>NDXB01017693.1:0-33478 GCA_002631895.1 Agapornis roseicollis | reverse complement strand
TGTGTGCCGTCACGCCCCCCCCCCACCCCCCCCCCCCCCCGTGGAGCATGGCCTAGGCATGGTGTGGGAAGCACTGGGAATGGCTGGAGGCTGCTCTGCTGGCTTTGGGGAGCCCCATGTCACTCAGCTGACCCTGGGCTGCGGGGGATTGTGCTATTCTGATGGTGGTCCTTGGCAGGTAGGGTCAGAGAGTGCACAGGGTGCAGAGTCCCTGCTGACGGAGCTGGTGCTGCGCCGGATCTCAGCATCACCACAGAACCTGACAGCCTTTGAGGAGGCTGTGGCCAAGTCCTACATGATCAGTGCTGATATGGCCCATGCTGTGCACCCTAACTACGTGTGAGTACTGAGCAGTGTGGTGACCTGTGGCAGCCTCCCCTGCCAGCTGGGAGAGCCTATCCCATCATTCCCCAGGGATACAGACAGGAGTCCTTTTTGCAGCAGGGAGGGAGATCTGTAGCGTGGAACTCCTGCTTCTCTTTTGCAGGGACAAGCATGAGGAGAATCATCGTCCAGCTTTCCACAAGGTGAAGACAAACCTCTGCTTTGGGTTGGGCTGGGCACTGTCTGTCCTGCAGTGCTGTGAAATGTTCAGCCACTCCCTGGAGCACAGCCTTGGGGTGCAGCTCAGTGGCACTCAAATGGGAGACATTTGTCCTACAGCACAATTTGGCCATGCTGTGTGCCTGGTGTTAATCACATGGGACCATAGCCTGGAGCCCTCCCCTGCTCTGAGCTAGTCCCTGTCCCCGTGGATCACCAAGGGAGGGAAGAACAAGCTGCTGGGTTGGGGCAGGACTGCTTGAGCACAGATGGGTGTTCCCAGAGCCGCTGCTTATCCCCAGTGCTAATCATGGGCCTATGGTGCCTTCCCTTGTACAGGGCCCTGTCATCAAAGTGAACAGCAACCAGCGCTATGCCTCCACTGCTGTCACCGAAGCCATCATCCGGGACATCGCTGCCCGTGTGGGTGTTCCTCTGCAGGTGAGTGGGGCTGATCAAGCCCTCCATGGGTGTTACCAGCTTGGGCCACAGCCCTGCCCCGGGGTTCAGTTACCTTCTCCGTCCCCACTGTTCTGGGGCTCCGGGGCTGGCTCAGGGAGCATGTCCCATCTCTGGGACATTTTGCACCCTAGTTTGGGGATGGTGCTGCTTTCCTGTCCCAGGTTGGCTCCCTTCAGGCCTGGGGGAGGCTGTGGGCAGCCTGGGGAGCTGCTGAGGCCATGTCCCCATACAGGAGTACATGGTGCGCAATGACACACCCTGCGGCACTACCATCGGCCCCATCCTGGCCTCCCGCCTGGGGCTGCGTGTGCTGGACATCGGCTGCCCGCAGCTGGCCATGCACTCCATCCGGGAAATGTGCTGCACCTCGGGTGTGCTCCAGAGCATCACTCTTTTCAAGGTGAGCCCCAGGTTCCCTGTTCTGCACTGAAGCTTCCTCTTTGCTGCTCTACGCCTTTTGCATCCCCATGTCCTCATCCAGCCCCCGCCTTGGGGCTGAGCCCAGCCATCTCAGCCCTCCCTCATGGCTGCCGTCCCCAAATGGTTCCTATGGCAACCAGCACTAGCCTTGAGTCAGTGATGGGTTTCTATGGCGACGTGGTCCTGCTCTCTGTGCGTAGCTGCCTGCTGTGATGCCCTGTGCGTGTATAACCCGGCAGATAGCCACTGCCTGTCCCCCAACCCCACGCTGTCCTGCCCAGCCCACCCTAACAGCTTGTCTCCTTCCAGGGCTTCTTCGAGCTCCTGCCAGCAGTCAGCAGCAGCCTGGTGGTCGACTGAGCACGGCAGGGAGGGAGGGAGTGGCTGGGGTTCAGCTCTGGGGCCATTAAAGCTTCTCTGCCTCACTAGTGAGCGGTCTCTTTGAGTACAGCTGGGGCTGGGGGTGATGCATGTGGGGGGAACACCCACAGCTCCCATCTCTGTCCTCCCCCTATTGAGCAGGCAGAACACAGCCTTCCTTCCTCTGGGAGAGCCAGGAGGAGGATGGTCCCTGCCTCCTGCAGTGCTGGGGCTGCTGCCATGCCCAGGGAGCTCCTCTCAGTGGAGGACTGAGCCTGCCCTGTCATGGCCATGGGGGAGGGAAGGGGGGGGTCCTGCCTGGTGCTATCAGCCCCAAAGTGGCTTCTGCCAGGCCCTACCCAAGCCCTCCAGGTGCCCTGGGTTTGCTGCTCCCCTCCTGCTTGCACTGGTTCTCTGCTGCTGGGTGGGGGGTGTGAGGGTGTGGCCAGATGTTCACTGTTCATTGGTGTCTTCTCAAGGGTGTGGTTTTCGTGGGAGCCAATGAGACCGCAAGACTGGGAAGGGGCAGGCAGTGATTGGTGGGGGCGGTGACTGGCGGAGGCGCTGCTGGTGCAGCGGCTCACCCCTGGGGGGCGTGGCTCGCCTCCAGGGAGGTTGTGATTGGCGCAGTCCTCGGCCATCTTCCCGCGGGGCGCGACATCATTGGCCTCTCTTGATAACTGGGGGGCGTGAGCCCGAAGTGGGGGGAAAGAAGCGCGGGTCTCTGATTGCTTGCGGTCAGAGGGGCGTGTCGCGGCTGCAGTGGACCGTGTCCTATTGGCGGAGAGGCGGAGGTGGGCGGGGCGCACGGCGCGGCGGGGCGCGGGTTGGCGGCGGCGGCGGGGGCGCGGCCGGCGGGTGCGCCATGGTGCGGCCGTGAGCGGAGCATGGGGCGGCGGCTCCTCCGGGCGCTCTTCTGCCTCCTGCTCCTGGCAGGCCGAGGGCTGCTGTGGGACGGCGGCGCCTCTGCTACCGCCACCGCCGCGCACGGTGAGACCGGGGTCCCGGGCAGGGCGGCGCCCCGGAGGGTGGGGGGCGTTTCCCCGGAGCGGCTGCAGGGCAGGGGGCTCAGCGCCCGGTGCTGTCACCGCTGCTCTGGGTGCTGACACGGCCACAGCGGCAGGCCTGACCCCGGTGGAGAGCGGGAGAAAGCATCTTGGTACCAGCCCCGCTGGTGCGGCACTGGCACTGGGGGGCGCCTCTCTTCTGGGTCTGCTGACAGTGCTACTGGCCCCGGGGCACCCCGGCGGCTGCGGAGTTGCTGACGCCACCGGGGCCGGTGGGACGGGACAGGAGCAGGGCGGTTCTCGCTCAGACACCCTGCCTGGAGCAAAGCCGGTGTCTGAGGCTGCCGCAGGGATGGAGAGCCGCAGGCAGCGGCCCCGAGCGGCGGCTTCCTCCGGGACCCCGACTCCCTTTAGCTGCCCTCCGCCGGCAAGCGCGGCCTTGTCCGGAATACGAGGGCGGCCTGGTGCACCTGCTGTCCTCCATGTCGGCCCGTGCGGTCTCTCCCAGGGGCTCTCGGGGATCCGGGTGCCACTACCGGTAGCAAGGCTGCAGCCCCCCCGCACGGCACGGTGGCGGCCGCTGACTCACTATAGGGCTCCCGAGACTGCTGCGTCCCCACCTTCTCCGGCTGACCCAGGAACGCTGAGACGGGTCCGGCCGCACTGCAGAGCCCCGCCGCCTCCGAGAACAGGCGGGAACGGCGCCGGATCGGCTGCGGCCGAGCCCCGTCCTGCCCGGGGAAGCCTCCCGGGATCGGGACCGGTGCCGCCTCTCCCGGCGGAGCGGAGCGGAGCGTCTCGGCGGGAGGCGGCTGCGTCGCTTCAGCACCGCGGACAGCGCCCGCCTGCCCCGCCGGCCCTGCCCCCCACCCGCCTCTCCCGTCGCCACCCGGGGGTCCCTCTTCGGTAGCGCGGTCCTGTGCCCGAACCTGCGTTGGCCCCTGCCCCCAGGGACCGGCCCCTGGACGGCCGGGTCTCAGGGGCCTCCTTCCCCAATTGCCCCCTTCCCCCGCGGCGGGCTCGCGGGCCCCTCCCTCCCCTCCCCCCGGTTGTTTTCTCGTTCCTTCCTTGCCATCCGGGGCTGAGTCATCGCCTGCTGCCGTCTCGCTGCTGACGGTCTTGGACCGAGACGGGGGGGAGAGAGGAAGGGGGAAACCGCCCCCTGCCCAAGTGCTGCCCCCCGAAGGGGATGGAAAGGCACCCCCCTTCCTGCTGCATGTCTGCTTTGGGGCCCCCCTCGCAGGGAGAGTGGATCCCCGGTGTCACAAGGTGCGGGGCTGTATCCCCGCCTCATAGTGCCTCATGTGGGAGGGCAACAGACACGGTCTTGTGGATCTCTTCCCCCTCAGCCTTCCTTTCCCGACTGCTGGCACCTCAAAAAACTTCAGGCCTCCTCCTGTCCTCAGAGCTAGACAGGTTCTGTACACAGTCCCCATCTTGGGTTTGAGTGGGAGAGGCTGACACTGAGGCCCTGCCTGTGGCTACCAGGCTGTGCCTCCTCATCACTACATTGCACCCCCGTGGTACTTCCTTCAGGGAGTGGAGGTCTCCAAGCAGCTGGTGATGAACAAGCACCACTGTAGTCCTCCTTGGGCACAGTGCTGACTGGCCTGTGTATCTGTCTGTCTGTCCATCCCAGGCTGCCTGTTTGACCGGAGGCTGTGCTCCCCCCAGGAGGTGTGCGTGCAGGGTAGGTGGCTAGCAGGGGTGCAGGGATCCCTTATTCCTTCCTAAGGGGGTTGGGGAGGGTGCAGGGCTGCCTTACAGGTGAATTGGGATCCAATGTGGGGGGGGCCGTGGCAGGGAAAAGTTGGGACTGTGTCCAGAGACTTCCACCCCAGGGGTGTTCATCCATCCAGCTCCACTGCCTCCCTCTCTTGCAGATGGGCTGTTTGGGCAGTGCCAGGTGGGCTCTGTGCAGGACAGACCCTACTTCCAAGTCACCTCTCCTGTGCTCCAGCGCCTTCAGGATGTCTTGCGGCATCTCATGGCACAAGGTGAAAGGGGGAGTGCGGTGGGAAGGGGGTGTCAGGCAGCATTGCACGGTGGCCCTACAGCTGCCTGGGGTTCTACTGCTCCAGGGGCCAGGCTGGGCTGAACTGGGGTCCAGCTGATTCTAGCAGGAGCGGTGTCAAACCCGGGCAATGGGACACAGGGTCAGGACATGACAGTGGCCTCGCATATGCTCACCCCACGGTCCCCAGGCCTCCTCTGTGTCTCACAGCCCCCTCCCATGGCAGGGCTCTCCTGGCAGGATGGCATCACCCAGTACGTGATCTCACAGGAGATGGAGCGCATTCCCCGCATCCGCCTGCCGCCCTCACTGGAGCCAGTGGCCAGGGACAGGTAGGGCAGTGCCAGCCACTGTCCTGCAAGCAGAGCAGGACAAGTGAGGGCTTTACCCTTCAAATGGGGTTTGGAGGGGGGACATCCCTATATCCAGGTGTGTCACCCCAGTGCTGTTTGCATCTGAGGTTCCTGCCCCTCCGTGGCTCCCCACGGCGAGCACTGCTCCCCACGGACCCGGGCCTACCCACAGCTCAGCATCTGGGGCAGCCACCGCCGCTCCTGCCCTCCCCTCTGCTGCAGCGGTACCTGGAGCACATCCTGCTGCCATCCCTGCCCCAGCTGGGATATGAGGAGGCTCTGCTCAACCCCTACTCCTACCACAAGGTAAGCGGGGAGGCAAGTGTCCTTCTCTTAGGTGGAAAGGTAGAGACGGGCAAGGGGGTGCTGCACTCCCCACATCCTCCTTCTGCTGGTGCTGGGGTAAGCCCTGCCCCTGGGGTGCCCTGCCGTGGGGTGGCAGGGGCCTTGTGCCGTTTGACCTTGGTGGCTCTGTGTTTCGGTTGCAGTTCGGCTACCAGGACAGCGCTCACCAGCTCCCTGGTGGCTCGGCCAGGCAGAGCCCCGAGACCTCTTCGCTGCTGAGCCGGGTCCCTGCCCAGGCTCTTTTTGGGGCAGGCCCTGTGCCCTCCTATGGTGGGCAGCCAGGAATGGACGGGGGGCATCTCTTCCAGGACCTGGGTATGCTTTCTCTGCCAAGAGAGAAAGCGGGCCGCCCCGACCCTCCCAGCACCAGGCTCCAGCACAGCTTGCGGCTCCCCAGTGACTACAGGGACATGGAGGAGAAGGAGCAGCCAGCGCCCCTGGCTTCCCAGCCACCCCCTGCACAGACAGGTACCATGTTCTCCAGCCTTCATCCCCATCCTGTCCCCATAGCCATATTCTTCATAGTTCAAACTTCTCTTAACCACACCTGCCCCAGCTGATGCATCCCCTGTCCATGGTCCCTGTGCAGGTGCAAAGCATCCAGCCTGATGCTGTATTGTGTTACAGATGCTTCCCTGAAGAGACTGGCCTCTCTTCTGGCCAGCTACGGCCTGGGGCTGCCAGAGCTGAGCCCTCAGCAGCTGAGCAGCCTCTCCACCCTCCTCCAGCTGCTCCAGAGCTCTGGTGAGCTGGGCACAGGGACTGGCAGTGATGGGTGCCTGCACGTCCTGTTCCGGGGTAGGGAGTGTTGCCCTTCGGGGTGCATGCTGCAGGACCTCTGTCTCTCTCCTTCCCAGGTCTTGCTGGCCCTGAAATGCCCACAGTGAAACGGGTGGGTCTGCAGCAGGGTGGTGCTGGAGGAGGTGCCACAACACAGGTGGGATGTGGGGAGGTGGTGGGGCAGCCCCCTAGGGCTGTCCTCAGAAGGCCCAGCTCCTCCCTTTCTTTCCCACAGGTGATGGATAGGGGCATGCAGCACAGAGAGCAGCCAGTGCCCCCTTCCTCCACAGTGCCAGCCCCAAAAATCCCAACCAGCAGCACCCCAGGGGATGCGCTGAGGGGCAGGGCCGTGTCCTCACCAGCCCCCCAGGCTGAGCCGCAGCAGGGACCCAGTGAGCCGGTGCTTAGCCCCGGGAAGCCAATCGTGGTGGAGAAGAAGAGCTACACAGATGCGAAGGATGGTGGGGTGCAGCGGGGCACACGACCACCGGATGAGTATGGCTACATCATCACAGACCAGAAGTGAGAGCTGGGGGTCAGGCGAGAGAGGGGTGTGTGTGTGTGTGCAGGGTCTCTGTCTCCTCCATACTGACTGTCATGGCTCCACATGCTCGGTTGAGCCTGTTTGGGTCTGTGGTAGGGTCAGCTCCCCAGCCCCTCTCTACCCATCATCCTTATCTGACCCCAAAACCTCCCTTCCCCAAAGCCCAAGACAAGGCCTGAGCTCACTGTTGCAGGACAGGATGGGCTCAGCCAAGTGTGTGCACAACTGCCTCTGTGCACACTCCTGTGCAAGGGGGGTGTCAGCTTACCCCTATCACCACACATCCCCATGCTCTTACCTCCTGACAGCCAGCACAGCCGTTGCTGCATGCACAGGGCTGCCTTGATCTTGCTTGTCCCCCTTCCTTGTCCATGGGGAGCATGGCCTCTCCCCTTACACTCAGCTCCTCACCCTGCCACTGTCCCCACAGGCCCCTGGGGCTGGCTGCAGGCGTGCGGCTGCTGGAGCTCCTGGCCAAGCACCTCCACCTCTCCACAGCCAGCTTCATCAACATCAGGTGAGGGCAGCGGGGCTGTGGGCTGCTGCTGTCACAGCCCTGGCCATGCACAACCACCTGGGAGGCAGGCCAGGAGCGAGCACGCTGTGGTGGGGATGGGGATGGGGGCTGTGCTTCCCAGTCTCATGCTATGTCCCCCCCTTCCCCGGCAGTGTTGTGGGTCCTGCGCTCACCTTCCGCGTCCGGCAGAACCCCCAGAACCTCTCACTGTCAGATGTGGCCAGCCAGGCTGGTGAGTTGGGCAGGGGTCCCCTGGTCCGCTCTTCCCCTCATTGAGGGGTGACTGGGAAGTGAGGGCTCCCACCATAGATCCCACTGCCCTTGGTTGAACTGGAGAGCTGGTGTGGAGTGGGCACCAGCTGGGTAGTATCCCTTGGCTCTGGGGGGGTCTCTTGGGTGGGTGGAAGCACCCTTCTGACCATCTCCTCTCCTTTCACAGAGCAAGTAAAGGCAGAGCTGGAGGCTGAGCTGGGCCTGAAGGTGGTGCAGACAGGAGTGGGAGAGGTAGGAGCAACTGTGCCCATCCCTTGGGGCTGGGGACAGGACTGGGACAGAGCTGGGAAGTGCCCTGGGATGCAGGGGTCTTCATGAGCAAGCCTACCCCGTGGATCTGTGGGGCAGAGAGGAGCAGAGGGCTGTGTTTGGGCTGCTGTGCTGGAGACAGTGGTTGAGCAGGACAGCTCCAGTGACCCCTTCCACCCGGCAGTGTGATGCTGCCTGTGCTCGCAGTGCACTCTGCTCTTTCCAAACTAACAGCTCCATAGGGTTTGAAGGCAGTTTGGAAGTTTCCCAGAGGTTTCCTCCCCCTCCACCCATGACCTGGGGCAGCACTCTGCAGGGCTCGTCCTCACCCTCACCTCCCTCCAACTGGGCACCCCAGCATCAGGCTGTGCCCAGAGAACCCTAGAGACCATGACTAGGCAGGCAAAATGCTATCATGCCCCCAGAGAATGGCAAAGCAGCTGAAGACAGGGATGGAGCAGGCTCCATCTGCTCGGAGAGGGACACCCCCTCCCCGTGCCCCTCCGGGGACCCCAGGAACAGTCTCTTGGGGGAAGGAGTGGGGCTGGAGATGGGAAACTGAGCATGGCTCCTGTGTTTGCAGTGTGGGGAAGGGAAGTAGTGCAGCTCATCCCCAACGGAGGGTCCCATTTCCCACCCTTCTGCCTTGTGACCATAGCTGTGGGCAGGGAGGAAGGAAGTGGGGAGCTTGGAGGAGGAGGAGGGCATGGAGAAGGGGTGGCCTGGCTAAGGAGGCAACCTGTCTTCATTAGCAACATGTGGGGTGTTGCTATGGCAATGCCTTTTGATGTGGCAGGAGCAGGGAGAGATAGCAGAGATAACAGGAGCTGGAGCTCAGAGAAGGCTGAGGCAGCTTTGTGAGCCCTCTTCTGCATGGACCAGTCTAGACCAGCTCGTGCCTTACCCCCACCCTCCCCTGCCCAGGCTCTGAATTCAGTAGGACTGCTGGAAAATTTGGGGAAGAAGGGATGTAGAGAGGCAGGGGGAGAGCGGGACCCAGGCAGGCCTGCAAGGGAGGTCCCTTCTGCCCCCAGCCCTGCTGACCTCTCCAGACCTTCTGACACCTTCAGAGCTGCAGGGCTCATCCTGCTTGGGTGCCCAGGGAGTCAGGAGGTGCTGGCACTGGTGGATACCCCTGGCTGCAGAGCTGGCTGGGGCAGGCAGCAGCAGGGACCCCAGTGGCGGGGGCATCCCCAGGCGAGGACCATGATGTAGGTGATGACGATGCAGTGTTCCCTCGGTAACCTCATCAGGCTTGTAGCCAATAGAAGGCCACGGCAGTGAGGTAATGCTGGGCTCTAGCACCTCATTGGGCACAGCATATTTGGTGGTGATGATGCCCCAGCATCCCTGTGCTGCCCCAGGACCTGGCTTGGGGGTTGACAGCATCCTGATCATCAGTGACTCTGGGACAAAGCCTTAGGAGGGGGTCTCATCCAGCAAATGCTCAGCATCATTCTGCCCCAGCACGGGACTGGCACAGGTTGGGTGTCCTTCCCAGCCACCAGGAAGGAGCCCTGGGGGCACTGCCTGTAAGGTGGCAGGGGCTGCTCTGTGTCCCAGCTGAGGAGAGTGACTGGGACGACCTGTCTCCCAGCCACCAGGATGGCACCAGACCTCTGGCAGCACCAGCAAATCCCACTGTGTCCTTCCTTGGAGCCCTGGCTGCAGGGAAGAGCCAGCCCAGTTTAGGGAAGTTCCCTGGGAGCTGTGACCACTGCCCTGGACCCAGCGCTACAGTGGTCCATTATTTGCCATAAATCCCCCAGGCTGAATTTGGCCCTCATTGACTTCCAGCTGGGCATGATGCCATGTAACCTGAGCAACACAGGGTTACTGCCTGCCCTGGAGGGGACAGCTCGGGCTGGAGGTGACATGGGGAGCAGCCCTGCTTGCTAGGAGCAGGGGGAGCAGCAGGTTTCTGTTGCTTGGCCTTGGCCAGGTTCGACCAAGCACCAAGGATTGTGAGCAACATCCCATGCGACATGCAGGTGTGTGCACCCTGTCACCCCAATGACACCCAGCACTCCAGTGACACCAGCTCTGCACCTGCTGAGGATGCTGGGACAATCAGTGCAGCACCAAATGCCCTTGTTCTGCTTCAGTCTCCCAAAACCTCAAGCGTGGCACAGAATGGGGTGGCTGTCTGCCCAGCCCCATGCAGACACCCTCCACTAACCCTTGCTTGGCTCTGCCTCCAGCGCAACGAGGCCACTGCCTACTCACGCCCATCCCGCTTCGGGGATGGCTTCCATACGGTGCTGCTGACCTTCATCGTGCTGGCCTGCATGGCAGGCATCGCCATCGCAGCCTCCGCAGCCTTCTGCCTCCGGCGCCATGCCAAGCAGCGGGAGAAAGAGCGCCTGGCTGCCCTGGGGCCTGAGGGTGCTGCTGACACCACCTTGGAATACCAGGTAAGGCCCTGTGGGATGCAGGACCCTGCAGGATGCAGCACCACTGCATCAGCATCACTTGGGGCTGCCCTAGGGCAGTGCCATGGCCAAGGGACAGGGCTCTTACTAGGCCCCCCCCAGGAGCTGTGCCGCCAGCACATGGCTGCCAAGTCTCTCTTTGGCCGTGCCGAGGCATCGGCAGCACCAGCGGAGACCTCGCGTGTCAGCAGCGTCTCGTCCCAGTTCAGCGATGCCCCACAGCCCAGCCCCAGCTCCCACAGCAGCACACCCTCTTGGTGCGAGGAGCCTGTCCAGTCCAACATGGACATCTCCACTGGACACATGATCCTGGTGAGCCGGTTTGCTGGGGTGGCAGGTTCCTTCCCCAGCCCCCCATGTACCCTGCTGGCTGCTGGGGTGACCCCTGCCCTTCTGCCCCAGGCATACATGGAGGACCATCTCCGCAACCGGGACCGGCTGGCCAAGGAGTGGCAGGCTCTCTGTGCCTACCAGGCTGAGCCCAGCGTCTGCTCCATTGCCCAGAGTGAAGCCAACCTGAAGAAGAACCGAAACCCTGACTATGTGCCCTGTGAGCATCCCTGGTGGCCAGAGATCAGCTTCCAGGGGCCTTGCAGGAGGGTGCTGTGGGGCATGGGGATGCCTTGCTCCTCCAAGCATTCACCACAACTCTTGGTTTCCGTTTCCCCAGATGACCATGTGCGGATCAAGCTGAAAGCTGAGGGCAACCCATCCCGCAGTGATTTCATCAATGCCAGTCCAATTGTGAGTAACCACCTGGGGCTCCTGTCCTGACACCCTGCTCTGTGATGTGCTCTCAGCACAGGCAAGGCTCCCACTCTGGAGTGGAGCTGGACTGAGCTCGCATACCTGGGGGCTACATTGCTTGTGAGTGATACACCTGCCCTACTGCTCAGATGTGATTAAAACCCATTTCCCTCCTGGCTGTGGCACCTGAACCTCCCTCCCCAGCCTGCCCATCACCCCTGGGGTATTCCCCAGCTCCTCCTGGTGTCACTCACCCCTGCCTGAACAGCATGCAGTCTGACACCCCCTTTCCCACTCCAGATTGAGCACGACCCACGGATGCCAGCATACATCGCTACGCAGGGGCCACTGTCCCACACTATCGCTGACTTCTGGCAGGTGAGTGTCACCCAGCAGTGCCAGCCCCCCGGGCTCCTTCTGTGTGCTACCCGCCAGTGTTGCCCCTGCTCCTACCTGGGCTGTCAACCTGTGGTGACACCCGCTGTGCCTTGCTGGCAGATGGTGTGGGAACATGGCTGCACCGTCATTGTCATGCTGAGCCCTCTCGCCGAGGACAGTGTCAAGCAGTGTGACCGCTACTGGCCAGATGAAGGCTCCTCTCTCTACCACATCTATGAGGCAAGTGTGGCCAGTAGCCTGGGGCAAGAGCATCCTCCAGCCCCCTGTCCCTTGAGTGCTGATAGCCACGGGCTGCCTCTCTCGGGCAGGTGAACCTGGTGTCGGAGCACATCTGGTGCGAGGACTTCCTGGTGCGCAGCTTCTACCTGAAGAACGTGCAGTCGCAAGAGACCCGCACCCTGACGCAGTTCCACTTCCTCAGCTGGCCGGCCGAGGGCATCCCCGCCACCACCCGGCCCCTCCTGGACTTCCGCAGGTGAGCGCCCGCGGCGCTGTGTCCCGGGGAGCCGGCGGGGCTCCCAGCCAAAGGGGCCGATGGGCGAGGACAGCGTTGCCGCTGGGCGGGGAGGGGGGGGTGTCAGGGCTGCGGCGTGGACCGGCGGGGTGGGGGGCAGGAGGCTGCCGAGCATGGGGAGGAGCAGAACCACCCGGTTCCGGCCAGCTTGGGATAAGGCTCAGCAGAGCTTGGTGGGCAAGAAACCTCCAGCTGAGGTTGCCGGGACTCTTCAGCCTTTGTGGGGAGGAAGGGCTCTTCCCCTTAGCTGGCATGGGGGACAGCACGGCCTGGCACCTTCCCCAGCCATGGGTGCAAGAAGAAACCTCTGGAGCCTGACTTGAGCAGCTGTATCCCATTGCTCCCCACGCCCTAGAGCCGGCAGCAGGTCTCCAGCTAGGGGAGAAGGCAGCAGGGCTGGGACTGCTCCCAGGGGGTTTGCAGGCAGTGCCTACTTGGGTCTCCAGGTCCCTGGGGGGTGGTGGGCTGGGGGCTGGCCAGGGCCCCCTCCCCAGGGCAGCGTGGGTTCCCCCAGCACGTTGCCCTCCTCTCCGCCCCGCTCACGCTCTCTCTGTCTCTCTGTCTGTCTCTGTCTCTCTCTCGCAGCTGCCGGCGTCATTTTTGTGATTTGCAGCTAGTAATCTGGCTCCAGTTGCATAGTCACAAAAGTGATCGTTGGCAGCCGTGCCTGCTGCATGGAGCATGCTGGGAGCCCCGCCGGCGCCTGGCCCCCAGCTTCGCACCCCATCGGACCAGAGCTGCTCCCCTGGGGTCCTGTCGCTGCTCCCCTTCCCAGGCTGGGCACCTCAGGAGCTGGGCTCTTTACCTTCCCCAGCCCCATTCCACTCATGGGCCCCATCCCATGACCAGTGCCACTGGGGAGGCAGGAGGAGCCATGTGCTGGACCCCCAGGGCCACATCATGGGGTGCCCACTGCTCCCCTTCACCCCAGCTCAGCACAGCAAGGGGCTCCTAGCACAGCCTTGTCCCTGGCATGGCAGGGCACTGACCTGCTCCCTCTTGTCCTTGCAGGAAGGTGAACAAGTGCTACCGGGGTCGCTCCTGCCCTATTATTGTGCATTGCAGGTACTGCTGGGGCTGGCTTGGGGGTACAGCCCGGGGGTGGCTGCAAGACTGGGACCTGCTGGCCAGGACCAGTCCCTGGAGCAGGACCCGTCCCTGGAGCAGGACCCCTGGTCCAAGTGTCTGTGTCTTACAGTGATGGTGCAGGCAGGACTGGGACGTACATCCTTGTTGACATGGTACTGAACCGAATGGCCAAAGGTAGGTGCAGGGCAGCACTGCTTCCCCCCTGTTCTAGAGGGCTGCAGGACCATCTGCTTGGCCTGTGGCCCCCACTCCTAGCACCTTTCTCACCCTCTGGCCCAGGGGTGAAGGAGATAGACATAGCTGCTACGCTGGAGCACATCCGAGACCAGCGGCCCGGCATGGTGCAGACCAAGGTACCCCCAGACTGGGGCTCCCCTCCCTCCCTCAGTACACCCCCCCAGTGATGGGCAGAAATGGACCCTCATGCCCGCCCCCCNCGCGCCCCGCCTCCCCCCCCCCCCCCCCCGTACCCCCCCCCCGGGAGGGGCAAAAATGGGCCCTCATGCCCCCCCCCCCCCCCCCTCCACTCCCTCAGGACCAATTTGAGTTTGCACTGACGGCTGTGGCTGAGGAAGTGAATGCCATCCTGAAGGCACTGCCACAGTAATGGCGAGGAGCCCTTCCCTCTTGTCTTCCCCCCCATCCCCAGCTTTGCGTGCTCTCCTTGCCCTGTCTGTGGGGCCACTCTCCCTGTAAAATGCTGTCTGTGCTGCTGGCTCTGTTCCGCCCCCCCCACCCCCCGACCCTCCCTTCCCCTCTCCTCAGGCATACAGGGCTCAGCCCCTTTGTGCACAGGGCACCAAAACCATCACATCTGCTGCCACCACTGAGGGGACAGGGTTTGTGTCCCCTGCTCCCTGCACAGGAGAGGTCCAGCTGATGGTGCTGGGAGTTGGCTCTGGGCCTCCAAGTTGCTCTCCTGCCCCCCAGTCTTGCAGTCCTGTGTCAGCTCCCTGTCTGTGCCTATGGAGTGGGCAGGGGTCCCCCACAGCTGGGGGGTACTGGGTGCAGGAGGGGCTGTCCCAGCCCCTGGTCCTCTCTGTGTGCTCCCACCTCGTCACTCAAGCAGAAGAGAAATTTCTAGAGAAATATAATTTTGTATCTTGATGTGAATAAAGTTCTCGTGTCACGTTCGTGCAGCTGCAGCCAGGCCTGGCCTCTGCCTTTGTGTGTATGGGGGGCACAGGGAGTCATTGGTCATTATCCCCTCACACTCCTGCAGAAACACATCCCACACCCCACAACCACCAGACGAGTGCAGCAGGGACCCTCTGCCTGCGAAGGATTTGGGAAGGACCCCAGAGCCCCCAGCCCAGAGACACCCCCAGGCAGCAGCTCCTGCAAACAGGTTTATTGACAGCTGTCAGCAGAAAGGAGCGGGAGGGGGGGGGCTACAGTGAGGAGGGGGGCAGAACCCAGCCCCACTGGCTGAGCACAGCCATGCTGCCCCTCGCTGCCTGCCACCAGCAACCCCCAGCAGCCTAATCTACAACCCACCCCCACCCCCCTCCCCACCATCTCGTAGTGCCTGGGGCATTTCTCCCCAGCCCCAGGTATTGCTCAGCCATAAGCACTGTCGTGCTCCCCCCCCACCGTGTCCCACGGAGCCAGAGGGTGCTGGGGAAGGGGGTGGCAGGGGGTGGCCGTGCAGGGACAAAGCGGAGTCCTGGCTGGGAGAGCCTCCATGGGCGAGCAGGCGTGCGCGGTCCCTGGGCGCAGCAGCCTCAGAACACACCTGGGGAGACAAGCGGAGGGGGGGACACAACGGCACCTGTGAAACCCTCCTTGGCCGGGGCTGCAGAGGGGCAGGGAGGGAGCGAGGAAGGTCCCAGGAGGAGGAGAAAGAGAGCCAAGGCAGGACTACAACTGGAAAGGATGAGGGTGGGAATGCCTGTGAGCATCACTGAGGGTCACTGCTGCTGCAGGAAGCAGGGAAGCATAGTGCCCCCAGGCCAAGGTAGAGGGGTGACAGTGCCCTGCAAGGTGTGCAAGGCGTAGGGCAGGGGTGACCAGGCAGGGTCTGCAGTGGGAGGAACAGAGGAGGAGGGAGTACAGGCAGGAGTGACAGCATCCAGAGGAGAGACAGACACAAGGCACAAAGCAGAGCTCACACACACAGATCCCTCCTTGCAAGGAGAGAGAGCTCAACCCAGTACTTCCAGCGCAGGCACGGCAGGCAGCAACCAGGGAGGCAGTGCCTGGAGCCCCTGTGTGTCTGCAGGGCAGGCAGGGAGAGAGGAGCAGGCAGAGCAAGGGCACGCCTGCTCACAGGCATCCTGCACTTCTAGAACCCCACCAGCACCCCTCTTTCAGCCACCACCCCCAACTCTGGCAGTCCCCCCGCCCCGGAGTGCCACCAGCTGCCCACCCACCTGAGCGGCAGCAAGGAAGCAGGGCAGGAGGGCCCCCAAACTTGCTGGGGGAGGCAGGAGCTGAGCCCCACACAGCAACACACCCGTTTTCTCTCCTTGCCCCATGGTAGGGGCACAGCCTCAGCCCCACACTCAGAGCAGGGGGCAGTGCCACTGCTTCGCTTTGGGGGCAGCAGGCTCAGGCCCCTCTGTGGCGGGGCTGCTGGCCCCTGCCACCTCCTGCTCCGGCCCCCCCCGGGTGCCACGGGCTCCGCGGGAGGAGGATGGGGTGCTGGGGCCGTGCCCACCTGCTCGGTGGTGCCCCGCAGCCTCCATCTCCGAGAGGCTGTAGGCCATGGCCAGCTGCAAGTCCTCATCCTCGTCCTCGCTGTCCGTGTAGAGGCAGACGGGCGAGGAGCTGGCGGGCTGGCGCGGGGTGGGTGGCGAGGCGGGCTGTGCACTGGGGAAGGCTTGCTGCTCACGCCGGCTCAGCTCCAGCCCCAGTGCCATGTCGTCAGGGACACCTATGGGAACAGGGGCAGGGGATGGGGGTTCCATCTGCTCCAGCAGCTCAGAGCTGGCACAGGGCCCCATCAACTCTTGCACACCCACCAGTCCTTTATGGCAGAGCCCCAAACAGGGCTCAGCAGGGCTCAGCCCAAGACCAAGCCTGGATGCAGCACCCCCCAGCCATCCCAAAGGAGAGGGGTCCCCAGAGAGAAAGGGCACTTGGGAAGTGTCACTGCCAGCTCTCAACTGGTTGGTCTCCAGTGCAGCTTCTCACCGTCGATGTGGATCGACTTCAGCTCCCCGTCCTCCTCCACTTCCACCCGCTCCCGCCCATTCTCGATAATCCTGCAGTCACAGACAGAGAGACGGTCAAGGGCCAGGCTACCAAAACATGGCAGTGGCAAGCTGCAGGCTCCAAAGCCCACTGATGAGGAGGGCTGGTAGTGCCCTCACCGCTTGGTGGTGATGCGCTTGCCATTAACGAAGGTGGTGGAGGTGGAGACAGAGCGGAAGCCCAGCCCTCTGTTGCCACCGGAGCTGAAGGACGAGGCGAAGAAATCTGGAACAGAGAATGACAAGGTCAATGCCACAGTAGGGAGCACAAGGAAAGCAGGGGATAGACCCTGCTCAGGAGCATGCCATATTTTGGGATCCCCCAGAGCAGCTAGGGGCTGGCAGCGTCTCCCACCTGAGGATCCTGGGAAGGTGGAAAAGAAGTGAGCTCCTCCGTGGTGCCGTGGGCCAGGTCCTCGCAGCTCAGAGAAGGGCAGCATCTCATCTGGAAAGCAGGGACCCTCCCCATCAATACTGCCCCAATGGTTTGATGAGCCAGGAGCAGGGCCATGTGGAGCCCTCACTGGGGCCAGCCCTGTGCTCTGTGCCCAAGCCCAGTCAGAGGGTTATCCCAGAGCCAGCCATGGCCCCCCTGCCCTGCACACACCGAAGAAGTCAGCAAAGGGGTCTCGCCCGCCAAAGAACTCCCGGAAGACGTCGTGAGCGCTGCGGAAGGTGAAGGTGAATTCAGGAGCCCCAGCACTGGCCCCAGAGCCTCCTGGTCCTGCTGGAGGGAGAAAGCTCAGAGTTAACGGGAGTCCTGGGGGGGAATCCCCAGAGGGGTGGGAAGCCCCCAGGGGTACAGACCCACACCACATCTTCAGATGGGGCCATATCCAGTGCTGCACTGACCCCATGGCTCTGCTCACTCACTCACCTGCCCCCATGAGTCCGTCCTTGCCATAGCGGTCATAGATATCGCGTTTCTGCTCTGGAAAGAGAAGAAAGGGGGCTGCGGGGAGCTTGCTGCCAGGCACAGGCAGGAGCACCGATGATGCCCCAGCCAAGGGAAGTACAGAACAGCGAAAGGAGGGGGGTGGCAGGAGCCCCCGCTGCACCCGCACTCCTCCCAAACCCAAGTTGAGACATTGGGTGAGCAGGCACAAGCCTCAGCCCCACTGGGGAGACCTCATCCTGGAGGCCAGCATGGCAGCATCTTCCAAAGACTGTTTTGAGGGATATGTAGAGAGGTAACCAAGCCCCACAAGCCAGGCAGTGAGACTGGAGGGACCCACTGCATCTAGGGATGTCCACAGATGCCACCTGGGTCAGCCCAGTAGCAGGACACCCCAGAATGAGAAGCCCCAAGGTAAGGGGACACACAGGACAGCACCATGGCCTCTTACTGTCCGACAGCACTTCGTACGCCTCGGCGATCTCCTTGAACCTCTGCTCAGCATACTCCTTGTTGTCTGGGTTTTTATCCGGGTGCCATTTCAGCGCAGCCTTCCTGTACCTGCACAGATGGGCAGCAATGGGCACACAGCAGCCCTCAGGCAGCAGGCCTCCCAGCAACCCTGCTCTGAGTCCACATCACTGACCCTGTGGGCACAGGCACCTGAGCCTGCTTCATCCAGGACCCTACAGCCTCTGGCATCAAACAGCAGCTTTCTGGACTGGTCCTGCCTCCAAAACAAACATTTGTGGCATGACCCTGTGCCTCATGTGGTGCAGCCTGTGCCTGTCTCAGCTCTGCATGGTGCTCACAGGTTTGCTCCAGAGCCTTCCTGGGCTCCACCATGGGCATGAATGGGCCAGGGATTGCCACGGGATCCCAGGGATAAGCAGCCCTTTCCTCTTGCCTGTAGCTAGCTGGGGTTAATTCAGCTGCCCAACTTTTCTCACCCATTCTTATGAAGCCACCCCCAGCTTGGGCCTCTGACCCCCACCTCTGTCCCCCCAGGCAAGCCTCACCCCACTGAGAGCAGCAGGACCTTAGCAGGGTGCAAAGCAGGAGCTGCAGGAGGCTCTGACCACCCCCAGAGCTCCCTCACAGTGCCTGGGCACAGCATGCTCCTGCCAGCAGGGCCCATGTCCCTGCCAGGGCACACGCTGCTCCTTACCCTGTGAACTCCAGCCCCCCAACCCTGACACCAGCAGAGCACCCACACCCTAGCCCTCTGTCATCCCCTCCAGAAGAGAAGGGACACCTCCAAACACCAGTGGGATCCACCTCCTACCTCCATCCCCAACCCTGGCCTGATAGCAGGGACAAAGGGACCAAACCCCACCAAGAGATGCCTTTGTGCAGCAGAAAAGCCCAGCCCTGCTCTGGCCTCTGCACAAAGGAAACAAAGGCTGGATTGTCACCTCTGGAGCTGGGCCTTGTCCCCACCAGCCCCAAAGGAGCCCCTGCCTTGTTGGCACCGGGAGGAAGGGAGGATCTGTGACTCAGGCTGCTGTGCCCGGTGGGCAGGGTCATGCTTGACACCCACTTACGCCTTCTTGATGTCATCGGCGGTGGCACTGCGGCTCACCCCCAGTGCTTCATAGTAGTCCACCATGACGTGTGGCTGTCCTGCAGGGTCACTGTAGGGGGAAAGGCAACGTCAGGGGGTCTGCAGGCACAGCCTGACACCACCAGGCATGAGAGAGCAAGAACGGGCTCCCCTGCCCCCCCTAGGTACTCCGGCCACCCCACAGGTCCCCCAGGAGTGGCTCAGTACCCACCCTACACACGCCTCCCAAGCACCCTGCCTGCACCTTGGCTACGCACAGCCCCAGCCGGGACCCCTGGCTGCTGTCGCAGCGCTGTCCCACCTGGATCACCCCAACTCGCCCGAGCAAAGGCACACGGATCCTCGCTGTCAACCCCGCTCCTCCCCGCTGCCCCAGCTCCCCTCTCGCCGGCCCGCCCCGAGCCTCTGTCCTGGGGCGGGCGGGAGCAGCCCGCTAAGGTGCTTAGGGACTGGAGCGGATTAAGGGCTCAGCGGGGACCCTTCCCGTCCCGGGCACGCCGGGGCACTTCAACAGGACGACTCGTTCAGGGTCTGGGACGGGATTCCGCCGCTCCAGCCCCGCTCCCCATAACCCCGGGGTGCCGAGCCCCCAGCCCTTACTCGCCCCCCGCCCGCGATGACCGGGCGCATCATCTGACGGGGAGGGCGGCACTGGCCCCAGCACTAGTACGGCACCAGCACGGCACCGGGAGCGCGACAGGGTGGTGCTGCCGGGGCCCGCCCCCCTGCCCCGGCTGTAAACACGGCGCTCCCGGTCCGGCACTGCTGCTGGAAGTTTCCGCTCCCACCCCTGCTCTCCCTTTCCAAGTCCTCCGCCGCCGCCACCAGCGGGCAGCCCTGGGCTGAGGCCAGCGGCTCTGGGACACCGGGAGCGGCAGCACTGGAGGACGCCGCACCGGGCCGGCCCCGCTCCCCGGTGCAACTCTTGTGCCCCTCTCCCGCTCCCCCCCGCTGCTCGGTGCCCACCTGCGTGCCGCAGCCGAGGCCTCCCCGCCCGCCCCGGGCCGCCAGCGGCCGGCGTCGCGCGTGCCCCCCCCTTCCCGGGCCGCCGCGGGGGCTGGAGGCGGGTTCCGCTGCCCGACTGGCGGCGGCTGCAGCCAACCGCGGCGCCGCCGCCGTGCGACGTCATGCGCTCGTCTGTCATGAGGGTGAGGTCATAGGGAGGCGCGCTCCTGTCGCCGGTCTCCGTCCGGTGCCCACCCCGTCACCTCCGTTCCCCGCCCGCCGCTGCGCAGCGATCCGCTCCGGTGCTTCCCGCTCCCAGGGCTGTGCCCGGGTCAGCACCGGCCAGGCGGGATGCGGTGGGGTGGGCACTGACCTCGCTCGCTGTCCCCAGCAGTGCGGTAGTGCTGCGAGCACACCGGGCACGGCCCTCGCCGCGGGGCAGCCCCCGGGCTCCGCTCGCCGCTGGCCTCCCGCCGAGTCAGCTGCGCGGCCGGCGGGAGGCGGCAGCAGGAGGGGCAGCGGGAGTGACTCAGCGCTTTGCCCAGGCCGTCCCGTCGGGGCGGGGACGGGACGCATGGAAGGGAGCAGCCTGCCGGGCTGGCCGGCACAGGTCCCTCCCCGCCAGGCTGCCTGGCTTCGCTATGACCTCGGCAGAGCAGCCACCACCTGCCCTGTGCCCTCCTCAGCCCCATGCAGGCAGAGTGAGCCCACCCGAGCACCACGGTGCCCAAGCACCCGTGGTACCGGCCCCGAGCCAGGAGCTTTGATGTGGACTTTTCCTCTGAATGGCCTCCCGCAGAAAGGCTGTTCTTGCCCGACCTCGGGGTCGTGGGCAGTCTCACCGGCACCTGTGAACATCTTCTGGCCACAGAGGCCATAGTATTCCCTCTTGTCTGCATGGGAGAAGGAGGGAGCCTTGTCTCTGCAGGGCCTTTTGGACCCCTCTCCACCCCTGCATTGCAGCTGGGATATCTCCCTCAGCTCCTGTAAATACCTAGCTGGGAAGCTTGGCAAACTTCTCTTGTGCTACTGTTCCTGGCAGGCTGGGGAGACCTGGGTGTTGCGACAGGCCATTCCTAGTGCTCCTCAGGGACCAGTTTCAGGACAGCCATACCTGCAAAGAGCCCCCCACCAGCCACAAGCAGTGGGCCTGGGTGTGCACTGGGATGGGGGAAATTCCACAGGCATCTCCTGTGCCAAGGAGCATCTCCTCTCCAAGGGATGGGTGATCTGTCCCCTGGTGTCAGACAGCACTTGATGAGTTCCTTGGAAAACTGCTTGGAGTAGTCCCTGTTTGAGATTTTTTTTTTCCCTGGACCCCATTGCGATGCTGCCCTTCTGTACTTGCCTGCCCAGGAGCAGGGAGCAGGTTCCCTTGGGTGGCTGCCTCTGGCCAGGGTGCTCTGATGTGGCCCATCTCCCCAGCAATGGGTGCAGGGCTGGCCCGAGCCAGGCCGGCATGGGCACTAGATGGAGCCACAAGCTGCTTCGCAAGGACCACATCCTGCTGGCTGGGAAGCTGAGGAGGTGCCACCAGGACCTAACCGTGTCTTGGCACCTTGCTTTCCTTTCCCTGACTTTTGCGGCTGATGTGGGGACAAGAAGACCCCGAGGCTGACAGATCTCAGCCCACTCTGTGCCCACAGGTTGGAGAGGCCTCCATCCTGGGAAAGGACAGGAATCCATGTCCTGGCTGGGACGCTGGAGCCAGGGGAGCACATCACTGCTGCCTTCATGGCACATATGTCCCTCACCCATGGGATCAGGATATGCAGAGAGAAGAACTTAAACCTCCCTAATGTCCTAGGGGAGACTGCACAGAGCTGGGCAATGGCCCATCACGGCGCTGGTAGGAAAGAGGATGTGGTGCCAACCGCACCTCACCCTAGAGCTGCCACAATCTCTCCCCTAACTCAAATCAGCAAAAAATGCAGCACCCTTCCCACTTTTCCCTGCCCTTTCCTTCTAGGTCTGCCTGAACCTACCTGCCAGCCTGGCTCACAACAGCTTTGAACCCAGCATGCATCCCTTGAGTGTGTGTCAAGAAGGCTCTTTACAAATTCTGGGCATCGCTGTGCTGTGAACCTGTTTTCAGCTCTCCAGGCTCGTAAAAATGCTCATGAAATACTCTCAAGGCTTTCTGAGAAAAAGGCTTTCAGGTGAGTGAAGCAGGACCCCAAGGGACCAATTTTGTTTTCATTCTGGTTACAGGAAGCCAGCTGAATTGCATCATGAACTCGTGCTATCTTATTATGCAAACCACATATTAAGAAAGACATTTTTTTTCAGCGCTGTGCAACATTTCAGCTTTTGGTTTCCTCAGGAGAACACAGACCCTTTCACAGCCTCCTCGAAGCTGGCAATTAAGTACTGCAGCCCTCAGAAAAGGGGTCAGAGGGAGCAGCAGGTCTGCTCACTCCTTGAAGGGCTGCTTGAGGATACCTAAACCCAGGGGGGTCGTGACCACTGGGGACACCAGTTGAGCAGGGCACCCAGTTTCAAAGTCCACGTTCATTCCTTTACTCCCAGTCCTGCTGTCTCATCCGAGCAGCTCTGCCCTGCTCTGACTTCCCTGCACAGCCCATTTCTCCACACCCTCATGGTTTTGATGCTTCTCATGTTTGTCTCAATGGCCATGCTCTCAGCCGCCTGCTCGTCTCTTTCCTAATCCACACTGTCCTCATCCCCATCCTAGCTGGCTTTTCTAGAATTTCACCACCTAGGAGCTGGGGAGTTTCCAGGGAGGCAAAGTCATCCCCCTGGTTTTAGTCAGTGTAGCAGGACAGAGAAGTGAGAAACTGCCAAGTCAGGGTGACTTTCATTCAGGCAGGGCGATGGCTTTGGGCCTGATTTAGCGGTGTGACAGACATGGGCTGTGCATCCCAGCACTGCCCCATGGGAGTGCTCGCCTGCACTGTCAGCGGGGCTGCAGCCCCAGCCAAAACCCAGGCAAAACAGAGCTGCTTGCAGATTTTAAATCAACAGAGTTGGAGGCTGGCGGAGGTGAGAGAAGCCCGTGAGTAAACAGGTGATTCACAGGGAGCACACACACCAGCCCAGGCAACAGTGAGGGGTTTCACTGGGTCAGATGCTCCAAGCAAAAGCACAAAAGGATAGTGGTAAGAAGAGCCTTCTGCCATTTTTCATAACTGTCGTTCCTAAATAGTGGCACAACACTGGATGCAATGGAGAAGGCTCTAATTTAGATGTCATCTGTAACAAACCAGTGTGTAAAGCATCACCTGCTAAAATTGACACTTTTCCTTCATCTAATCCACACTGAGAGTATTAATGGACCCGACTGAGGGTCTTCTTGAGCTGCTGATAGTAATTTTTAACAGAGATAGAAAAACTGGAGTAATTCCAAGGGAGTGAAGGACAGAAATCATTCCAGTCATTAAGAAAATGAACCAGTTGACCCAGAAAACTCTGGATTACTGATAATACTAGAGAAAAAAAGAACAAAGCAGAATTAATTTTGATTCTGTCAGCAGAGAATTGAAGACTGAAAAATGCATTTAATACTGATCATGCTTTTCTCAGAGAAGGCAGGTATTGCTATGCAAACTTGTCACCTTTCAGCACGATTACGTGACTGATTCAGATCTACACCACTGGCATGACACCCTTACTTGGAAGCTGTCAGGAGATAATGATAGCAGCATTAGCATGAATTGTGATGTTGCTGCAGAGAGGGATGGAATAATTTGTTTTCCATGTTCAAGGAAGGAGGCTCATAGCTGCTGCTGAAGGTCTTTCCAAATCTACTTCTTGTGTTGTCCCACTTTCACTTTTATGCAGCAAAATTTGCTTTAATACAGTGAAATGCAAGGTAGTTAATTAGGGAATTTGGAGAAGGGGCAGTCTTGTCACTTACTGCTCTGCACATCCACTTGCCACCCCCAAGGAACCTGGGATTCCTTTCAAGACCACTGATTGAATCAACTGAAACCTGCAGGTGGTGCCTGGCAGGGATCCCTGCAGAAGCCCAGCAGCCAGTGGCTGATGACCCACCATTGCCAGGCAGCACTTGGGTACCCCAGAATGCCTTGCCAGGCACTGCATCAGCACTGCTGCTCACTCTGCAGGACACACTCCGCACCACAGGCTGGTAACATCTCTGCCTTTCCCCTGAGCATACCCATGATCTCAAGAATTGAAACCAGCCTTTTTTGGTGAGGTGCATTTTCCATGGTTAACTAACACCTGGTAAGGATGCTAAGGGTCCCCCAACACATGCAGGAGCCCTTGGTACTCAGCGAACCAGGCTATGTGTTCTCCTGGCTGGGAGATCATAGAATCATAGAATGGTTTGGGTTGGAAAGGACCGTAGGATCCTTGAGTTCCAACCTGCTGCCATGAGCAGGGACACCTCACACTGGACAAGGTTGATCAAGGCTCTGTCCAACTTGGCCTTGAACACTGCCAGGGATGGGCATTGACAGTTTCCTTGGGCACCCTGTTCCAATGCCTCACTACCCTTACAGTAAAGAAATTCCTTATATCTAACCTGAATCTCCCCTGTTCAAGTTTGAACCCATTGCCCCTTGTCCTACCAGGGCTGATGTAGAGTCCCTCTCTGGCATTCGTGTAGACCCCCTTCAGGTTACTGGAAGGCTGCTATGAGTTCTTCATGGAGCTTCTCTTCTGCAGGCTGAACAGCCCTAATTTTCTCAGCCTGTAAAGCCGTCCTGGCTGCGTCCAATGCAAGGCTATTAAATGGCAGTGTGACAGCCATGCCATCCCAAGGAACAGCATGGCAGTCGTGGCATGCACAGGGCACCTGGGGCTGTCTTATGCTAGTGAGGATGGCCACATTATACATGGGAGCTCAGCAAACCAGTGCTCCTGAGTCCTTACAACAGGGAAATCCTGCTAGGTAGATGTTGTTTTACATGCACAGCCCATTATCATCTGACTTAGCTCTGCTAGGAAGCTCTCAGATATGTGTTTGAGCCATCCTCAGGATGGGCATTGAACCCAAGCTTTCAGCCCAGTGACCTGAGGCCATCGGCTCTCAGTGCCCGGGGCTCTGGGAGGAGCAGGGAGGAAGGACAGCCTGGTTTCACATACCACACTCTCGGCTCACAAACAGCTCTGGGCAGGAGCACCCAGGGAGCCATTGCCCTGCTGGGTTATTAATTACATCTTTTATTTTGTTAACCACTTCCCTCCAACATCCACCAGCACTTGGCCAGCCCCCAGCACCTCCTTTCCGCTCTTAACCACTACACAATTCCCAAGATTCCAGACTAGTTTCTCCAGACCCAGCTATGCTCTCAGCTCACCCTCGGGCTGGCAAGCTGTTTGCATTGTATACAACACACTTCCACGTGCAAGTAACCTGCCTTGCTCACGTCTGTCCAGCTATCAGAGGCTGAACTACTCCCCAAAGACCAGGGCAGAGCCATTTGCAAGATGTTCCTACACCAGGAACCCTTTGCATTCCCAGGGGATGTTGGTAGTGGTTCATCTATCTTGAAGGAGCAGGTGCATCTGCAGAGATGTCCAGTGCAAATCTGCTGCATCCCCTCCAGTACTCAGAGGCTGGGGGCTCAGCCACAGTCTCGCAGATGGGGTGAGCACTCTGGGAGTAGGGGAAGCGATCACCGCCTCTTGCCCCACTGCTGCCAGCAAACACAAACATGCTGTGCAGCATTGCAACAGAGCTGACCACAGCTTAGTTGCAGTTCCTGAGAACTTGTGAGACAGGAAGGCCTAATAGGCTGGGGATGGAGACACCACCATGCCTATGGTCCTGCCTGAGGTGTGCAGAGCCCCTCCAGTGTGACCAGGTAACCTGTGCCCCTCAGGAGCTCCTACCATCATCCAGCCATGCAGAATTCGCTGCACTTCTGCTTCCATCTAGTCCTACACTGCTTGTGCCACCAGCAGCTCAGAGAGCTGCTGGAGAAGAGAGAAAGCAGCACTGGCCCCTCCACACAGCCCACTGTGGGCATCCCCTTCAAGCACAGAATGCCTCAGCAGGCTCAGCCCCTCCATCACCTGCCTGGAGGCAGCTTGTTCACACCAGCCATGCTCAGAGCCCTGACATGAATTCACTGCAGTTAGGCAGCTGCTGTTTTATTTTGTCTTGTGGGTGTGTTGCTGCCTTTCCCAGGACATGAAGAAAGGCGAGTGACACCGGCAGCCAGGGAGGCTGCTCACACAGAGCTGCTGCACCTGGAAAAGAGCTTGTCCCAGCTTGTCCACAGGGCCCTTCTAGCCTTGCAGGTTAGGGCTCGACATGCATGCAGGGTGCTGCGTCCCTGGGAGTGCCTCCCTATTCTTGCCACTGCCCAGGTGATTCAGGGCTTAGGACTGTAGTGAGGTCTGGAATTAGCTTTATTGTCCCCATAACGCAGCACATGCTCCAGGCAATGCAGCAGGTGTTGCACAATTGACTTCATTCTATCTGAACCAGGAATTAAGCTGCTGCTGCTCAGTTCCAGTAGAAAGAACAAGTTAGATCACTACTGCGCTCTGCAGCCCAGCAGGTCTTCAGGAGTAAATGCCACAGTTGGATTACTGAAGATGTCCATTGATGAAGATCCCTTGACCTTGAGACAATCATGCTTCACTACTATTACTGCTAGCAAGCCTTAAACTTGTATCTTCTTGACCTGAGTATCCAAAGACACACCCTAGATGCACCTGCCTTAGATATATTTTAATGCCTTTATGAGTCTCTGCTTGGTCTTCTAGATAGTTCCCATTCTTTCATTGCAGCCCATGGCCTCTAGCCTTCCAGTCACCCTTGTTTCTCATCTCTGGATGATCTCCATCTACTCCATACTACAAAGGATGAGGTGCTCAGAGGCCCTTTTCTGACCTTAACAAGGCATGCATATCTAAAGGAATGTCAAAAAGAACATTTTCTGTCCATCTCCAAGCTGTGGTAGAACATTTCAGGGTGGCAAAGTATGTCTCAAATGTTGTCATGGTAGAACTGCAGCAGTACTCAGACATGTGATACTGGGCTGTTGTCAGGAGCAAGCTGTGCTTTAATGACCCTGCACACCAGCTCACTGGGACACTGCTGGAGCAGTTAGCACCATGAGGAACTTGTTTGAACACACAACATCTGCAAGATGCAGTCAAGCCCCATGCTTTCAACTAACTCCAATTAGTTTCACCAGCTGATGTTGTCCACCCCGTGTTAACACAGAGCTGCCTTTCTGCTTTGGGAAGGTTGTCATCACGACTCACCTTGCAGCAGAGCATCACTGGATTCTGGGCCCAGCTGCTGGGCTTGCTACTACAGTCCCTGGCCAGGCAGGAGGCAGTGTCGATCTGGGAGCTGTCGATCTGAAGGAATTCTCTCCTGCCTGGTTGCTCCTGGGCCCAGGGTGCTGCTGGACCATCCAGTGCAGCCACTGCTGGAGAGCAAGCTGCACAGGACACTGATGGGCTGGAGGCATATCCCGGCTCCTCCACCTCCCCCCCTGAACCATGTTGCTAAGAGGATTATAGGCAGAACAACTGTACAAGGATGGAGTGAGAGATAAGCAGGGCAGGCACAGATACAACCTCTTTGGAAAGCTCCTGGCTGAGGTTAAAGACTTGGACAGCAGCCCTCTTTCTGAAGCACCCCCCATCACCTGATGCTTGCCTTGTGCCCTGCCAAGCTGGGTTTAAATTGGAGGGCACTGGGCTTCCTCCTCAAACTCACAGCAGTGCTGTAGTTTGTTCTACCTTCCCAGGAGAACCATGTCCCCAGCTGCCCCGTGACACTGTTTGCTCTGCCTAGAACAGCCTAGATGGAGCTGAGGTCTGAAAAATGGGAACAATAGCACAATTGCAGCATGAGGAGAGCAGGGAACTGGGGTGTGGGTGGGATGTTCCTGGCTGGACTCTGAATGGGTCATCTCCACTCCAGTATGAGCTCCATGTGCTTTTAGATGTGACAGACTTTAACAGTCTTCTGGAAGGCAGCTATTTGAGAGGCTTTGTTTGGGAAACAGCAGGTACCTGTCCAAGGGCTGGCTCATCAGGCAAGCAGGGGTTCCCCTACAGGTTGCCCCTTCAATCTTCAATCTGTTTTCCCTAGTCTTCTATCAAGAGACAGTTGAATTCTGACTCACGAGCCTAATATTTGCCTTGCTTGGGTTTTGTACCTCTCTGGGTGCTGGTGCAGGGTCTAGCTTTGTTCTGAGCAATGATGAAAAAGTTTCCTGAGTGATTCTTGCAACCTTCTGATTTCTGATGTCATCTGAAAGCATTTACAGGGGCTTCTTAGACATGTAGTTAACATCTTTGTGAGAGGGGTTACCTCGGGATGGGTCTTCTTCCAGCCAGGGTGAGTTCAGCATCCATGTGTGCTTGCAGGCTGCTGCTACCAGCATCTGGCAGGCTGCTGAGCTGCTAGGCACTGAGAAGATGCAGCCGCTTGCTACTCCCTGGATTTAGCCAGCTGTTCTTAAGCATTTCAAAAAGGCTTAGACATCTGTTTGGTCTTTTTAGAGCAGAGGTACATGGAGATGTGTAGCTCTGAATGACTCACAGCTCTCTTGTCAGTCATTGCTGCCTCGCTCATTCAACATAATAGCATCTGAGTGGTTATTTTCACTGTGAGCAGGCATTTGCAGCGATGACGAATCAGGGACATTCCACCCTCAGATCTCTACCAGAATGGTACATAAACAGATCCAGATCTCCTGGAGAACTATCACATCATTTCACACCCTGAGGTGCCACCAGATTGCAATACAAAGCTTTCGAAGTTGGGTGAACCACGCAAGCCTTGCACAGCCACCTGAAATGCTGCTCGCTGCCTAGCTCCAGCCTTTGTGCTTCCAACCATTGCTGCAAAGCATTTGTGCTATAAACACCTCAGAATTAATTGGCACCATGGCAGTAAGAAGGGTGCTAGGAGACACCCCGTCCAAAGCGACACCTTGGCATCCAGCATGCATTTCAGTGAGCACCCTGGCAAAGCTTTTCACAGCAAAAGATGATCCCATCGCTCCTTTTCACACCAATTAATTTCTGGGGCTAATATTTTGATGCCTCAGTGCCACAAATTACTCTCCCACTCTCACGGACTGTCTGCATCAGCATGGTCTGTGTTATCTAGTGATCTCTGAGGTCACTCAAAGGACATTTATGTCGCAGGGAGGAGCTCAGGCATTTCCAGATTTATCTGCTGGCCGCAGCACCCTGTCCAGGTTCAGCAACACCCACAGCTGGGGCATCTCCGTGAAACAAAAACAAAAGCCTTTTCCAACCAGTTTGATTGAAGCCACTCTGATCATTCAGCTCAGCCATTCCTGCAGCTCTCAAAACTCCATCGCTTAGACACCAGCACAGGCTGTGCTGCTGCTTTCAGTCACTTTACACGTGTTCATCAGTGAAGGTGACACTTTCCAGGTGACTCAGAAACAAAAAGAAGGCCATTGTGGGTGGATAATTTGGGTCCAGCTTTCAAGTTTCAGAGCAAGCTGAGGGATGACAGCGCCTTTCAGTGAAAACTCATTAAGTTGGAGGGTTCGCGCAGAGGCAGGGCAAGTTCTGCACCATGGGGGATGCTGCAAGTGTTTGGGAGAGGGAGGGGGAAGGAGGAGGAAAGGATGGACATGTTATTCAATGTAGCAAAGGCAGATATCAGTGAAATCATCACAGAAAGACTCCAATAACCCCCCTTCGAGGTGTTCCAAGCTTTCCTCATCCCCTCACTGGTCATTTCATAAAGCTCTGTGATATCAGATTGAAACCAGGCAGGTAAAGCAGAGCCAGGCTGGAGAAGGAGGAGCCCATCGCAGGCAGAGCTTTCAGACACAGCCTTGAGGCACAACTGCCCTTGAGGGGCTTGTGGCAAAAGACAGGACAGAGTTTTCCTGCTTTTTCCTCGCTGACCTCCATAGAGGCCAGGAAAGCTTGTGTTTGTCTCTGAAGGGTTTCCTCTGCCTGTGTTTTCTTCTGAAATGCTCCTGTGTGTTTCATGTGGTGGGGCTTGGGCAGAGACCCATCTCTGTGCTCACCCAGGGGTCACCTCAGCACCTACACCCACCGGAAGGGAAGACCTGAACCAGGCTCTTTGCTGAATTTCCCTCCTCAGCTCACAAAGTCTCTCCCGGTTGATGCCTGGATGGTGCCTTGCAGCAGGACACCCATCACGAAAGTGCCGTCTCTGCCCCTCAGCAGAAGCCTCTCTGCCAAGACCAGCACGTGTAGCAAGACCAACCCTTTGCCCCCATGCCCTTCACTCGGGGGGACCCCCGGGTCTCCCGTGGCCAGGGAGCGTGGGGAAACCCGGGGATTGCTGCTCCTCCGTGACCCCGCAGTGTACCCACCGAGCCGGCGGCCGGGCAGCACAGCTCATCTATGCAAATGTATGCAAATATGCGCAATGTACGGAAAACTGTGCAACCGCACGGAACCGTCTCGGGCGGAGCGACCCGCCCCGCAGAGCCGGTGCCGCCCCCGGTATAAGGCGGCAGCGGCGCGGCCGTCCCGGCCGGTGCGGAGCTGCGGCAGCCCGGGGACAGGCAGGTCGTGCGGCGGCATCGGCATCGGCATCATGGTGAGTGCCGGCCCCGGGCTGCCCCATCCCTCCGGTCTCGCGGGTGCCTCCCGAGCAGGCTACGACCATTATAGCGTCCGGGGGGGGGAGGGGGAAGCCTCTGCGGGGAGCACAGAGGTGCGGGCAACCGGCTGTGCTTGTCTTGCCTCTGCCTCGCTTCAGCCTCTCCTGAGCTGCTCACTCATCAGCTTCCCTCCTGTGAGCATCCCCTTGTACTGCTCTGACATGTCCGAGGCAAGGAGGCTACCAGCCAAACCCTGCCATCTATCTGATCCTCTCATCTCTCTTCCCTCTCTGTCTTTTAATGGTGACGGTTCCTGCCCATCTCACTTGGTAACATCTCTGCCTGGGGTGGGAGGTGCACCCAGTCTGCCAGCCCCCACACTGCAGACCCACAGAGGAGCCCCAGGAGCAAGCTGTGGCTTCACCCACTGCCCTGCTGGTGGGCATCGCTGTGGGTGAGCCTCTGAGCTGCCCTGCTGCCGTGGTGGTCCTGCTAGGAATCTCTCTTGAACTCTAGAGAGCATCCCAGCTCCGGGATGCCCGAATACTTTGCCTGCTGCCCCTCAGGGGCCTGCTCCCCGCGCTTCCTGAGCCGTGCTGTGAGGAAGGCAGAGGCTGCCGGGTGGTGACCAGCAGCGCTGAGTCCCCAGTGGTGCTGGGGGTGCTGGGCTATGTGCAGCCTCCTGTCAGCCCTGGGTCCCACAGAGCCAGTCTTGCCTGCTGTATGTTGGTGGAGGAACTGCGGTGACCAACATAACCCTCTGCCCTCCCCCCTCCCCCCCCCCTCCCGATTCACTCCTTCCCTTGGCCAGGGAGGAAACCTTTCTTGTCTTTAATACGGTCACCCAGAGGTGCTTGCGCACTTCTGCCAAGGATTTTGGAGCTTCCTCAGGACTTAGTGTTGGCCCCTGTGTTACAAAACCTTTATGCACCTGCTGGGGGGGGGTGGGGGGTGGGGTGTGTAAGCAGGGTGTCATTTCTCACCTCAGCTTTGGAGAAGGTGGGGAGATGGACTTCTGCCTCTCACCGTGGGTATCAAAGGGCTTACTTTTCTGTCATCCCTCACCATCACTGCTGCCTCTGAAACGCAGCACCAAAAGCACTCTCAGAGCAGAGAGCCAGGACCTGCTGCAACTTGTGCAACTTCCACGGACAGCACTCACTGCCGTGCTCCAGAGCGCAAAATGGCTGATGCGGCACCCCGCCAGCTGACTCACAGTGGGGCACCCTTGGCTCTGGAGATCCGGTTTGGTTTGGATGCTCCTCTGCCTTCATTGTACCCGATGACGCATCCAAGTCCTTGGCAACAGCAGGGCTGAGGCACTGGATATTTTGGTTCTTGTCGAAAGGGCTGCAGGTGCTGGGGTACCTCACCTGGAGGGAGCAAGGCTGCAGAGCCCACCTCAGCCTGACTTCTTCTGAGGGACTTGAGGCTGCCCTTGAAGCCCTGAGCGGGGGGGGGCCCTTCCACCTAAGCTCCTGGGTTCAGATAGGAAGTGCAGTTAACACTGCCTCCTCCCCAGAGCTAATTTAGGGAAGCTGAGCCTCAGAGCATGGCAACCATTCACTGCTGCAAATCCCCCTCCTTGCCAAGCACCCATCCTCAGTGCTGTCACCTCCTCAGCTCCCAGAGCCCAAGTGAGGCTCTGTCATGCCAGCCTGCAGCCCTGATGTTAGATAGCAACAGGGGCTATGCCAGCTGCTGCAAGGCTCCAGCTGCTGCAAGGCTCCAGCCCCTAAGTGTTGTGGGCATTCAGGCAATGCAGAAGATCCTCACTGGGTGCTTCCCAAGGCTGTGGGTGGGAGCAGTCCAGAGAATGCACTAGCCTGATGTCCTGGGCTCCAGCAGATAGGTCTCCATCTCCCTGGGCGCCTGAGGTGGGAAGTACAGTGATGGGAGGCAAAATACCAGATATGGGAGAGGGCAGCAAGATGGGATGGACTCCAGGCACTGAGGCTGCAGAGCAACATGGCTTGCATAAGCTGCAAGGAGCCTGGGCTGTGCACCACCTGCAGTGACTGCATGTGTGGTCCCAGCCTGGATCTGACCCTTCCTCCCCCTCCCTCTGCAGCGTGAGTGCATCTCCGTCCATGTCGGCCAGGCCGGCGTCCAGATGGGCAACACGTGCTGGGAGCTGTACTGCCTGGAGCACGGCATCCAGCCGGACGGGCAGATGCCCAGTGACAAAACCATTGGTGGAGGGGATGACTCCTTCACCACCTTCTTCTGTGAGACTGGGGCTGGGAAGCACGTCCCACGGGCCATCTTTGTGGACCTGGAGCCCACTGTGATCGGTGAGTTCACCAAAGTTGGACAGTGACTGTGGTCACTTTCTGGGAACAACCCACAGCAGAACACTCCCCAGGGTAGCTCCTACCACCTTTCCCCCATTAGAAATGTCCCTCTGACATTGTACCAACCTCTTCTAGATGAAATTCGGGGAGGAGTCTACCGGCAGCTCTTCCACCCTGAACAGATGATCACCGGCAAGGAGGATGCTGCCAACAACTATGCCCGTGGGCACTACACCATTGGCAAAGAGATCATTGACCAAGTGCTGGACAGGATCCGGAAGCTGGTAGGTGACCATGGAGGAGGTGCATGTCCCCAGGGCTAGACTACAGCATCCTGCTGGGGTGGGAGCATGGGGCATGTCCTGCTGTGCCTTGGGAAGGATCTGTGGCTACCAAAGCAAAAGTTTGTGACTTCTCAGGCCAAGTCTGTGCTTAGAGGAATCTTACTTGTCTCTCTCTGCAGGCTGACCAGTGCACAGGCCTCCAGGGATTCCTCGTGTTTCGTAGTTTTGGAGGTGGCACCGGCTCAGGATTCACCTCCCTGTTAATGGAACGACTCTCTGTTGACTATGGCAAGAAGTCCAAGTTGGAGTTCTCCATCTACCCAGCACCACAGGTCTCCACTGCTGTGGTGGAGCCCTACAACTCCATCCTCACCACACACAGCACATTGGAGCATTCAGACTGTGCTTTCATGGTGGACAATGAGGCCATCTATGACATCTGCCGCAGGAACCTGGACATTGAGCGCCCAACCTACACCAACTTGAACAGACTCATTAGCCAAGTTGTATCATCTATCACAGCATCACTGAGGTTTGATGGGGCCCTGAATGTTGATCTGACCGAGTTCCAGACCAACCTGGTGCCCTACCCTCGCATCCACTTCCCACTGGCCACCTACGCTCCTGTGGTTTCAGCTGAGAGAGCTTATCACGAGCAGCTCTCAGTGGCCGAGATCACCAACTCCTGCTTTGAGCCATCCAACCAGATGGTGAAGTGCGACCCTCGC
>NDXB01017692.1:15036-25085 GCA_002631895.1 Agapornis roseicollis | reverse complement strand
GGGGGGCAGGAAGGAGGGGTTGAGTGGGTGAACGCGCTGCCTGGCTGGGTTCAAACTACAACACCTAACCAGTAAATCCTTCCATGCAAAAAGAAAATAAACCACTTTACTTTCACAGTAAATAACTCAGCACACAATGCTTTCTGACATTAGATTAGATAGCTCAGATTCAAATCTGACTTCAAGGATTTGAACCTACATAACATACCTTCACTGTCTAAATATTCAAACAATAAAGCAAACTGAAGTGTAACCCCTGTTGAAACTTGCTTAAAATAATGTCTAAGAGAGAGAAGGAAAAAATAACTCTACTGCAGGTGACTGGGATACTTTCTTGAGAGACGTATCTAAATCTCTACTTCAGTACATATTTAAATACTTTATAAGAGGTGAAAAAGTTTCAGCAAAAACAGATTCTTGCCTCAGATGTTGTTCTAAATCAAGGGATAGGACATCTCTGAGATGAAGAACCGGACTAGAAGTCCTGCTTGTGGCAGTATGTGATATGAATGCACAACTCCACACCCTGCCTGATCCACTTAGTCATTTAGCAGTCTAATGCAGGTCATGTCCTCTACATGGCTCAGCTTGTCCACACCTTCAAGACCCTTAGGAGTTTACCTTGAACACCTATTCTAGAAAAGAATGAAGTGCCCACAGAAGTTACTTATTTCTTCCATTCCAATATGAAGAAACCTGGGATATACAGTTAAGAGTCTTAGAAAATTTCTTAGTTAAGCTCTCTGCATCCTGTAAAATAAGACTGATTCTTTGTCTGCCCTTTATCTCTTCCAGTTTCAGTTCTTTCTACCCTGTATTACCTGGAAGTAATCTTGTGCTATTTCCCAAGCTTGAGGCTTCTGTCAGGTATGTTTTATTGTAATAAAAATACTAATAATAATCTCCTCAAATCTGTGATTCTATTTCTGACTGCTTTAGGCTGCCTGTGAGGCCTAGATCATATAATTAACGAATTTTCTATCAAGGTTTTAACCTAATTTGGCAACAGCTGTTAAAATTTGATTATATGTTGTAAGATCGTTCTACCATAAAATGGCTCTATAATGTTTTTATAGAAAAAATCTTAGTTTATTTTTCCTGATTTCATTGTGCCATGATTTGTATTTAACACCTATTTTCCATTGTCAGCAAGACCCAGCATTTCCAAATGTTCATTTTACTGATCAGAATACTGTGAAAGGCAAAAATGCTCACAAGAAGCTGGTATTCATTACTAGAAGTATAGAATTTTAAGATTAAATTTATAGTTTAATAACTCACTGATATTTTTACCAGGAACGTGTTCACTGTTGGATATCCAGCTAGTTTTTTAAATTTAACCCAGGCAGCAGAAATTACTGCTTGCTTTTCTGAACTTAAACTGATTTGTAAACTATAGAGGATACACACACACATGTCCACACTCTCTATCATTTTACACAAAATGTAAATGAAATGTGACATGACATTACACAGCCTATTGCTTTAAATCAATATTGTCAAGCCCTAAGAGTTCAAAACGATGGCTTACAGGAATTCCAGTAACACTTATAGCCTATTGTTTCTTTGACTTCTGCTTCTGAGCTCACCATTTCAAGGCTTTCTCAATGATAGAGAAAAATAACAAGCATGCTTTCTACTATCAAATGAAGTAATTGACAGCAATGGCTTCTCACTAACCTAATACACCAGGGCTACATAGTACACATGGTCATATATGCATGCATAAGATAAGCATGTACATGCATGTCCACTTTCGAGCTTGTTAACCAGCTCCAAACTGAATGAAATAGTCCTACAAGTAAAACTGTTTGATCTACTATAAGTATATGTAGCTGTACTGAATCCAGCAGATCTATATCAGGTGACACTTAATACAAATTTGGCCCAAATCTTCCGAGTTTGACTTGCACAATGTGGTACTCTCTCTTGTTATGTCAGCTGCTAGGTTTCAATTCATGTAAATAGTTACTAATTCTACCTATACTATGATGAAAATATTTGGGGTTGAACACTGTTGAATTCTTGTAAACCTGAGGTGTTGAAGAGCAATATTTACTCATATTTCCCTTCACGTGAATGCTTTTATCAGTCAGGAAGAGTGGACTGAATCAATGTACATGTATTCGAACAGTGTCAATGTAATAATCACTGTAGAAACAATTGGATATTTAAGCACATTTCTTAAACTCCTGAGGAAATTTGTGTGACACTCTATAAAGTGAAAACAAAAAAATGAATTTTGCTTTCAAAAATATAATATGTGTTGAGGGAAAAAATTATCTGACTTGAAATAAACACTAGTTTTGAATTTAGATTTTAAAATATAATTTAACATCAAGAGATTGTAAAAAATACACCAAAGCCACCAAAACAAAGACTAAAATGTCAAAACCAACCCCAAAATAACCAACTCAAAAAACCCACCTTTGCTTTCTTTTCATTTTCAACTACACCTATTTTTGAAGTTGAGACAGATTCTCTTTTTTTTTCAGTTATAATTTATTGCAAGAATTTGCCTTATTCAGCTCTTGATGTCTTTAAAATTCTATTCTTTCTTCTACAGACTATAGGCATAAGGATATCAAGAGAGATCTCGTGACAAAATACAGTATTTACCAAAACCATGTAGGTTTTCCTGATACAAAACTGTTCAAATTGGTGAATATTTTTGATTTGACAAAAATTCTGAGAGGATTTGATTCCAGGCTTAGTGAAGACTCAGTTCATGCTGGTAACCTGGACATAGGTCAACTTCAGAGATCTATTAACTTGAATTTATATAATTAAGATCCATAACATTTGTCTAATTAAGGACATTAAGGTTTGTGAGCCAGAAGCACAGGCTCAGTAATTGCTGTCTTTAATGACCTATCTGGAGAAGGCTTCAAACACCATAAGGATCACAAATTAGGGTTCATGGATGTTTATAGAAGACCAACAGATTGCCTGGTCAGCAGGGTGTATTTATCAGTTTGGCCAACTGGAGTTGATGGAAGCATTTTATTTAGAATCATAGAATAGTTAGGGTTGGAAAGGATCTTCAGATCATCTAGTTCAAACCCCCCTGCCATAAGCAGGGACACCTCACAATAAACCGTGCCACCCAAGGCTTCATCCAACCTGGCCTTGAACACTGCCAGGGATGGAGCACTCACAACCTCCCTGGCCAACCCATTCCAGCATCTCACCACCCTAACAGGAAAGAATTTCTTCCTTAGATCCAATCTAAACCTCTCCTGTTTAAGTTTGAACTCGTTACCCCTTGTCCTGTCGCTACAGTCCCTAATGAAGAGTCCCTCCCCAGCATCCCTATAGGCCTCCTTCAGATACTGAAAGGCTGCTATGAGGTCTCCAAGCAGCCTTCTCTTCTCCAGGCTAAGCAGCCCCAACTTTCTCAGTCTGTCTTCATATGGGAGCTGTTCCAATCCCCTGATCATCCTCGTGACCCTCCTCTGGACTTGTTCCAACAGCTCCATGTCCTTTTTATGCTGAGGACACCAGAACTGCACACAATACTGCAGGTGAGGTCTCATGAGAGCAGAGTAAAGGGGCAGGATCACCTCCTTTCACCTGCTCCTTTTGATGCAGCCCAGGATACAGTTGGCTTTCTGGGCTGCAAGCGCACACTGCAGTCGGATCATGTTCATTTTCTCATCGACCAACACCCCCAAGTCCTTCTCCGCGGGCTGCTCTGAATCTCCTCTTTGCCCAACCTGTGGCTGTGCCTGGGATTGCTCTGACCCAGGTTTGNCCAAGTCCTTCTCCGCGGGCTGCTCTGAATCTCCTCTTTGCCCAACCTGTGGCTGTGCCTGGGATTGCTCTGACCCAGGTTTGGGACCTTGCACTTGGCATGGTTAAACTTCATGAGGTTGGCATCAACCCACCTCACAAGCGTGTCAAGGTCCCTCTGGATGCCATTCCTTCCCTCCAGTGTATCTACTGAGCCACACAGCTTGGTTTCATCAGCAAACTTGCTGTGGGTGCATTCAATCCCACTGTCCCTGTCAGCAACAAAGATGTTGAAGAAGATCTGTCCCAACACTGATCCTTGAGGGACACCACTCGTTCATGGTCTCCAGCCAGACACTGAGCCATTGACCACAACTCTTTGCATGTGGCCATCCACTAGTTCTTTATCCACTGAGTGCTCCACCTATCAAATTGATGTCTCTCCAGTTTAGAAACAAGGATGTCGTGTGGGACAGTGTCGAACGCTTTGCACAAGTCCACGTAGATGACTGGGCCAACGAATTTCAAACTCTGTTTCTATTCCTCCTCAAGATGAAATCCTCAAACATATGTTTCCCAATCAGGATCATATTCTTTTAGGACTTTAGACTTGATGTGTTTCCACTAATTCCAGTCAATCTAGTTTAGACTTTTTCTTTGTTTGTCTGGAAAGCATCCAATATACCACGTTTTCTTTTTCTTCTGCATCAGTTATTCTTATGCTAAATGGAGATATAAAAAGCGCAGAGAAGTTCCCAGTGTCACTTATCCCTTGCACAGTCTTTTACTCTCCCACAGTACCTGCTGTGATCAAAATCCCTTATCTTCAGTTAGATAGTTAGCTAAATAGATTTCTTTTAATCTTAAACTATTTCAAATGTAAATATTGAAGGGCAAGATACTGCACTCACTGAAATCTTTCCAATGTGTAAAGATGGCCCAGCTACAGAAAAATATCACCAAAACAATCTGTCACAGTGGGGGAGACTAAGACACTGAACTATAGTCTGGATAAAGACAGTATTTCATGAGTGTGTTCAAATGTAGATGGCAATGTTGTGCTTTTTCTGCCACTGGTGCAGCTCAGAAAGGAAAAGTACGTGGGAGCAGAAACATGACTTCACCATCATATCCTTTGTCAGACTGATGGAAAATGGCATTATTTTTAAAGGTCTAAGGAGGAAATAAACCCTTCACTAAAGACCTCTACCTTTCTAGAAAAGCTTTCTGTGAAGATTTTCCATTGCCAGTTGCCTTAGACCTAGATAATGGTACTCTGTGTTTTTCACCTTGCACACAGAGATAAAACATGGGGTAGATAGATGGGACTGTATAATCAGGAGATCCAACTTAGTGAATATGCCTCTGGAGAGTTTAAACCAGAAATCATCAAAACTCCAAAACCTTAGTGATGGCACTGATTATAAGTTTTTGTTCCTCTGATCCTAGACTGTCTTGTTGCAACACCACAGAGAAACAGAAAGTACGCTAATGACCAGTAAGGTTGTATAGGTCAACTGAGCTTCTCATTATTAGAAAATCAGAAAGAAAATGGAACTGAGGATTCACTGTTAAGGAAAGGCAGAAAGAAGTGACAAAATATGCACAAATAAAATCAAAAAGCCAGAAGCTCACAGTAAGTTTGAAAGACAAGAAAAAGCAAGTTTCCACTGTGGCCCTCCTTTGAAACAAGTCCAGAGGAGGGCCACAAGGATGATCAGTGGACTGGAGCATCTACTGTATGAAGACAGGCTGAGAAAGTTGGGACTGTTCAGCCTGGAGAAGAGTTCTGCATAGAAATCTCACAGCAGCCTTCCAGTATCTGAAGGGAGCCTATAAGGATGCTTGGGTGAGACTCTTCATTAGGGGCTGTAGTGATAGGAGAAGAGGTAATGGGTTAAAACTTAAACAGGGGAAGTTTATATTGGACATAAGATGTTCTTTACTGTAAGGGTAGTGAGGCACTGGAATGGGCTGCCCAGAGAAGTTGTGAATGCTCCATCCCTGGTGGTGTTTAAGGCCAGAACCTTGTGTGACATGGTTTAGTGTGAGGTGTCCCTGCTTATGGCAGGGGGGTTGGAACTAGATGATCTTAAGGTTGCTTCCAGCCCTAACTATTCCATGATTCTATGATTCTAAGTTAGAAAGGTTGTGCAGATATAACAGAATTCAGGCAAAAGAAAATGTGTATCCACTGCCTCACATAGAAAATGATCAAACACTGGATGCTGGAGATAACTAAGGCTGAAATATTCACTGCCTCTGTCACATCAAAATTTACAGAAAAGAGCACAAGAAGCAAAGGATTAAGCTGAACAATTATACAGAGATTTACAAAATTAATTGAAAAATAGCGTGTACTTGCATCTCTGGATTTCCATAATACCATTTTATAAATTTCAAACAGGATTATCATAATTATGTTAGTTTTTCTGCAAACCCAGTAGTTTCAGCAGCAAATGCTAATCTGTCTTTTCAAAATCAAATAGCCTTCCTAGAAAAAAAGGTCAAGATTCAGTTGACATGTAAGAAATTGTCAGAGTATTGCTGGTTTCTCTAGACGGTTTCAACTTCTGGACTTATTAAGAACCATCAAATATTTTGCAGAACCTTGACATATGTATCCAGATCTGAATTTTACATACATAAAAGTTTCAAATCATCAGATAGACTGGAAACTGTGGGATAACATTTGAAGTTTTTGCTTTCTGCTATGTGTATCTTAAAACTAACTTTTTTTTTCTTCACCATTATAAAGTCAAAAGTGACAAATAAATAGATACACATCGGCATTTTATATAGCAAACTGATTCTGGGCCTATAGTCTTATAAGAAAATAATGCACATCATGAGACACTGCTGCTCACAGCTTGAAAAATGCAGGAATTTTCAATGGTCCTTTCAGTAATTAATGCCACCTACAATGTTATAATGCTAATATTAATATTCCAGGCATTTAGCTTGGTTTTAATTTTTGGTCCCATGAAACACTTTCACATATTTTCCAAACTAAAACAATAAATGATTAAAGCAAACACTTGGCTGTATCATGTAACTGATAGTGTATAAATGTGTTTAACAAGAATTTTAAGCAACCAGAGGCATTCATCCCCTTTTACTCCTGTTTTTTAGGTAGCTTAGCTCCAGAGTGAAAAGCAAGATTCTGAAACACTGATTCAGGATTGATAGATTTGCTTTCCACATTTTGTTATGTTATGGTAGATTTGGAAGTGGAAACCCTGCAAGCAAAATAATTCTATACCAGTGTTAGGATTCTCATATGCCTCTTTCCCACAGCTTTGATGGTGTTGTTTTCAGTTAATGAGATGTAATAAATATTTTGTGAAATATAGAACATTTCTGTGGTTTTATTAAGGCATATTTTAAAAATATACAGCTCCACAGCATTTCCTGAAGGATTTAACCTTGATTCTCTTTAATGAGCAAGTAATGCTTATCACAAACATGAAATGTATTACCATCAATTTTACCCGCAGTTATAAACCACCTTTTTCCAGACACTTGTTTTAAAGCACGATTGCAAAGAAACATGTCCTGGATCCTGTATTTGCTTATAGAAAGCTGGAAACCAGCTGATTACTCTGCCCACTATTAGTTACTCTCACAACTTGTAGTTAAAAAAAAGAAATAATCTGAGCAGGATTTGTCATTAATTTCCATATAAACAATTCAGTTTAAAAGAATAACAATTCAAAAATATTTCTTAGAGAAACAAAGGGGGGAGGGAAGAACACATAAAATCTTATTGGTATAGCAAATTAATTTCTCTAATCCTAGAATATAGAGGTGAGTCTGAAACACAGAATCATGTTAGGCCAGAAGGAACCTCCAGGTTTAACCTCTTGCTCAGAGAAGGTCTAGTTAAAGAAGGTGCTTTTTTATTTAAGTGTTGAATACCTCAAAATATAGTCTTGCACATTTCCTTAAAGGAAAAAGCGAATCCTATGCAAATAAAAGAAAGTTTAAAAGAGATTTGGGAAAGACCTGTTGCAAAGAAGTAAAATGTCAGCAAAATCAATGAAGATAGGTTAATTTACAGCAGAAGAAGATCTGGTCAGAATTATTTCCTACAAGAATTCCAGTAAATTTTTAAAGATCAAATTACTGTTCTCCTGGAATTGTATGGAAAATGTTGTGACATTTAGGGAAACTTCTTGGAGAGATTTTCAGTATTTTCTGGTTTTGGATGGGCTCTGAAGCTCATAAAAACACTTTCTGTGAGCCAAACATAGTAAATGAAGAAACGCACATAGATGATATTAATTTTCTTCAGCATCATTGAAAATGTTTCAGCTCAATTGATTCTGAGTTCTGATTTGTTACTTTATACTGAAAATGTTATCTGTATGTTCTGCACAAATTCATAGAATCATAGAATAGTATTCTTGAAATATATATTACATACTATGAAGAAGAGTTGAAGGAAGTTAAAGATTAATAAACAACCATTCAACAAATGGGCCTGTAATCATAAGAGTTAAGATTTCTCATTATCTTGGCCCCTAATTTAAAAATTTTGTACTGAAATTGGTGGTTTACTAAAGCAAATGGGATTGTTGCCATTGTTTTCCATAGCTCCAGGATTTTAAAATTCCTTTGAATATATCTTGTATAATATTGCATTAGAAACTATTTCTATCATATTGAAATTCTACCTTATTTATCAGTATATGGTCATTGTTATCTTTTGCTTGGGCTTTAGACTGTCTTTAGAATAGATTTTAAGTATAACCTTCTATTGTTCTTTGTTAGATGACATGACAATAACTGATTTTTTGCCTGCTGGCTTCTTTCCATGCATTAAATAAGTTTTGTTGCAATACAAAATTTGGAAATAAAGTCTAGCATTTTCCAAGAACTTGAAGGAAACAGTATTCAGCCTTCTTTCAGAATTCAGTATCAATTGTGCACCTAATTCCTTTAGGGTTTTTTTTTTTTTTTACTATTTCATGCCTATGGTTATAAGAAAGTAAAGTTTTTTGGCCTCCTTTATAACAAAATATTCCATAAATCTGAGTGTACCTTCCACTGCAAAAGAGTTCTTTCCTTCTCNTTTCCTTATTTCATTAGAATTTTTTTTTTTTTTTTTACTATTTCATGCCTATGGTTATAAGAAAGTAAAGTTTTTTGGCCTCCTTTATAACAAAATATTCCATAAATCTGAGTGTACCTTCCACTGCAAAAGAGTTCTTTCCTTCTCATTTCCTAAATTCCTTAATTTCATCCACATGCTTCTCACCAGTGTCCATAGCCAGATTGAGAAGTGCAATGTGTATCCAAATGTATTTCTAGTAACAGGTTGCAGACCCTATCAGGCTTTAAATGTTGACTGGCCATCAGCTGTCCTCTGCAATTGTTTGCTTGTTTATTACTTTAACAAGGTACAGAGAGTTTCAAAGCTGAGGTTACAGTATGTGCGGGTTAACTCTTTTTTCATTTCACATTGGTTTTGTGATTCATTCTGTAGCATCTGTAAGCAAGGATCTTATCCCTGGATTTCTGCAACTGGGCATTCCCTGAAGCACTCTAAATTCAGTAATGCTTATATACATGAAAAGGTTAGAACAATATTGGAACATCAGAGCCCCGTTGCCCACTAGGTCTTTCCTATTCTATTCCTGATTGTATCTTCATGTTGATACAGCAACTTGTTCTTCACTACAGATGGTAGGAACAAAACCCTCCAGTGGAGCAGCTTTCTGTCAAAAATCACTCCTCTGCCAAAATAACAATGTTCTGTGAAAATGCTTCTATTCTGAATTTTTTTTATTTGAAAGGAAAAATGGAGAGGGGGATACACTGAAGGAGGGGGAGCCCTGGAGAATGCTCCCCCTTGCTTTAAAGCTCTTTTTCTTAAACCAGCAGCAACACATTTTTTGGGTGTAAAACTAGTATCAGAAGCAAGAACCCCTATGTGTTCTGCTGCCCTTAGCCAAGAGGTCTCACCATTAAGTGGTAGAAGAGGCTCATGATCCCTCTGGCCCCCAGATCCTTAGATCTATGGAAGTGGCTGCAGTAACCCAGCTTCAGCAAAGGGGGAGAGAGGACATGGACTGAGGGGTTTGGGCACTTGCCTGGGAAAAAGTAACTGTAGGTCTGGGTGATGCTAAGTGAATTTATACAGTCTGAATCTTGCTCCTTGAGCAATTTCAAAAATCCTTTCCCATAAGAAGCACATGAGATCACCTCTCAGATATTCATTTAGCCATGCATAAAACTGAATAAACCCCTTCCCCCAGACTGAAATGTGGCAGAATTTTTGCAAATTGACAGAAAAAAAGAGGAAAAAAAAAAAA
>NDXB01017692.1:0-14936 GCA_002631895.1 Agapornis roseicollis | reverse complement strand
AAAAAAGAAAAGTAAAAAAATTTAAAAAAAAAAAAAAAAAAAAAAAAAAAAAAAAAAAAAAAAAAAAAAAGAAAAAAGGTACTCCTTGCTCTCCTGTAGCATGAGATTGTGCTGGAGTCACAATTACAGCAATCACATATGGATCACATATAGACTTTCCCAGGTCCAGGAATTGAAAAATTTCCCTTTGCTTTTGCTTGGTTTTATTTTGATTTATTACTGAAAAAAAATAATAATCAACCCTTCAGCTAAAAATGTTTTTTTTCAGGTCAATATTTTTGAAATAATGAGGAAAGTAATTTTATCTTTCAGCTAGTGTGCCAAATATGTATATATGCATAAATTTCACAGAGTAATCTATTAATCCATGGGTCTTGAATTTTAGCATAAAGAGAATTGTCCATATTATTTTTTAAGTGTATTCTCTTCTAATTGGAACATTGTTGCATTGTTAGGACAAAAAGTCTGATTAAAACAAACATATGGGATACTCAGAGCAGATAATTAACCAGAGATCACTAAACAGAAATGTTGTGTACCTCCAGTTCTAAATTACTCACAACATGTGTTTAGCAGAAATTCAAAAAACATGTCTGTGTTCTTGCTTATGCTGAGCTGTGAACTATAGTCAACTGGCTGGATGTCCTGGGATAGTATTGAAGTCCTGTGCATTTCTGGCATGTCAGAATCTCATTTAAAATGATTTGAAATTGAATCAAGCATGTCAAAAGGAACTAGAGTGCCTGTATTGTATTTCCCAAAGCTTAAGAGAGCAAACAACATTGTCTTTTCAAGCTTAGTTAATATAGTTCTCCATTAAATGCCTCCTGGTCATTGAAAATCTCTTTCCAAAAATATACGCTTTTTTAAGAGTCTGAGCAAGAGCAGATACTGACAGCAAAGATTTTTAAAGGGTCAGAAAACATTGTGAATGTGTGAAAAATGGTGCCTAGGCAGTGGATTTTTTTCTTAATCTTCTGTTAATTGTGGTTTTCTTACATTTTTTTCTTAAATGAAAGAAGTTAAGTATCAGAATAATAGTGTGCAGGATTAAAATGACTTTTCTGAGTGTTCCACTATCTAAGTCTTGGAGTACAATAATGCCTTCCATAAAAATCAATACAAGCTTTCTTTTATTTTGTTTTGAAATTTCTCTGTAGCTTTCCACCTCATTACAGTTACTTATTTTGTGACTATTTAGGAGAGGCAGTTCCTCTCTCCTAAATATATTTTCAAATGCAATTTTAAATTCTATAGCAGTTCAAACCAAAAGAAAAAAGCATCACAGTCATCCCTCCATCTTTGAGAAAAAGTCAAACAATAAAGACAAAAAAGTAAAAAGGAAAAGGTCACATCCAATTTTGCTGTCACAGTCCTAAGTGCTTAAATCTATGCAATAGAAGTAGAATTCATATATATGAAATCTGGGGAGGCATAATTGACCCCAAAGGCCAGAGCTGTTGTGTTGCATGAGTGAGCTTGTACAAATCCTGTCAGCATCCAAAGTAGAAATGCCACAATGTCTCCAGTTTCCAGATATGGTTCTGTTACAAGGAGCATAGGTTGCCTTTGACAAGGTGGCAGAAAGTAGGTGCAGAGAAAACAAATTTGCTTAGAAGTAAACTTTGAAATATATGCATATACATATACATACATATATCTACAATTATGTTTGTGTACATATAATCAAATACACATGTATATATAGACATGCATACATTGGTTTTCTATGCATTCTATATTTTAAAAATATACGATTTTGTGTGTACAAACATAAAAGATACTTCTTGTAGCAGCCACAGACAATCAGTAATGAAGGCATAAAACTTGACCATTTTGTATATTTTACTTATTTACTTTCTCCTACCACTTTTTTCCTTTCTTGTTTCTCATTTCTAAGGACCTTTTATTAAAACATAAGCTGTCTACTAGTATCTAAACAGGATAGAGACATTTACGAGTAAGATGACCAATGTGCCAAATCAAATAACATTTATTTTACCAAGGGAGGGGAAAATGTCAGAAGTAGAGATCTGTTTTTACATTTAGAATATATTCAAAATGTTTGAAAGGAAGCAAAGTAATCTCCCGCAGCTTTCTCTGAACAGAACATACTGTGCCACCAGTAACACCACATCCAAAAGCAATAGTTTTACCTCTCTCTTCTTCCAGTTTGCCTCCTCAGTTTTTCTCTTTCTTGAAATGGTTCACAGAGAAACCAGAATAGTTATAAATCAATGAGTTTGAAGCATGTACTCAGATCAGCTGTGTACTTTTTTGTTCTGAGAGCACACATTATGTTGAGCATCTCTGAAAACCTACTGGCTTCTTTGGTGTATCAGTAAAGGTGGAATTCCTTTGAAAATCAGTTTGCCATGACAGGGATGTTTTGGAGGATTTGACCCCAAGTATATGGAATTACTATAAAAACTTCACAGAGCAGCAATCAATAGCAAAACTTGTTCATTCATTTCTTGTCTCAGGAAGACTGCCAAACATTAGTCCCTCAGAGTGAGCTTTTCGTCTGAGATTTTCTTTGTGCAAGAATATGTCCTGATATTCTCCAAAATATAAGAACATTCAATGTTTTGTCCTTATATTTGTTCCTTCTAAAATTATAAAAAAAAGAAAACCAACCCAAAGTAACAACGTTCCATTTTTTTGCAAAGTTATTATTTTAAAAGAGCAGTTGTTTCTGAAAGCCCTTTATATTTGCTTCATTCTGCAAAAAACATTAAAAATAATCTAAAAATACTATTCTTTTTAGATTATGCCTAATAGGAACAAGTATTTCTAGATGTAATCTAAACTGAGTGATGCACACTGATCTGCATTCAAGTACACCCACACTTGTATCAATGAGTGGTGGCCCTGTATGACAAAAGCACTAAACTTTATGTGTGATGCAGAAAGGTCTTCTACTTCTATCTCATAACATATCAGCCACATATCAACCACAACCATAATGATGGGATTTTGGGGCAAATACTTCTCTGGATAGATATGTTTAAAGTCTTAGCATGCTCACATTAAAGGAATTTTATTCATATTTGACTCTTTCCTTTTTATTATTACTTTGATGTGAGCTAGTTTGGATTCCACTTGCTTCTTGACTCTGTTTCCAGAAAATCCAGTTGTGACAAAGATAATAAACTGATGAGTGTGTCATTTCAGTTATGACAAAGATAATCATGCAAACAGAAAGGTGTGATGAACAAACTATGTATTGAATTTTAATAAAAACCATTATTGAGGGGAAATTAACATAGAAAGCAGAATTGCCTGAACGTGTATCTTCTAATTAAACACATAACATGATATTGCTGTACTGATTCATTATCAATTATATTAATGGCTTATTAAACTATATTTTATCTAGGGTATCTCTATTTGTTACTCCAGCTCCTTCCCAAACATTTCTCTGCCTTGGTACCTTGACATTATGGTTCCATAGCCAACATTTCCAGGACTCATTTCTATCTCTGTTAATCTATGTAACTTTTAAAAAAATTACATCTTTAAATGAGAAAAATGTGATAACACCTAAAGAACATGGTTAATGGAGTTTCTCGGGAGCGATCCACACTGATTTCTGCTTCCGTGCCCCTCTCTAACCACAGTGCAAGGTTTCAGGCAACCGTTTGTTAGCATCCATTTACCTGAAAGAAGTTTTTCTTTCTTCACCTTTGGGTTCTCTTGGGTCTTGCTTGGTTGGTTTCTTTCTGCTTTTCATTTTTTCAAGTAGTTATTTGCCCTGCTTTGGTAATTTCTTATTCTATGATTTAATGTGCTGTTTTATTGGTTGAAATACCTGCTTTGCTTTAATAGAATGTGTTTTTTTTAATAATCAGAAATATAGAAAATTTAGCACCTTATAATCATAATTTCACTTTTTTAATATTGCTTTCAGCATTCATGGAGCTTTACATTGAAGTTTATGTTAGTCTGTAAATAAATTCATACAGATAGAACACCTTACAGTTGGTGATTTTAGTTTTTTCCAGGTAGCCTGAAGCTTTCAGCCTCATTTCCACAAACTCGCCTGTGTAGGGTAGAGGTCAGATTGGCTGGAAAAATTCCAAGGTCCCTACAGGTGCTACAGAAAGCACTGTTGTCAATTTAGTGGGTGGCAATTTTCCTTATGAAAGAGATCTTTAGGTGTATGTGCAATACATAAGCACATCAAACAATGAAATCAATGGTCCTCTTTAATGATTAAATGTTTTCAATGTGCTGGGTCTGTATCAATTTCAAAATGTATGAGTCAAATTATTTGCTGACACTTGTACGCACTATTGATCAGCTCATGTCTTGTGTGCTCAGCAAAAATGCTTTTCAGTTTGCCAGCTACTCAAAAGATCACTTGACATGGGTCTGTGTGTTTCTCTAGAGAAATAAACATGTTTTCATTAGCTTTTTCAGCATCTTTGCATCAGTAGCCCAAAAAGTTTTACATTTTGCCCTTTAATGTTGACTTACCTCACAGCTATACTCTGCGGGTGCATTTCTGCCATCTAGTTTCATATTTTATTATATTTTCCAGTTCTTTAAATTTCCCCTTTTCTTGATAAATACATTTTGTAAATTAAATCAGCATGGCCTGACCCAACACATATTAAAATGTCATTTGAATCAGTTCCAAATTCAGGTGCTTATAAAAACAAATTTGAGGAGCAACCATAATTCCAATCCCTCCTATGTTATGTGGTCAATTTAAAATTATGGAAATGCTTCCAACTTTATAGGCAATTTGAAAATGGAAAGCAACCAGAGTTCTGGGCATGTGTTCTGTATATAGGGGTTTTGCAAATAGAAATGCTTTTAAAAGTAATTTCCATCTGCACCCATTTACCTGGTTCTGTATGTGTTCCAAATGAAAATGCACATTTATATTTTAAAATTCAAAATACTGCCTTTATTGGACTTCTAGCCAATAAAGTGAACATCTGTACTATAACTGCAATCTGACTGTTCAATCTGTACTAAATTCATAGATTATATAATAGAGCTATATATTTACTACTTTTTCCATATAAAAAAACAAATTTTTGGGGGAAAGGAAAAGAAGAAGCTCAGCACTCTTTGGCTCTGTTAGCAATAATATATTATAATAATACATATATTCTTTTACTCATGCCAATATATTACTATAAGGTAAGCATAAAAATTCCTAACCTGTAGACAGATGAGTCTCTATATGTCATGCATAGTTTTCTTTGTTCTTTATACACATTCATGTAATGTACCATAGTGAATTTGTTCTTTACTGCTGATTGCTGTGGTAGAAGATCTAGATTGAGCTATTAATATCAATGGCAGAACTTCACTTTAACAATGGCACTGTTGATCCTTATATTAAATAGACAATGATTGTCCTAGTTTGCATGCTTGCAAAATATGAAATGTTGAATAATCAAACACTTGGAAACTTTTCCTTTATGCTAAGAATAAATCTTCATCAAACTAAAACTATCCTTAGACAATGTGATTTATATAAATCTGTAGATTATCATAATGATATCTGTCACTAAGGATAAATGCTCCAGTTAATCAATAGGTGCAGCAAAAACATATTAGGTCATCTCAACATCGACTTTCCAGTGTCGGCCTACGCTTACATTTTCAGAACTGTCTAATCAATAACAGACAATTACATAAAAAAAATCATAAAAATGTAATCTTCACCTTTCAGTGAGGAAGCTGTGGTTTTACCGGTGCATGAAAAGACATTAAAGAAAAGGTTATTAAAAACTAAGGGGCTAAGGGGAAAAAATTATACTGGACATTACAGGAAAACCAAAAGTGCAGAAAGACACAGAATGGTGGCTTATACATTCTTGAATGACAAAGATTTAAAGCTTTATTCTCAGTCAGAAGAGATCCAGTAAAATTGTAAATGTTATAGTCCTCGAAGGAAAAGGCCAGGTTGGATGGGTCTTTGAGCAGCTTGGTCTAGTGGAAGTTGCCCCTGCCCATGGCAGATGGATTGGAACTAGATGATCTTTGAAATCTCTTCTAATTCAAACCATTATATAATTCTAGGAATCTTAAAAAGCATGTTCAAAAAGCAGCTAAAAAATCATAAAGAAAAATCAATCGAGGGCTAATAAATTTGAAGACATTTTCACCTGCACAAGAAATTTGTAAGCAACAAAAAATGGAGGTTAAAGGAATGCTTTAAAAGAATGCTTTTTAGAAGCAGCACTCCAGTTTGTCTTTAATTTCTTCCTTAGGCACCCACCAGTGTCTGCTGGTGACTGGAAAGACTATTAGTCAAGAACAGCTTTGGTTAAGCTTTTAGGATCTTCACCTACAGTTGTAGCAAATGCAGAACACTAGAAAGCTCAATATCAAACAAACACACTCCAAAACAGAATGCAAATAATTGTTAATATATATAACTCTGTCAAAAAAGGTCAAAAGCCATCCTCTAAATTAAAGAAGTTTTGACCTAGTCATGGCTACTGTGAAATGTTTCATTTGATGCCAGTCCTTCTGAATAGAGATGTTAAGGTGGACAGAGGCTTCTGTCGCTGTTCTTCCACAGAGTAGATCACATTATGTCAGCACTCCAGTGTAGTTCAATCATTAATAATGCACTCCTGTGTATATTATATGACTCATATATTAGCTCACACACAAAGCACAGTGTATGCACTGTATGAGATGAAGCCTTGATCCTAATTTCTCAGACTTTACACTAATAAGTGTAAAGGCACTTAACTTTAACACACATAGGTGGGATTTCTTCTACCATCTCACCTTTCCCAGTTTTTCTTTATGTGTCTGGGACTCAGCTTCTTTCCTTCTAGCTCAGAATGCTGAACTGTGAAAGGTTCAGAGGTTTTTATTGTTCTGTCCATTCTGTTTCTTTTCTTCAATCATAAACTAAGGAACAGAGGCTTTTTAGATATTCCATGATAACCTCAAAGTAGCTACATGTGTTCTTCAGAATAATGTCATTCATCGAGCTGTGGAACCACCCTTGAAAAGTCATCATGAACACCAATAGTATCTTTTTTTATTAATTGTTCTCATTATTGTAATGGGAAACAAAAATAATGATCTTTAAGATATTAGTGTCATATCTGTTTTAAAAAGGTTTTCTAACTACAAAGCAGGTTTATAAAGTATATGAAAACAGAGGACATGAATTTCTTGTGAAGATTTCAAACCAAGAATCAGGGTGAAATTTTAAAAACCATGAATTTTTTTTTTTTTTTTGATCAGCTGTCTCCATACATAATCTTTGTGAAATAAGAAACTTTTACAGCCTTACCTAGAGGAATTTGTTGAGAATCATACAGCGAACCTGTTGTGTACCCTTGTAACCTGTATATAGTTACAAGGCACATTTCAGTGATATGAAAGAAAAGACAAAGCCATTGTTCATACTGAATTATGTTATTATTACCTTTGACTTCAACAGTTTCAAAGTGTTTTAGGCTAACTAATTAGGTAACTAATTTAATCTGATTATATTGCATGTCATTATAAATGTAATAAAAATGATTCAGTCAAAACTTAAACAGTCATATCAATCAGATTTTTATCAATATGTCTCAGCATACCTGGATACCTCCCTAGGTTTCCACATATTCAGTACATTTGCAGTTCACCCAACAAAGGAGATATCAACAGCCTTGGGTGTGATGAAACAGAAAAAGGGAAAATACAAGTGACAAAAAGAACTGACTCAAGGAGCAGATATCAGAATTAAAGACAAACAATGTAACTGATTTGGACACCTTTTGGGGCAATGAATCTGCTGAAGCTGCCAGTCTGTGCTGACTCTAGAGGAAGACCAAATGGTGAGTTAATACAACATGACTAACTTTTGAATGGCTAAAACTAAGGTGAGTTAAATGCCACCTACATGCTTCTGAAGGAAATGTGAGACACTCTTACGAATTGTTAAAACCAGAGTCAGACTAAAGATAGTGAGGTCTTGGTGAAAGAAGGGAAAAGCAAGAAGGAACACTTCAGCAATTTACTCAACCACCCTGTCCCAGACAGCCCTGCTGTGCATGATGAGGATGATTCATTCAGTCAGTTCCAATGCCAAGTAAAACAGCTCTATGCAATCTGAAATGAAAATGGGCCGTCGTGAAGTTAAGGAACAGCACACTTCCCAGGGTGGATAATATCCATGCAAAACTACAGAGGCAGAAAGGAGACTTTTAAGATATTTGGTAGACTATTCATCATTGCTTCTTTCAGAAGTGAGTTGGATGACTGCCTTTCAAATGCCGAAGCAAGAACAATCATGTAGTGTGGATTTCTGAAAAAATATCACAGTGATTTGGACATACAGTCCCGATGGATTTTGCTGGGATCTGAGTGCAGACTATTTATTTAATCACACCAGCAGAGGAAAACACAAGTCTACGAAGCAATGTAGCAAAAAAGCATTTTTGGCATGATGACCAGGTCTGGGCTGTCACTGAGGGAAAAAAACTGGTTTCACAGTTTAGGAGAAAGCACACTGGGCAGTGACTGTATGATATGGAAAGAGATAAATAGAAAATGCAAAAATTCTTGAAGAATTTGAGAACAGCATTGGTCTGCCAGTGGATATTTATATCAGCATGCCAGTATTATACCACTATACCAATATGATTTGTTTATCAATATATATATATATGAATATATACCTCAACTCATATGAATACCAGCGGCTGGATGGCTTGATGGCTGGATGGCTAGATAGATAGATAGATAGATGGATAGATAGATAGATAGATTAGATAGATTGATCGATCTGCAGCAGCACAGAGAATGTCACCTCATTTCAACAGTAAGGCAATTGGCCTGATTGTCTTTGGTGTAGTTAGCACCTTTGTAGATTTAGAGGTGGAAATGTAAATTTGTCAGCAGAACAGCAAGCGTATTGACCATACACTGCTCAAACAGACTTAAAGCTAGGTCAAAATAAGCACATGCTTATGCAAGAGCCTGAACTTTATAGTAGAAACTGCTGTAAGAAGATTAAGTCAATTAATGACTATGCAGAATTTGCTGCAATCTATGCTGAGCTAAAACACATGTGTCTGGATGACCTTATGTGCAAACACCTGCAAACCTGTTTGCATTTTATTTAGTGTATTTATTACGTTTTTATTCTATTTATTTTGATTGGGTGGCATTTGTTTTTTCACAGAGCCCTGGGTATTTTAGATTCAGGAGTAATATATACATAAATGTTTCATTATTATTAACAGTGTTTGTAGGTCCAGGAAGTGGTCTGGAACTTTCCCAGATGTGAAGCAGAGTTTATGTCACTGAACAATGATCAGAAGAAATGGGATAGAACAAAAATGACATGAAAGAAGAGGTTGCAAAAGTGAAGGGAAAAATATTAGAACTATCCAAGGCATAGATTTGACACCTTCTGAATCTCCAGTAGACCTCTCTACCACAGGAGAGAGCAGCATAATGGAGTGTGTGATTTAGCTCCTGATTACTATCTTAAATTTTGAATGTCCTCAGCCAATCTAAGCCTCATTAACATTATTAAAGAGGAGGAAATAAAGGGCACATATGTCAGCTTTAAAGGCAGTTCTAAAGCTTCCACAGGATTTCTGCTGAAGTATGATTTCCTCTCAACAAGTTTAAGTCAGCTGTTTCACTTGGTGTCCACATCTAAGATAAAGCCTTTTTTGAACAATGAGAAGATCAGAAATTAACTTGAGAGGATAATTGTCATTTAATAACACAAATGAGCCTTCACATAAAACTCAGCTTATGAGACTACAACTTAGTGAAATAAGAAAAATGAGAGCAGATATGTGGGAAAAGGAAAGGAGCGTTTGGAGACATGGCTACAAAGCTGAGTCTTCTAATGAGCTTTTGGGGCCTGCGCTGTAGGTGGTTGCAGAAATAGCATCTGCAACATGCTTCTAGGGCTTCTGTCAATGCCCTTTGGAGACTAAACCTGGAGATTCTGTGCTCACCATGACAGAGTCAGAAATTCAGGCATTTTGATTGAACATGACTGGACTGTTTAGCAGTTTTCTGGAATTAATCTTTTTCTCCCATTCATTATTACTTTCTTAGTCTGCTGCTTTCCCTATATCCATTGCCTTCTGCAATTTTTTGATGACTGTGAAAACAAATCATAAAAATCTGCCAGGAAAGGATTCACAAGCATGCCTAATTTTGGATATGCCATTAGTTTCAATGAGATATCTCATATGCTTATATTCACATTTAGATCCCTCTCTGGGTGAAGGCCACTGATTGTTAGCAAACTGAAGTTTTGAGGGTTTTTTTCAGAAGGGATATTTGTATCATTTTATTCTTTGACCTAATCACAGAGCAATATCTTTCTTTTCTGACATCAAAACCTGTTCCTGTCTTTATGAAAACTATTCCTTTTCTAAATGAGTTTTTCTTTGAGATTAAATAAATACTTATTAACTTCCTGTGATCTGGTTTGTATGAAAAACAACTTTAAAAGTCCCCAAAATATTAACAAGAAAGTAATTAAAAAATTGCAAGTAGCTATGTCCTTTTTACACCCTAATTCCTTCTGTTCTTACAAGAAATCCTCTAACAAATGAAATAAACTCCTACAAAAACTGGAATATGTGTGCTCTTTTTAGGTAAAGAAATGTACAGTGCAAGAAACAGGGAAAAATAAGATGAATTTAGTTGGATTTCTCCATAAGTTTTTAATCAGCATTTATTCATACTTGGAAAACCACTTCCCTTTTGAATGCTTCCTTAACATTAAGGCCAGGAACTTTCATCAACATTTTATAAGCATGACTGAAGCTAAACAATGTATTTTTACTGAATGGGATCAAGCCCATCTACAATATGAAATTGTAATGAAAGGAAAAGTAAATTGTATATTCTACTCAGAGATGCATCAAAAAGGTGAGCTGGTTGGTGCTTTGATTCAGAGCCAGATGCTTCCAAAGAATGTGGGGGACTGTTTGGTACTTTGAATGTCTATCATGGAAGTTTCAGCATCTAGTTGAAGAAAAAGATTTTGTACGAATTTATTTCTCTGCAAGCGTTGAGTCATTTGGGTAGTGATTTTTATATAAAGGCAAACATACAGGGTCCAGTTAAACATTTATGTATCCCAGTCTTCTGTCTTTGACATGTGGGCATATTGGGAGGGGACACTATGGACAGGACAAGGATGTACTGAAACTTTGCAGCTATAGTCCTCTAGCTTTGAGTGATATCTCCCAGCTTCCAGGACTTTCTATGCCAGAATTTATAACTGCATGGTTTTTGGGAACTTTATAGAAAAAAGTCCAAAATTTGTAATGATTGACTCTGGATTTTATTTTAATTTTATTTTATATTTTTTTTTTAATTACATTTCATGATCTCCAAAACCATTGGAAACATATACACATTTTTTTCTACATTTGATAATGGAAAGCATAGAAAGCATAAATATTTCTCTCTCATGAACTATCATATGTTACAGGAATGCACTTCCTTGTGAATCTCTGTATTTTCAGGTTTATAGAAGAAGCTGAAGTACTTCAAATATATAAAAAAAATAAAAAGAAGAGAATGTGTTGTTTGGCACAGTGCCCACCTTACTGCAAGAAGGAATTATCAGAAATCTCACAGGAAAACTTATTCTTTTGAGATTTTTTCTCTCTATTTGTAATAAGATTCAGGTACTTTTTGCTTTACTTAGATATCTCATACTTACAGGACAAAGATTAATACAAATTTCACATTAGATTAAATTAAGATAAGAAGAAAATAGAAGGTGATCAAAGTTTACACCATGCTACTATTCTACTGCTATTCAGGAAGAATAAGAAATTACACGCATCTATTTATATCTAAACATTGTGGACATGAGTCAGCTATGATAAAATATGTAGGTAGTGTAGATGTATATATCAGACATAGTTTAGTTTTTAACTCATGTTGTCATGCAAATTAATGTAGGACATGGCTTTGCAAGCAGATGGGAGTCAAAATTCCTGCCAGGTCCCTGACCCTGATCATCTGGAAGTCAAATCCCCAGAGGCTTCAGATCAGTCTCCAGATGCAGACTATAACTGTGAGCCAGCTAAACATGTGCTACTAGAAGGATTTGGGGGGGTTTTGTCTAAGTGTAATTTTATATTTTATAGGTAATTAAGCTATAAAACATACAGGAAAGACCACAATCTTCATATATGCATTCTCTATTGGTTACATCTATCTTGGTGAAAGAAATGGACCATGAAATGGCCATTGTGCTGGCCCTGAGAGGTGATGACACAGCATAGCTCATATCCACAACACCCTGAAAAAAGAGGTCCTCAGAACATGAAGAATTGTCTAGGAGAGGGCTATGTGACACAGACCAAAAGTAAGCCAGAGCCTGGGCTGGCACACTGCAGAGATGGGTGAGCACAATTCCCTGAGTTCTGATCATGTACCACCTTGGTACTTAGCGACTTTTCCAACAGGCAGAAGCAATGCAGACTCATGTGGTTCCTGATGATGTTGTTAAAAAGAACTGTAGGTGAAGTTCATAAACAATTAATCTAGTTATGTTATAACCATCCTACTGGAAGGTTTGGGTGTGCAAGGGCAGGAAGGCCATTATCTTCATTTATGCAGTTTAAGAAAGTCTCTTCACAGCTAACCTTGGAAAATAGTGTAGACCATGTTGTCACTTCATTTTCTTTTAGTATAGGAGTGGGTGGCAATGTTTGTTGTAGAAAGCTTGTAAAAGTAAACAGTGAAATTATTTTAATCTCGTAATATGTTTGGAATTACAGCATATGGCTGTTCAAAATAAGTTAGTTACTGGGGTTTGCATAATACATATGCCATGGAGTCAGCAAATGTCTACCATATGAGCAACAAATGTAGAATGATAAAATAAATTCAAAAGAAGACCTTTCCAACCCTGGATCCCCAGGAGATAAGGAAAGCAAAAGTGACAGCTGTCTTCAGCAAGAGAAAATCTATTCAAATAATGTTTTCAAAGGGCTTCTTTAAGTGAGAAAGATTTATTTTACCATGGGCATGCCAGAAATGCCATGATGTTAGAAAAAATATTAGATGAGTTATCTGAGACCCCAAACCCCACCATACTATGAGTCAGTTATTAAAAAACAAATAAATGGATACTTCAATCCTCAGGCACACCGAAGAAAGTAGAAACAGGTTTTGAAGCATTTTTTCCTTTTCTCTAAGATGCATTAATTTTCTATAGTTAAGAGACAGATCATGACATCCACATTCACATTACAGAATAATAATTCTTTTTATTCCCATGCATATTACTGGGAGTATTTCCGGATTCAGAGGTAGTTAGGTGTTGCAATTTCAATAGTTGTGTTTAGAAAACAACAGCACTGTTGGGATAAATGCCATTGGTGTTTTTTGTTAAAATTACATATATCCTAAGCCATAATATTCTATGGCAAATGTAATGAAGTAAAAGAATCTTTCTCTTATGTGTCCTATTTTGGAACTAGGATTTCTGTTGACTCTTTGAATTCACTTGAAAGAAAAGCACGTGTTAAGACTAAAAAGATGAATAGGTCTTTTATTTATTGGTATAGATATTCATGAAATTAGGATTTTTTTTAAGATAACAATTTTTCATGTGAGTAAACTCATTTCCTAAAACACAGTTCATGTAGAAGAATACACTATGTCTTCAAAGCACAGGTATGTTGGCCTCTGAAGATATTATCAAAGAGTTCCAGTATCAGTCCCTAGTCTACTCTTGATCTTCTGGCCATTCGTTTTGCACAGACACAAGCTCTTCTCTGCTATTTTTTGAGTATGAACCTACTTGTTTACTAATTTTATTGAAACTTTCTTTTTTATCTTTTCTAAAACAATGCAAGTTTATGATTCAGTAGAACATTAATTAATTATTATTTTTTTTTTCTGGATGAATTTCTAAACTTCACCCCAAAAAAATATCCTCAATAAAATTTAGCATCTGCAAAAATGAAAAAAAGTTCACACATAAGAGGCAGTCACCACTTTTGTAAAAAGTAATAAATAATTTTCCAGAAAGTACCAGGATGAATATTTAAAAGACTGAAGGATCTCTCTTCTATTGATAATGATCACTGTGCTGAGAAAGCAGTGAAGAATAAACTGAGGATCACGTTCAGCACTAAGCAAGTAGCCTCCAAGGGAGGCTAAAGATAGATCACCCTCTACAAACAGCAAAAGAGTACAAATTCCAGAAAGGAGTTGTTGAAATACAGCATTAAGCTCCTTTATAAATCATTTTTAGTATGGTTCTTACAGGTAATTAAGCAGAGGGAAAAGCCATAACAATTTGAATTAGATTTAGGACTGTATTTTACAAACTGTTGTGTAATTTCTTTGTCTACAAGAAAAATTTCTGGTTGAAATTTATATTCCAAGTGAGAACAATGTAGTCTTTGAATGAAAGATAGCAGGAATAATTTGGTGAATGGAAGCAGAGATATGATTGTTCTCCCCGAGGTTTAGAATAAGTTTAAAAAAGCAAATATATACAAAAAATTATTTTTTTAATCTAACACACAAAGAAACATAAATCCCAAATGACTGAAAAAATTATATTGTATATGATACTTGTTTAAAATATTGTTTGTTTAATTCAGCAGCATACAGCCTTAGTGTCTTTAAATTATATAGATGTAGTAAATCATTCCAAGGTGAGAGAAGAGAAAGCAGGGACCAAACAAGGGAAACATAGATTGCAAGAAAACTTTCTCAAAATGTGTTAATTTCACTTAAATTTTATCAAGCAAACTCTTAGAGATTATCGGATACTTATAGTTTGATGTTACTCCTTGCCCTCATAGGAATTGAACATGTGCTAGAAAGTTAGATAGGCAACCCTCTTTGCTCTTGTTTGGGAAGGTAAAATATAAATACTACAAGGAAAGTGTCCTGGGTTCAGCAGTTGCAGTCAGTTTTTCTTCTCTTTAGTAGCTGGTGTTTTG
>NDXB01017691.1:47543-65689 GCA_002631895.1 Agapornis roseicollis | reverse complement strand
TTTTGGTTTTTTTTTTTTTTTTTTTTTTTGATTGTTTTTCTAACAAAAAAAGCTTTGAAATCATGTTTTTACTTCTCTCTCATACAGAGGAGAGGTTGTCTACGACTCAACTCACATGGTAGTCCTATTGCCATGTCTAACATGGGTATGTGTGAGTTAATTGCCAGAGAAACGCAATAGCTGATTCTTTCAGTAAAGGCAAAATATGTTTTAAAGATGTTTATTTCTACAGGTATACACAGATCTCAGTCGTGGTTTCATCATAAAATATCTAGAGAAGAGGCTCAGAGACTTATTTTGCAGCATGGACTTGTAGATGGGTAAGTTAATTCTTTACATAACTTTTCTGAGGCACATTTCTGGTCAAAAGCTGCTATTTTAATGTAATTTTTATTGGGGGAGGGAAATGGAATTAAAAAGAGTTTGCATTTACCTGAAAGAAGTAAAAATTATTTTATAAAGGGCTATTTGGGGATCATTTGGTTTCCGTTCTATATCTTCTGGAAGCAATAAAATGGTGATCTAACACTTTGATTCTGTCACTGACCGATTACTTATGTCTGCTCAGAGCCAGGCACTTGAGTTCTGTATTTGCACAATATTCTTTGGGAACTGTCAACTTTGGCACCAGTGTTTTTTGTATATCTTATTAGTGATGAAAGAATGAAAATAAAAGCCTGAAAACATTATTCTGAGATGAACTGTGCAGGGACAGCCATTGAAAAGCATATGCTTTTCCTCATAAAATGACTAAAAAAATCATGTTATTCCCTAAAGATAAATAATAACTGTTAGGATAAGACTTTTTTCTCTCATTTAAATATTATTTAAAAAAAATACAAAGTAAATAAGTATTTTATATTCAAATCCTCCTATTTTTCATTTTTATGTTTTTGTCCTTACTCCTTTATTAAATGTAAATTTGGACTTCCTTTATTCAATGAATAATTGCATAAAAGTCTTTAAGTTTCTCTGAGTCTGTTTCCAGTTAGCTGCCCGTAACATCAGATTACTGGTTAAATTCCTTCAGTTTTAGATTGAGTACATGGTAATACTGTTTTCTACATCTACAGAAAAGGCTCTAGGAAAAAATGGCAATGAAAAGTGAGTCCTACTCAGTAAGGATGGCTAATTGGACTCACCTTTTGTATTTTTCCTTCTTTTTCCATGTAAGGGTTCCTATTTTTAAGTCTGTCTAATGATCCTGAAACTGTTTCTGTACTCTGCATTCATTTTGGATTTGTTACAGGAGAGGAACAGGACATGGAGGTAACTCAAACGCTTATTTCCAAGCAGTGTATAATTCCAGGGCTGATAAATCTTCTAGTGTATTTCAGTGGGTACACACAAACACTGTTAAATGAAACCCAGTAGATTTGGAGAGTAAAGAGCAGTGGTGTTCAAGATAAGCATGCATATACCTTGCTAACATTAGTTTAGTACTATGTTCATTATGTTATATTCTTGGATCTATTCATAGGTATGCATGGTTTTGGTGAGGATGATACTCTTGTATGGAATGTCTAGAATTGATGAAATTGTGGTACTACGAGCATTCATGTGCTGTCAGATACATATTCAGGAGTTACAATGAAGTCATGAATACATTACAGCAATGCTGTGCTTTTTGACAAGCTGAAAGAATTAATTATCACCAGAAATACAAAAGTTTTTAATGAAAATAATAAGATTTTAGTTTCTGGGGGCAGAGGGTGAGGCAGAGAAAATAATCCATGTTGAGCATTTTAAGGTGATCCCGTGCAGGGAGATATCCTGTATATATGACAGAGGTCATAGGACCTCTTTAATACCATGTGTACCAACAAATAGTCTGTTCATAATGGCTTATAGAAGACAAAGGGACTATTATAGAAAAGATATACAGTAGTATCAGTCTTTGAGTAACCCAATAGCAGGGACAGCAACAGTCTTAAGGTGTGCTATGAACGAATAAAGTTTTTTGAATCTACTGTTCCAGTGTAAAGCCGAATTTCTTAACAAAGTTTATGTAGCAGTTTTATAGATTTCATACTTCACCCCCTAAAGGGCATTTGAAGATAAATGGTTGACAGGATTGCAAACTGATTGGCATCTGATTGATGAATGGGATAATAGTATTACCAAAAGGCCCATGACAAAATGCAGCTGGTCATTCAGAGAATTCCTTATAAGTTTATGAAGGAGTAGTTGTTTGGAGTCATGCAGCATGTCTGAAAAGCTTCCTTCCAACTAACATTTCTAAGATTCTGTGAACTACAATCCTTTCTTCATAGTAAAGTTATTAAAGGTACATTGACAACTAAAGTAGGTCTATTGTGATAAGTTATAAAAGAGTAAAGATCTTTTTATGTGGGGAACAAATGTTGCTTGTCTTTGCTGTTAAAAAAAGAAAAGGTAAGAAAATTAACTTTAAAAGAACTGATGAATGGCAACAGAAGTCCTAATCAACCTGAATTTTCTTTCCTACCCAATGTGATTACTTTGTGTGCTGTTTAATGTGGATCCCAGTACTGACATTTGGCAACTCCATTTTTGATACCTGCAAACTGCCACATTCTTATAGTGTTATTTTTCTGAAGGAAAATAAAATGCTGGTCCTTCATGACAAGCATAGAAAACATTCAAGTTTATGCTAAGGATCTGTGTAACTGTGCTCCGAACATTTGTACTTATGTCATGAAGAGGGTGAAAGGCCACTAGGTGGTGAGAGAGAGCTTGTTAAGAGAGCCTGAGTCTACTGAGAAGTCTTTTCTGTCCTATATGTTGTGTGCTCTTACCGCATGCTGAGTTGGCAGTTATCCCTCTTTGATAACAAAATTAGTATCAGAGCTCCGAATTAGAATGAATGGGAATTTTAATGGAAGTTATAATGATTATGGACTCCAAAATTCTTAATTCCTGGTATTTTCTTACTTTGTAAAAATAGAACTCTTAAAAAATTTGATGATGAAATTAGTAGTTTGCATCCATGCAGTTAGTGAAAATCCACTGTAAGCCTTTTCTGATTTCTTCTCCTGAAATACTTTCTTTTCATATAGCAGTTATGCTCTCATTCCTGGTACGTGGTTGAGCAAAAGTAGGTGGCCACTAGTGCTTACATGGCTGATACATGCAAGTCCATCTTACCTGTTTCTTTTGTGACCTGAAAGAGCAACAAACTTTCCAATGGCTGTCCCTCCATTTCCCTTATTTGGTACATTCATTAGCCATATTTGTTCCAGACCTGCACAATACAGTTTGGACTCTGTCCCTACAAAGCTGTGAATCAGGTACTTCCCTCTGTCCTCCAAACTGTTCTCAGCTCATATTCCAAACCCAGTAATTCAGTGAAAGCTGTGTCTTATTGGTAATCATCCTTAGCCTATACCAGGATTATGGCAAAATAATGTCTATCTATAACCTGTTTGGAATACATTTTCAGTGAACTATTTGCCGTGACAACTGTTAACCATTGAGAGTGTTGTGATTTGAATAATGATGCCATAAAGTGAGCAGAGTGTACCTGTGTCTCAGTGGGAATTGTGCTGATGTGCAGAAGTGAGTGTGCATTTATGAGTATTGGCCAGATGTGAAAGTCATTCTGCAATTCTTGCATTACCCTTTTTGTAAACTTCCTATTAAGCCACCTTTTGAATTTTCCCTATAATATTTGTGATTTAGGTAACACAGTCACACAATATTTGGGTGAGAGTCCAAATAAAAAATTTGTCCAAAGCACAAACTTTGAGGGTACTTTTATGTCTGAAGAGATGCATTGTAATTCTGTGCAGTGTAAAAAGTAATGCCTACAGTGTCATTCATTCTGAGAATGCATATTTTTCACATAATAAGGCAAGGTGAAGGAGAACTTAAGAAAAAGTACTTCCAGTGACACATTTGAAAAGAAACACTGATTAAAAGCATGATGTACATAATTAATGTTATTTTTGCTTTTCACTAATACTTCTATAATGAATTACAACAGTTCTAACTGGATGTTTCCAAAAGGATTTCCAGAGTGCCCTTACTGTGAACGTTTTCAATCTCTTTTAGGGTATTCCTGGTACGTGATAGCCAAAGTAACCCCAAAACATTTGTATTGTCATTGAGTCATGGATTAAAAATAAAGCATTTTCAGATTGTACCTGTAAGTAAATATTTCAGTTTATATATACAGTTGTAAACCAAAATAATTGAATAATGGTGATAGAATATTGATGGATTTCTTTTTTTCATTTGCTGTTATATAGAAGATGTAAGCATAATACCTCTGTCACTAAAAATAATTAGTATTCTTGAGTAGAGCTGAACAATTGTGAGCTTTGATGTTTGATCTGTTACAAAGCTTGACTAGTATTGTGAAATTCTAAAATGTGTCTTAAAGAAATAGACAAATCCATTCGAACTGTAACAGAAGCAACCCTGATGGCAGTAAATCTTTTATTAATAAAGGTCATGTTACCTGTCCAATTTTAGATATGTGCACAATTTGGTTTTAGTCGTCTGTTTAGGTGGCCTGCCTATGATGTGTGTGTGTTTGTGTATCTGACTCATCTGTTCAGGATGGTTTCTGTCAATATTTTTCAAACATTTTTTTCTGACCGCTCTTCTTTATTTGTGTTATTGTGGTATATTCATGCTCAAGTCAAAGGGACAATTTTAACAAGAAACTGATATCCTTATTTAGCCCAGCTACTCAGAGGTAAGCTGAAATTTCCTAAATTGAAATCGTATTTCCATCAGTTTTCATTGAAGATGTCATCCAGTTATCCTACTGACATGGCCAGCTTTCCCTATCTCTTCCACTCTTTTCTGAGGTGGTTTATGCTGGTTTTTGTACAGGATGCTTCTGTTGAGATGAAAAACACTTCAATGTTATGTGTTTTAGCCACATAACTGAGCTTTTTGTTCTCTTCACAAAAAACTTTCTTCCAGACCACATAATATTCTAGCCTCCATGATTCTTCCTCCTGAAGTTTCTGTGATACTTTACTGTTTCTCAGTAAAAAATGAGTGTAGTAGCTTTTGTTTTGTTTCTGATTTGGTGACCAAATTTAATCATTCACCAAATTTCCATATGCCATACCTAGGGCTTGTAGCTGATATTCTCCCCTAAAAAAGTTCCTGTAGAATAAAACTGAAGCACTTTCAGGGGACGAAAGAAGTGAAACAATGTTAGTTGCAAGAATCGCTCAGGATTTTTGTGTTAGGAATAAACAGTGGAGGATATCTTCATCCAAAAGTGTCCTGGATTCCTTGTGAGCATCAGTGTATGCTCTGTGATTAGAATTCCAAGTGTAAGATCTCTGTGCTACTGACTGTGGTTGCTTCTATTATTTACTTTGGGATAAGTGTTGTGTTGCTTAGAAAACCTTCTGAACTCCATAGAAATACTGTATGATTCTACAGCATTGGGATATCATTTAACTCTCCATTTTAAAAGACCACTTTTTCTTTCCCTATCAAGAAAGAGAACTTCTTTTCTGTGACAGCAGAGGTAGCTAGAAAGCTGCAGTTATCTTCAGTTTTCCCTGAGCTGGATAATTCTCCTCTTCAGAAAAATTACCCAGTCAATTCTTATGTTCTTCAGATGTAAGCAGTGCATTTGAGGAATTAATCATATACATGCATGCTGAAACCTTGCTCTCCTGTTGTAGGGTCTTTGGAGAAGCCAGGAATTCCTTGTTTTGACATACAGACTTGGGTCAAATTTTCCATGCTGATAGTCTAGATGACCTGTTCCACTTCAGTGCAAAACCTGTCTTACTCGAAGGACTTTTTTAATTGTCTTTAAAGTAAAGTGATTTCTCCTATGCTAGTTACCAGGGGGGAAAAGAAATATTTGTGATGAGAACAACTTAATCTGGAGAGAGAATGTAAATATGGGTCCTGTTAGTTAACCAAACATAGACATATTTCAGTTCCTTTCTGTCATCTAATTTGCCATTGCATTCAGTACCGTCATGCCATTCTCAATACCCAGACTTATCTCATGTTCTCTTTTTGCTAGATCAATACTCTTTAAGGAGTTCAGAAAAGCATTTTTTTGAGGGAAGGGGTGAGTGGAAGGCTGCTGTTGATCTTCCAAATGAAGTTATTGTTTCTCTAAGAAACAAGACATTTTGTGTTACTGCAATAAGTTGGTAGCTTATTAGTTGAAGATCAAGGTTATCTTTTTGAACTTCAAATTGTACTGTTATTCTAAACTCTTGCCTTTTTGCAGTCATTGGGAAGAGGAAATAATTTTCCTACTAAATGTAAATAAATAAATGGCATTTAGAAGGTCTTTTTGCAAGTTAAAAATAATTCAGTCTCTAAATGACTTATTTTTCTCTTACATTTTAGGTTGCTTCATTTAAAAATACTGCATTTAAAAATGTCTCCTTTCAGACAGGGCATGAATCCTACTAATTCAAGCTTCCTGCACATTAACAAGTGCATCATGTTAACATTGGAAACATGTGGAATAGGTTTTGCAGGTGGGTGGCAGGGAACTGATTGTAAAAAATTGAAAAGAAATCCTCTGGGATACATTTAGGATCCCATACTGTGAAAATTGGAGAACTTGATATCTTAAATGTATTTTTCAGCCTTACTACTCTGAGCTGATACAAGTTAATTTCAGTGTAGAAATTACTTGTTCTGTAGTCCATGTGAAAGAAGAATGGATATACATTTCTGGGACTGTCTTTTTCCACTAAATGTTTTTTCATAACAGCCTTCTTAGCTTGCAGAAAATGTTAGGTTCCCCAGCAGCATAACTTTGATATGAATTTTTCCTTTGCAAAGTACTGATTGCTTTAGAATTAGAAATCTGGTATTCAGTTCAAGATTTGGGATTAATTTAGAGGGGGGATAAACAAGCTGAAAATTAAATCCTGTTCAACTGACATCTGAATTGTCAACTCTTCCTTGTCTTCAGTGTGATGGCAGGAAAATTGCATGCAGAAGAAAGTCCAGTGGATGACAATCCATTTTCAGGTTCTTAGCTGGAGCACAGGAGTTTACGCATTGGCAATTCCTTAACATTGGCACTCATTGGTAATTCCTTAACTATCAGTGTTTGACCTCAACTGATCAAGTCTGAGAATAAAGAAACTGCAAACTACTTCCAGACATAGTAGAAAGGGGTAGAATAGCCATAAATGTAAGCAGTTCAAGAGCTGCTTCAGATGAGAAATCTTAATTACAGGTAAGAGAGCTAATTATATCTTCTCCTTTCCACTGTACTGCAGTAGGATAGTTGCATCTTTGCCTCACATACCATCTGCTGCTCTACAGTAGCCCTACTTCAGGATCTTCTGTTCACTACTATCCAAATCTTGTTAAATCTTTTTTTTCCCTTTTCTTTTTTAAAATAGTTTAAGTAGAGACTTTTATCCTTTATTTACATTAGTACTAGTTAGTTATTATTGCACTGAAGCTTTGTGATACTAGATGTATCAGCAGTAGAGGAAATAAATCAGCAGCGCAATACAAACTGGCCAAGAGCTAATGTTCAGTAACCTAGAATAGGAAATACTGATTGTAAATTTTTAAGCATCTGAAAGTCAAAGGTAACGTTTCAAGCTATGTTTCTCAGTTTCTTCTTTCCTTCCTGTATCTATGCTAATACTGCTGGAGCTGCATTTGTTCTTTCTCCTACAGCAAAGAATATATTACTACATCCAGCATGTTACTTTTGCAATGGGCAGTTTCTTTGTTAACACGTATCATTTTGTACACAAGTGAAATAGTGTGCACCTTGTAAAATAACTTATATAAAATGTGGTAGTTAGATAAACTTGGCTGTTTCTTGTCATTTTGTAAAAACTCAGTGTTCATATAAACTAAACTCCAGTTATCATTCCAAAGCAAAGGCATAAAGAAGTATTGTTAATGCAGAAAGAATATTGTTTATATTCTATTTATTTAACTGTTCTTTCCTTTTAGGGACATACCTAAATTAAAGGGGAAGTTGAAGAATGCTTTATCTTTCTGTTGTGTATGTTTGATCTTGCTGTGAATGATCACTGTATTTTTCCTTCTCTCAGTAGTCATGAGATTAAAATATCTTGGTCTACAAAGAAGGCTTCTCAAATATGTCAAGCATGAAGAAATACCATAGCAAAGGACAATTTTATTCTATTTTTATTTTTTTCCATTTTTACAGTTGGAAGATGATGGGAAGCTATTCTATACCCTTGATGATGGTCATACCAGATTTACTGATCTCATCCAGCTAGTGGAATTCTACCAACTTAATAAAGGAGTGCTGCCTTGCAAGTTAAAACACTATTGTGCACGAATTGCTCTTTAACCAAAGTACCTGTTGTTTCATCAAAGGAAAAGGAAGATACTGGAATTTTTTTTTCCCCCTTAGAGGCAATTTGTATAGTAAGAAGGAAAAAAGCATTACATTGTAAAAATTCTATGTTTAAGTTGCAAAATGAAATTTATATTCTATATAGATAGGAACTTTGCTTTGTGATTGTCACAACAAACTCAACTTTATGGTTTAAAAACCCCCACAACCTTATTTCGTATGTAATTCTTTAGTGTTGTCTTGGATTTCTTTTGGGCTTTCTTTTTCAACTGAAAACAATGAAAAATGATATTGTGTAACTTCTACAAAAATATAACTGAAGGGAAGATCTTTGTTCTTAGGTTTAAAATTAACTTTTTGTCTCTGAATGCCTCTCAGTTTCTACACATCGTATAAAAAATTACATTTACTGTTGTGAGGATAAGAAGCTGAACTGCACATTTTATTTGTAAATAAAATGAATAAATATTTTGCACTATATTTTTGAATGCTACTTTGAGGATTATCATATCCAAAAAGTGAAAAATCATTAAAACCACTTTTAGCTGATCAGTTGTATTCAGTTGTGCTATTACTATTGTAATATTGTAAAGGACTATTTTTTCTCTAATCTAATGACTAAATCTACGTCATTATACAGAGCTGAAGTGTCACTTGCTTGGCTGTGATACACATAAACATGCAGAAAGTATCATGTAGTACATAACATGGTTTAGTATATACCTACAGTCTCTAACATAGAGGGAGAGAGAGCTGTTCTGTGGATTGTTGCAGAGTTGGGGAGGGAATCAACTTAATTGCCCTTAAAAATAAAGGCACCTTTCAAATATTTATGAATTTATTACAAATAAAGGTAAGTACGGTGAACTTTACTCTTTGCTGAAAACCTGGTGAGAGTGTATTTGTATTCAGTTTCTAGCTTGTTTTGTTATTTATCACAGAGTAATAATTTCAATATAGCTACCAGTCAACCAGTCTGTAGAGATTACCAAACGTGACATTTGAGCTAAAGGGAACTGTTTTTGTAGAGCAAGTTGAATTTTGGATCATAGTGTTAGAAATACTTTTGGTATCTGTGTTTTTTGAAAGAGAGTTGATGTGCTGCATCCTTGAACAAAGACTTGAGTGGAGCGGGGCTTGGATGGAAAGAGGCATCCCTGTCATGATGCTTTGCTACCCAATAGGTTTGATTTGATCTTGTTATGAGGGTTCAGGACCTCGCCCTGTGTATCTTTACTTGGGGTAAAGGCTGGAGTGCAAAGTAGTGCTTGGGGATGGACCATCACACTGAATGCAGCCCCTCCTCCCTGTGCTTGCTTTGATTCTCTGACTGTCAGACAACCCAGCTGTTCTGCTGTTGGCGCTCACGAGGAGAGAAGGTGAAGGAGGCATATGCAAGGGATGAAGTAAGATGGACCAGAGGTGCAGAGTAACAGTGTGCATTAGCTGACAAGGTTATGTATATGGAAGCATTAGAATAGTATGGTAACTATGGTTTTGTTATTGTGTGTCTGTGGAAGGCAATCATAATAACATAATACTGTGATACTTAATTTACTGACTTGATCCACACATCACTGACCTTTTCCTCTGGTATGCAAATGTGTTTTTTAAAGCTCATTAAAAAAGCAGCTCTTCATAGCGTGTACCAAAGATGCAGCATATGCGGTGCCTAAGCTCATTACATTAGGAATGCCTTGTAAAACTCTTCACAGTCTAATAAATTTAACATGTAAACCTTGAATGTAATTACAATTTGAATTACAAAAATATACTTTTAATTAAAACCTCTTCAGATTTAGTTTAATATTGTGATTACTTCTCAGGCCTAGTATTATTTCAGAGACAGGTATAGAATAAGAAGAAACATTCTCCTCCGCATCCCTGGTTTTTTGATCATCTGACAATGAATTGTCTACAGTAGTGCATTTCTACTTGGACATGTGAAAACTTTGCCATAATTTTTATTTCTATTTATGTGTTTGGTAGCATGCTTGCTAGAGAAGCTTAACTGCTTAATGGGTGAGGGCCTTCGGACCTATCAGAAAAATAAAAGAGAATGTGGGGATTATATGGTGGAGAGACATCAGAAATCTTTGCTTGCTTATTTTAAGCTTTTCTAAAAAGTCAAAAAAACCTAACCCAAAGCAAACAAAATATCCCACCAAAAAAAAAAAAAGACCAAAAAAACCCTCAGAACAACACACACACATGAAACCCCACAAAAAGGAAACCCCAAGTGAGACAAAGTACTCCCAAATGAACATGGAGTTTAGACATTTTAAAGTTTTAAACTGGCAAGTATTCAAAGCATTCTTACTCTGTAAAGTGTTGTCTCCCACATTTTGACAGCTCTCAGTTAAAATCTAAACTGAAATCTTGCTGAAAGTACAAAATCTTCTTTTACAAATGTGCTACTTTTCCTGAGCTCTATGATTGGTTGTGATTACCTCATGAAGACCAAACCAGTAAAGGTAACTAAGTCTAGTTTGGTGTTTAAATGCCTTAACAGGCTACCTCCTTGTTTAAATATTACTGAAGGAAGAACCATGAAGAGAGGCAGTCTTAATGTGTAAAAACAAACAAAAAACCCCACCAACAGGCACACACACAAACAAACAAAACCCTTTGATATTCCAGACTCCTTTAAAACTGGCTAAATGGTGCAGGTGGTTGATGTATGACTTGCAAGATCCTTGCTAGCAACCAGTGTTTTCTTGTCAGAAAAATAGCAAGACTTTTTATGATACCACCCAGGATATGTCTGAGTGTAAAGTTCTTTGACGGTGTAGGCAATACTGTTTGAAACAGAATTTCTGCGTGTTAACTGAGGCTTCTGATTAGGAATACTACGTTTAAGTGCCCACTGTTACAAAAATAATTGGCTAATCAGGAGCTGTTAACAGCTCAAGGAGAAAGCAGAACTATTTTGGGCAAGCCAGTCTGTGAATATCCAATGGTTTGTTTCTCGAAAAATTGTGGAAAATTTTATATTTACCTCATAGAGAATTTAAGGATTTTTTTTTTGTTTTAAAGACAAAAATCAGGAAAAAAACCTAAGACAACAATAAAAACCAACCAACCAAACAAAAAAAAACCAACCAAAAAACCCCCCAAAACAACCAAACCAACAAAAACCAGCAACCAAACAACCGCAGTTTCATTTGGTTGTGTTTGTAGAGGGTTTTTTAATACGTAGAGAGGTAATTTGTTTTCATCTTTACTTTGGAGAGGTTAGAATCTACAGTCTTAAACTTCTTTTCTTGATGAAAAACAAAGTGTCAAAGCACCTAGGTTTGAAGCATGATACGTTATAAAACCAGCATACTTTTTTCAGGTTTTAAATTTCATACTGATTTGAGTGTATCTGTGTAGTGTAGTGCAGTGCCAAGGAGAGAGAACTGAGCTTGCCATGCATAGGTGCCAGAAGCAGTGTAATAGTACAAGCCCAGCTTTCTATCTGGGGTAATTAGCCCTGCAGGAGTAAGCTCTGAAGATGTGAGGTAGTTCAGGGATTGCTCTGAACCTCAGCTCAGCATTGTATTTGTTGGCATGCCCTTTTGTGCCTTAGTATCCAATCTTAAAATCTTCTTGGCTCAAAGGAGATTAAAAGTTAATTCACTGGTGTTTCATAATGCATATACATACAGGTCTGGAATTAAGGCTCATGGACAGCATTAGATGACATTTTTAAAGTTCTGAGTGTTTTTACTTAACAATCTTATTAAGTCACTTAATGAATTTTTTGAAATGTTGCAGGTCTTCAGTTCATCAAACTAAATGTTTTGAAAGAGAGCTTTAACCCCTTAAATAAAAGAGGATTACATATGTAACTAACTACATGTGGGATCTTTCAAGGATAATTGAATTTCTGTCAAATGTTGTCTGTTACATCCTGGTTTAAGAATTACAGCATTTTGTGCTTCCTTGGGGGTAGAACTATTCTGTAGGGTAAGTGGGTTTGGGTGTCTCATTTTAAGACACAAATCAGGTTATTTCAGGAGAATAGCCCCCTTTTTTTTGTTGTTACATAGTGTAAAAACTGCTCATCTTCATCTAAATAGATGCCACTCATCCACCAATTAGTTTTAACTGTTTAAACCTATTTAATAAATGCAGCTTGCAAATCAGTCTAGCATTTGTCTGTAAGGAATCTTATGCAGAAATTTTGTTATTTATATTACTTTAGCTTATAAAAATACAAAGCAACTTACAGCTTACGTCACCCTTTCTGTTTGGTTAACAAAATAATTATCACTGTTCTGATATTTCAGACTACTATTCCTCAGCACTGTAATGCATTCCGTTTCTAATTTCTACTTTGTAGCTGAAGCTTTCACTGAAATCATCGAAGATGGAACATACGCCATCGCTTGAATATACTTGCAAGCTTTCAGAGGTTAAACACTTATGGTCTATGCATAATCAATGTGTATGGTAGTGCAATTAATGTTAACTTTAATGAAATGCATGAATATTTAAAACTTAATGAATCTGGCTTTACAGCATGCTTTACAGCCTGGTTCACATATGTGAACAGTATTGACTGTTGGCCTCTGGATGTCAGCAGTGTATCGCGAAATTCCTGTAATCAGCCGCTGTTTTCCTGCTTCCTCTCAGAAAAATATCTGTAACTTGTGGTCTCTGCACACCTCCAGAACACCCAGCGCTTTTTCCTCTTATAAATTATTCACTTACTCTGTACCAATTAGTTCTACCAGTTGCTAGGTTTGTTATCAAGTTAAGCTTCAAGACAAGAACCTGAACTCAATGGGTGATTAAAAATTTATTAGTAGAGATGATTAAATATGCAGATAGTCTGTGAAGCTTGTTCTTGAAACCATTATATTACCTTTTTAATACTAATGATTTGTATAATTAATTTTAAAAAAGCCTGAAAGTCTTTTTAAAAAAAATCAGAGTAGGACATAAAAGGGAAGAGATTAAATGCAGAGGAGGCAGTGAACCTGAGTATTAAAACAGCTCATTCACATGTATGGGCAATAAAGCGATTTCCTTACAGGAACAGCCTGTGGGTTTTTTTCCCTTCTGCTAAGTTGATTATTTTATTAATCTTTGAAGCAATTTGGGAAAACTATCAACTAGTGAGTCATATTTTCAAAACAGAACTTTATGTGATTAATGCTGATACTAAGAACAATTACCCTAAACCATACGGCTATAAACTAAACTATATGAAGATGCAGTTTCAACAAACATTTAAGCATATGCTGGATTTTCGATGTGCGAGTAAACGCAGGGTTTCCGTGGAAGCTGCTAAGGTACGTTAATGCCACCAGGGAAAAGCCGGGCAGTGCGGTAAACGCCAGGCAAAGATCCCTAAGAGGAGCTGTTCCCGACACTGTTTCTGCATGTGAGGAGGGTGGTAAGAAGGGCCCAAGGCAGCAATAAGGCAGGTTTGGGGGTGGGGGCAGTGGGGTCCCCTGGAGACTAGGGTGAGCAGGAGCGTCCTGGTGCTGTTGAACCTGAAGGGTTGGCTTTGGAAGAGATGGGCTGTCCTCCCTTCCCTTGGGGAAAGAAAGAAAATGACTTTATTACCCATTAAGGGAGTAGCTAGAGCAGAGAGGCAGCCCGGGGGCCTGGCGTTTTGCTTTCCACCTCCTTGAGACAAAAAAATCCTCATGGCAGCCTGGAGAGCAAAGGCAGTGGTCACTAGCCAGTGCTGTGGCATGGCGCAGCTTTTGGCATCTGCTTGTGTGTGGCCACATGTGGTGTGTTAGATGTTTTGTAATGGCTCTGAGACGCTATGAAAGATGACAAGACCGGGCTACGTACTGAGAGCTGGAACAGGCCAGGGCTGTGGTTGAGGCTGTGTGCTGCCACCCGTCTATGCTGGCACACAGTGGGGCAAGGAGGGTAGATGGTAGGCAGCGTCCCTCCATGGCTGCACTCTGCAGCAGGGACAGCTGATGCTCTGCCTGGTGCAGCACCACTGAAGACCATGGCTAATGACCCCAGCACCCCATAGGAGTGAGTTGCTGTGGATGAGGCTTGAAGGAAGATGAGTGCCTATGCAAACTAGGGTGTGAATAGCCCAGAATTGCTACTGTGCCCTTTGCCTCCTGGAAAGGGAGGAGTCACACCTCAGGTGTGGCTGATGAGCCCCATTAGCTTGGGATTGTTAGAGTTAATAAGTTGCCCTGTGTGGTCTGTGTTTAGCTGTAGGTGCCGGTTTAGAGAAGACATGTTATGCAGCAATTTGGCGTCAGCAGGAATAGTGAGTGAAATTGTGTATTTTTTAAGACTTGGGTTTGGTGTGGGAGGGATAAAGCATGAGGGGAGGTTGTCAGGTACCAGTTGGTTGTCTTTTTTTTTTTTTTTTTTTTTTTTTTTTTTTTTTTTTTTTTTTTTTTTTTTTTTTTTTTTTTTTTTGTGTGTTTATAAGTTAGAATGCCTTTATTTTCAAATCTGCAATTCTGTGTAGTATTCTTAGGCTTTAGTAATGTGAAGTGTAGTATGTTTTTCTAACTCTGACCATAATAGGGAGCAGAACACAAGTGCAACCTTGTCTAGAGTGAGACCCAAGGAAGGTGTTTGTATTGCTATCACCAGAGAACTTGCATGGCTAGGATCTTGCTGTGGAAGATAAATTTAAGTAAAAATGGCTTTTCTTTATCCAAAATAGCAGGTGTGCCTCTTGGATGATGTGAAATTAGGCTGTGACCTAGGAACTTCCTTATCAGAGCACAGTTCTGGAAACATTTCTTTAGTTCTCTGGGAGGTGCATTGACTCAGATGTACAACCTTCCTTTCTTGCTTTCTTCTTGTTCTGAACTACATCGAAACACTGCTTTTTCACAAATCTATTTCAGCTTCCCCTTCTATTATGCCAGCTACCTACTGGGGGAAAGAGAAGGAGCAGAGGAAAGAGCATCAACTAGGGTAAGCAAGTTGTTAGAAGGAATTGAGAGGATATTGAATGTGTCCCTTCTCGCTTCCCTCATTGTGGCTGAAGCTGAACAAAAGAATGAGTCCTTAGTCTTGTGTTCCTGAATATGGGGTAGGCTGATGTTTTCCCAAGTGGGATCATAAGTTTAGATAGGCTTTTAATGTCAATGAGAACTTTCTAACGTGAAGAAAAATCCTTAAACTGAAGAAAAGGAAAAGGTAACTTCAAATCTATTTACAATGCAATAAGATGCAGGTGAGAGGCAAAAAAAAATATATATATACTTGAAGTTTTCACAGGCTGGGGTTTTTGTTTGTCTTTCTGTAGTTTGCTTTGGTAATTTTTTAACCAAGTAAATCTTATTCTGTTGAATTGTGTGGAGCTCTGCAATTACTCTACTGCCTATGCTAGATGCTTAAGTTCTGGGAAATAACTGATGGAAAAATATCTTCTGATGATGGATGTGAGGTCAGCTATTCAAACTAAAATACTTTCTCCTCAGTTACATGGTATAGGGCTGTGGTTCTCAGACCATATGCATAGTTAGTTATTTTTAGGCATTTAATGAGAATGTAAAGGAGGTGATATGTGTAGGAGGGTGGAAGGACAGGGAAGGAATGTTAAGAGATACTAGCACTTAGAGCAACAATAGGTATCCTATTGGAGTGGTTTCTTTTTGCTAACCTGTTCATATCACATCTGAAGGGCTTTTCTTGCTTCTGTACTGAGCAATTAAGTCCTCATTTCTGAAATAATGCATATGCTTGTTTGTGTGCTGTACATAATGCTATGGATTTCAGTACGCATAAGATAATGTGTGTAAGTGTTGGCAGGATCAGAGTCAAAGATGTCAAAAATAACTTGGAGGGCTTGTGGAAATTCACAGTGTGTTATAAGGTGATACTTCACTTTGTTCTGAAGTGGAAATTGTAGCTGATATTATATTTAATGATGGACTGTGGTCCCTGGGTTCACTCTCACTGAAAAGTATTCGTTTCAATTTTTGAGCTAAATGAAGAACAGTATATGAAGTTTAACTAAAAATTAAGAATGCTTTTCCTCCTTAGCACTTAGACATTGATAATACTATTTGCCCTTATTAGCCTGTATTTTGTGTCTAAAAGAAACCCAACAACAACAGGAAAAAAAAAAACAACCAACCAAACAAAAAAAAAAAAAAAAAAAAAAACAAAAAAAAAAAAAACAAAAAAAAAAAAAACAAAAAAAAAAAAAACAAAAAAAAAAAAAACAAAAAAAAAAAAAACAAAAAAAAAAAAAACAAAAAAAAAAAAAACAAAAAAAAAAAAAACAAAAAAAAAAAAAACAAAAAAAAAAAAAACAAAAAAAAAAAAAACAAAAAAAAAAAAAACCAAAAAACAACAAAGCCTTTTTACAATAGAGGATTTGCAGTAGGAATCTGTATTTGAAGTGGCATTGTCCTTGTCCTTGTGAAAGTGTGAGATCTACAATACTGAAGAAAAAGTTACTCATTCCTCGGCACTGTAGATTTAGGAACCAAAAAGCATTATAGGAATGATCTAATTGTTTCTGTTGCTTTGCTAGAAATAAAAGTAATACACTAATTCAAAGAGTATCAGCAGTACAGGTGTCCCTTAAAGGGCTTCCCCGCGGCAAAGAAGTTCAGCTAAATTGTGTTACCCCTTTGCTTAAGATAATGGGGATTTGCAACAGATGAATTCTAGGTTGTTCTGCAATGAAGTGAAATGCTCCTTTGTCTACAGGAATGTGTGTTCCACTTCTGCTCCTACTTCCACTTGAAATAAGGCACTCAGCATGAATTTAGAAACAAGAATGAATATGCTTTTGCCATTGTGTTGATCTAAGGAGCTGCAAGAACTATTGATATTCTTCTAGGCTTTCAACTTTTCTTTCCCTCTGTATGTAATTCTTTCTAGATTATATTTTTTTATTCCTTGCAAGAATTCATCTCTTTGAATTTTTTTGTCAGTTATTTATCTTCCTAGAGTTTATCCTTTTATAGGAATGGAGAAAAAAACAGCCTGCTATATGTAAAGCATCATTGGTTTGCAGTTTTTTAACAAGTTTTTGATGTAATCTGGAAGTGAATGAAAAGATGAGTGGAAGGGAAGAAGTTGAAGAACAGTGACTTCAGTTGCTTGGGGTAGGGATGGAGTCTGAACCTATTGACCCATAATTCTGAGGCATTCTTGCAGGGATGTGTATGCATTTGAAGATTGTCACCAGCTCTGTCAGTTACCTGTGGAGTCCCATGGAGCAATTCTGAGCTAGCAAAATAGTGGTATCTTTACTAAACAATTCTGAATTCTTATGGCAGCCTCATGTTGCAAGGGAAGCTTTGCTCTGAGGTGGATGTGTGTCTTCTGAATCTAATCATATGCTCTAACAGAAACAACAACATAAACTGGAGACAGGTAGAGAGATGGAGAGGCAAGGAAGTGAGGTAGACACATAATTGTAGTGTATGCTGCAATTATGAGGCTTGACCAAAGATGGGGAGACTAGTAAGAAGTCTTATTTCTATTTAGTGTAATGTAATGTGGCACCATTTGCTGATGGCACGTAGTTGTAAACAAAATGCGATTGTCTTGTGACTTTTTTTCTGGCTTAGGTTTCTTATGCTGAAGGTACAGGTCTATACTTTCTAAAGGTTAGCTAAAACAATGGTTACTTGAACATTTCATTGGAAGCTGCCTGACTTCAAATAGTTGAATGCACTGTAAAGTTTTAAAGTAAACTTTGCTGTGATGTTTCTGCTGAAGAGTAGATTTTAACAATAGGTGGAAACCACATATGTAAGCATGTTAACTTTTTATTAAAGGAAATCATTCTGTGAGACCTCATTAAGCCAGGACGATATTCTCAAAGTGAATATACATGTTGACAGCTACACCCATAAATTTGAAAACTGCAAACATGTTCAGCATAAAAGCCATTTAAAAAAAAAAAAAA
>NDXB01017691.1:21434-42707 GCA_002631895.1 Agapornis roseicollis | reverse complement strand
TTTTTTTTTTTGTTTTCTAAAAAAAAAAAAAAAAAAATAAAAAATCTTCATTACTTTGAAAGTAGCCTGTGGGTATACATGAAAGAGATGTCATTCTGTGTGCCATGTTGTCCGATGTTGTCCTTGGTGTTGTCTGATGTAACTTGAATATTTTAGACGAGAAGACATAAAGTTTGGGATTTCAGTGTTCTGAAAAAATCCAGTGAAGCAGCAAAGAGAAGAGGCAGACAGACAACAAAGAGAAGAGAAATTAAAATGGCTTTCTTGGAAACAGACAGCTGGCCTGGCTTTCTAAGTGAGGAAAGGTACTGATCCTGAAAAGAGAGGCTGACAAATCTAGGATTCTACCAAAGAGAGCAAAAGTGGCATGAATGAAACAGTATGAACTTTGGCTGGAAGAAAAGTGGAGCAAGCAATAGCTTGGTTACAAAGAAGTTTGGAAGTAGAAAGTTTTTTTCTAATTTGGTTCATGGAATCATTTGTGTACGCTTTTACAGATGACCAGTAAATTAAACTTCTGAAAATTGCCATTTGTAACTATTGCAAACTGCCAGTTTGAATGGGCTGTGAAGGTATCTTTCCATCCACTCCACTTTGCCTGCCACTTTCAGTTAAGATTGTATCCTGATGGATAGCATCATTTTGTCACATTGTGGCACTTTATAAATAACATAATGCAGTGATGTACAGTGCACTGAGAATTGCAGTTTTAGTAGCTATTGCAAAAGGTAACAATGAACATTTTCCATAATCTAGATCGTTTACTTTGGCTTTCTGCACATCTCCAGTATGTATTCCCATAAGATATTAAAAAATATGTATATGTTTTTATTATATTGTGTATACACTTTGGTAGGTGTAAAATAAGTTTACATTTTAAATGCGTTTGTGCTGCTATCAGAAAAAAGCAAAACAAAATAAATTGATGCCAGGGGAAATGTCAGGCATGCAACACAGATTTGTTAAATAAACATTACTGTGTGGCATTAGCTAATGTTATTACTTTGTTTCCCTAGTGGCTCTTTTTTTGATTATCTGCATTTCTAAAGACTGTGTGCATTTCATACACACTAAGAACAGAGCACAAGGATTCTGCTTACATGAAGAACCTATCAAAAATCCAGAATACGATGGCATATTTTTATATGCCATCATACTTTTATAGCTCTGGTAAAAACATGTTTTCATTTTTGTTGTGGAAGAGATAATGTGAAGAAATTTAGCTATTGAACTTTTAAAAAATGGTATAGGAACTATGTGTAAAAAACCTTAGAAAGCAAAATAGAATCTCAGGGATTTAAGTAGCTGTTAAAAGTTATCATGCTTTTCCTAAATATCTTCCAGAATGGAAACAAAAAATAAAAGTCTGATTTGGTGTTTGTTTAAAGCACTAAACAAAGGTTAGCATAGGTGTGCTTGCAACTGTGAAAGGGGATTTCATAACTTCCTTTTACATGTAAATGCTTCTTTGTAACACAGGGCTGCTGAAACCAATATGTAGCATAGATAATTGTGCAGAAGGTAAACATGGGAAACCTGGATAATTCTGTGGGTGGGTAATCCCTCCCTCTGTGGGCAATTCATATCCAGGAGCAGAGACTGGAGTACCTGCAGTGCCACTGCATCACTTATTTAAACAAGCTGGATTTATTAGCAAGGATTCATTGTAATGCCAGCTAGGGGTTGGTCCATTTATGTATTTGCTGGTACAATATTAGATTAATGCATGTATATTTTTTTGAAGACCATAAAGCTCATCTTCAGTGTTTGCATAATCAGCATATTTCAAGCAAGTCTGATATAGAAAAGTGACTGGGGTAAAAAAAAAAGTATATCAAAGCTGAAAATTCTTGCCATCTCTTCAATTTGTTTCATATGTTGTTGCTGATCTTACTCAAGGTCAGAATGGACTTGTAACCATACTACAGCTGACATTAGCTGGAATGCCTTTAATCTGCTGGTAGAGGAAAGACTGAGATGAGAAAACTCATCTTGAACATGGCTGAGACATGTTGACTAAAGTGTTTATAAGAGAAAGTTTGCTCTGACATTACCTGTCTCAGGAACACAACCTCATTTGAACACAGAACAGTAGTTTGGATATGTGTAATTGTCAATGCTTGTTTACTGCAGTTTTTCTTTCCTGTCAAATGTTGACTTTGCAGTCAAAACCAACTAATTACACTGAAATAGATTGCAAAGTATAGAATAAGAGAATTTTTATGTAAGGAAAAACACTGACTTCTTTCTTGGCCAATCTGTCTAGTATATCCTACAGTAGGAACTTTTACTTTGCTTGACTGAATGGAGCAGCTTGTAGCAGTGGCAAAAAGTAGTAACTTAGAAGGAGAATACTATTAATCTCTGACTGAGAATGTAGAACCTGGATTTTGGGGATTTTCTTTTATCCATATTTTTGTTGTGTGTGTTGTATTCATGGTCTGACTTTGTGTCCCTTCAATTTTCATCTATCAAACTCTGCTTTCTGGCTGCTGTTGCTTTTTCTTTACAGATAGAAGGCTGACAAGGAATTAGTCTCTTCTCTTACCCTTGTTTTTGACTTTCTAATCATTGCACTATTCCCTTCCCTAATATAATATTGACTTGTATGGGGGAAAACAAAGAATGGTCTTCCTGGTTTCATTTCCAGTGCCTGACACACCTTGTTCTTGGTGCCCAGAAAACACTGTGGCTTGGGTCCAACTTCTCCAGATCCTGGCATGTTCAGAGCAGACACACTTTCAGAGGATATTGACTGCCAAAATACAGCAATAATTATTATTTTAGTATGTGCAAACTAAATATAATCAAAAGCCTTGCAGCTTTGCCAGAACAGGTGGAATTCCTGTGCAGATGAGGGCAACTCACTTTCCCAAATCTCATGTTTCTCATGAGACAATATGTTCTCCAAGATAGAAGTAGATTGGTTTCTTTTCTTCCTCCTCTCTCTGCCCCCTCCATCCTCCCTCCCTCCTTTCCCCCTGCTAGAAGGTAAAAGATATTTAAGCAAGTAATGATCACTCCACAAAAGAAAGATAACTTTAGGGAAGTTGTCCGATGAAGATATGGCTCTATGATGGAGAATAAGAAGTTTAATTATTTTATAAAGTGTATATATGCTGAAGACCTGATGAAGAGAAATAGTCTTTTCTTTGAGAATGTGAGCAGTTGTTTCAGAGGTTCATTGGACAACATAGTGAACCTGTACTGTCTTATTTTAAAACAAAACTTCAAAACGCTTCTAAGCTTGATCCAGCTGAAGATGATAGTTGGCATATTATTCATTAATTTAGGCGCTGGATTCCCTTTTTTTGCATAAAACTGAAAAAGTTGCTGGTTGCAACTATTAAAAAAAACCCCAAAAAACAACAAAACCAAACCAACAAAAACCAAACCCTTTTTTGTTATTGTTAGCCCTATTAATGGATTCTGTCACCTAGTGGCAGGACTTCAATCACAGCACCCACCCTTTCCCATCATTTTCCTGAAATCTATCATTTGCAGCATGTGGCAATGGAGACTCTTATATAGTGGCATATATTTATCCTTAAGAAGCAGGTTTTCCTGAGGTTTATGTTCCAGTCTGTTTTTCTTATCTTTCTCAAATGGCCGAAGTTAACTGATTTGAAAGGGCCTCATTTTAAATTACATTCATTCAGTGAAAACAGAAATTAACACTTAAGAGACATCTATATGCTAATGACTGTAGCTCAGGGAATACCCTTCTAACCTTTTCAAAAGGAGTTGGTAAAAAGCCATTTCACTTGAAAGCAACTTAGTAAAAATGGTAGATTAATTAAATACAATAAAATTTCCCTAAAATCTTTATCCCATTTATCACTTATCATTATTTTTCCTTTTCACATATGGTACCTTAACTCCAAACAGAATCTTCCAGGATACATTTATTAAAACTGTTTTTCTGGTGACATCTATTAGATGCTGAAAAACAGAGGTTAATAATGTCAGGAGTTGTAGGGATGGCATGCAAGCAGAGGTGAAAAAGCATCTTCATCTATCACAGTACATAAGATACTAAGTGTATGAATTTTGGCAAAAGGGTCAAAAATGTGTTGGGAAAAGATTTCCTGTAGCCCTTACAGATGCTAAGAAATGAACTGAGCAAGAAGATCCTAAGCTTTCAGACCTTTTAAGTGCTATGTATCTACATCCATTAGAGAGTTTACTGTAAATGCAAAATATGACTATTGCTGCTTATAGGCATATTTATTATAGGTGCAGTCTGTGTTTGTTCTTGACTCTGTCTGTAGGAGGTCAGAATTCCTGAAAAGGATAAATTGAGTATTGCACGTATTAAGCTGCTTGTGCACATTGGTATTCTACCTCATGTAGGGCAGTAACACTGGTACTATGTAACGTTTCTTACATAAGGTCACTGCTGTATATAGAAGACTTGCAGGTCCTTGAGTCTTGCATTCCTCTTTGGAAGAAAAGAAAAAGCTTCTTGAAACAGTTTCCCTGTTTTTCTAACACTGACTACTATTCATGTTGTGGTTGTTCTTAGAGGAGCAATTTCTAAGGAAGAGGCCTAAAAAGCTAATGCCTGAAGCTTCTTTGAAGCTACCCGTCTGATTAGTCTTGTAGATCCTGATATGAAGTCAAACTAGGGTCAAATAAAGTATTAAGCCCTGGAGTAAGATGTGTCTGCCCTAGGCTAGAAGCAATTTGCAACTCATACTTGGTTTAAATTTAATAGCAGTAAAAATCCTATTGAAACAAAATGTGGCAATTACTGCACTTGAAATCCCAGTGCAGAAGAGATTGAAGAAAAGTCCCAGATATGTATTTGGTTTATTGTTGAAAAATCTGTAGAAGTTAAGAACGGAAAGAATCATAAGCTTTAGTTTAATACTTATGTAGGTGTTGAAGAACAATTCTCTTTCCACCAAGTAGAAGAGAAGACTTCCTGATTGCACCTGAGCAGTGCATCTGTAAGGCGTAAGGAGGCAGGTGTAAAAGCCCACATTCTGCTCTACCTTGAGAGAATTAAATATGCTGGGCAACCAGACAAGAGAAGATAGGTGGTGACGGTCCTTGAGCAGAGAAGGATGCTTGTGACTCAAGGATTGGAGGGTGAGATTTTTCTGCAGGAATTGAGGGGGAAAACTAAAAGACTGGGTGATATCTACCTCCTACACAGCAAAGGAAGAGAGGCTGGGGATCTTTTGACGAAGAGCTGCTAACAGGTAATATGTGATTAAAAAGGAATAACTGTGCCTTGAAGACACACCAGAGGAGTATGCGGGGTGTGAGGAAATGGCTTTTGCAGGCTTTATTAACAGCTCAACTGTACCCTAGGTTTTTTAGTGTTATCAGAAAAGTAATGATCTACACTGCTGTGTTTTTGTCCCCTGGACTGCAGAAAGACAGTTTTTAAGCAGCCAGTGCCTAATACCACAAAAAGCTAACATGACCTTGGATCAGAGCAGTTACGAACAACAGGATCTTTGTTTTTCAGCCTTCTGAGCTGGAGCTGTTCCTTCTGCTCTTACGACTTCAACTTTCCCCTGGGTTTTAATCAAAATGGTGCCCCTTTCAAAAACCTTCAGAAGGAGGAAAACATCCTATTTGAGCTGGCAGCTTTTACAGGGTAGTGTGCGTGTAATAAGATGCATATTTACAATGCTAAAATGTCTCTTGGTCTGCTGTTTCTGCCCCACACAGGAGACAGAACATCTATTAAAACTGCTATTCTTTACCTTTAGTTTTGGAAGCATCACTTATTTTTTCCTAGCAGCTACTGAATTGCACTACTTTGGCTCTAGATAAAATATTATAGTTCAATTCATTGTCTTAGTTAATTTGAGATGGTATCCTTTTTTTGGACAGTTGGTACTCTAGGTTCTAGATTGGTCTAGCTAAATAAAAGCCCTGATGTCTTGGCTGTTAAATGGGGTGCTCCAGAACTGTCAGAGCTGGAGAGACAAAGCTTTGTCCTTGTTCTCTGGCAGTTCCCACATCAGTGTTGAGCACAGCAGGGAACTGTAACATACTCTGCTGCTGGTCTGCAGTCTGAGACTGGCTACAGGCTTTGAGCACTCTTCCTGCAAAGGCAGGACAGAGAAACCAAACATTTGTAACCTAAACTATTTGATATGTTGTAAAGTAACAACAAAATGCTTGTGGAGTGCATGATTAAATAATAGCAGTAAGTTCAGAGGTCAGCATACTTTTGTAATCACTGCACTGATTTTTGTAGTGATAGTTAATATTCTCTCAGTATTCCACGTATATCTATGACTTATGCTCTTAAGTTATAAGCTTTGAGTTTAGTGTAGCAGTTTGAATGTTTTGATCACAGTACTTGTGCAAATGTGTGGAATGGAAAAAATATAAATTTTACATGCAGTGGAAAATTAGTTATTTTCAATGCACTGTTTTTAGTTAAGAAAAACATGGTTTAACTAGTGTTTCTTGTGGCTCTAAGGGCTGCTGTGCAGTTCTGTTGGTTCAAGGACATTTGGTGTGTGCCTTCCAAGGTGCCAAGTTGGTGTGTGTGCATGTGACCACTCTGAATTAAAAACCAAACAAAACACCAACCAAAAAACCCCTTCCAGAACCCCACAATCAAGCAAACAACCCTGCAAACAACCCCACAAACAACTCACTCATTGATTCTGTGCAGAAGAAATAGTGACAAGGTTCATAAAATATTGCAGAGAGGAAAACAATTTTCAGCAGAAAACAAATAAAACCTGCTGCTTTCACTGTACCTTCCATGAAATGACATCTGATACCTTCATTGCGTGGGTCACATTCTGCACACCTGTACACTCATAATCTTGCTTTCCATGGAGGCAAATGTTATGCTTTGGTCCTGCTATAAGATTAGACCTTGGCCCTCAGTTTTTATTTTCTGATACTTGCATTTTATGATAGTATGTAGTATGATTTTTATAAAGAGCTAAGAATATTTTGTTTGTGTATGCATGTACATCAGGTTTTCCATTTATTTTAAGGTAAGAAACTTGTTTAAGTCTTGTGGTCTAGAGGCTACAGCCAATTATTGTACAGCTGGTGGAGTGTTGCCTCCCAACTAGAAGGAAGTGCAGCAGGGGGGCCGGGAGACCTCCTTGGATGGATAAGGAGCTGCTGAAGAAAATTTGAAGAAAAAAGAGGCTTATAAAAGGTGGAAGCAAGGACAGGCTGCCTAGAATGAGTACAGGGATGTTGTCTGGGAAGCTAGGGGACACATAAGGAAAGCTAAGGCCCAGTTGGAATTAAACTTGGCAAGGGATGTGAAAGATAGCAGGAAGGGATTCTATAGGTACATTGCAACTAAAAGACAGACTAGGGACAATGTGGGCCCTCTCCAGAAGCTATTGGGAGAACTGGATATGCAGGATTTGGAGAAGGCTGAGGTTCTGAATGACTTCTTTGCCTTGGTCTTCAATGGCAAATGCTCTGGCTACACCATCCAAGTCTTGGAAGTCAGATGCAGGGACTGTGAGAATGAAGACCTTGGGCCCACTGTAGGAGAGGATCTGGTTCGAGACCATCTTAAGAACTTTAACATGCACAAGTCCATGGGACCTGATGAAATCCATCTGCTGGTCCTGAAGGAGCTGGTGAGTAAAGTTGCTAAGCCACTGTCCATCATATCTGAGAGATCACGGCAGTCAGGGGAAGTTCCCGATGACTGGAAAAAGGGGAAATATAACCCCCATTTTCAAGAAGGGGAAAATGGATGACCTGGGGAATTACAGACCAGTCAGTCTCACCTCAGTGCCTGGCAATATCTTGGAGCAGATTCTCCTGGAAGGCACATGAAAAACAACAAGGTGCTTGGTGGCAGCCAGCATGGCTTCACCAAGGGGAAATCCTGCCTGACCAATTTGGTGGCCTTCTACAATGGGGCTACAGAACTGACAGACAGGGGCAGAGCAGCTGATGTCATCTACCTGGACTTGTGCAAAGAGTTCAACACTGTCCCACACGACATCCTTGTCTCTAAATTGGAGAGACATCAATTTGATAGGTGGACCATTCGGTGGATAAAGAACTGGTTGGGTGGCCACACACAAAGAGTTGTGGTCAATGGCTCAGTGTCCGGCTGGAGGTCAGTGACGAGTGGTGTCCTTCAGGGATTGGTGTTGGGACCGGTCTTGTTCAACATCTTTGTCGCTGCCATGGACAGTGGGATTGAGTGAGCCCTCAGCAAGTTTGCCGATGACACCAAGCTGTGTGGTTTGGTGGATACGCTGGAGGGAAGGAATGCCATCCAGAGGGACCTTCACACGCTTGTGAGGTGGGCTGATGCCAACCTCATGAAGTTTAACCATGACAAGTGCAAGGTGCTACACCTGGGTCAGAGCAATCCCAGGCAGAACTACAGGTTGGGCAAAGAGGAGATTGAGAGCAGCCCTGCCAAGAAGGACTTGGGGGTGGTGGTCGATGAGAACATGAACATGAGCTGACTGCAGTGTGCGCTTGCAGCCCAGAAAGCCAACCTTATCCTGGGCCGCATCAAAAGGAGCATGACCAGCAGGTGGAAGGAGGTGATCCTGCCCCTCTACTCTGCTCTTGTGAGACCTCACCTGGAGTATTGTGTACAGTTCTGGTGTCCTCAACATAAAAAGGACATGGAGCTGTTGGAACAAGTCCAGAGGAGGGCCACGAGGATGATCAGGGGACTGGAGCATCTCCCATATGAAGACAGGCTGGGAAAATTGGAGCTGTTCAGCCTGGAGAAGAGAAGGCTGCATGGAGACCTCCTAGCAGCCTTCCAGTATCTGAAGGGGGCATATAGAGATGCTGGGGAGGGACTCTTCATTAGGGACTGTAGCTACAGGACAAGGGGTAATGGGTTCAAACTTAAACAGGAGAGGTTTAGACTGGATATAAGGAAGAAATTCTTTCCTGTTAGGGTGATGAGGCACTGGAATGGGTTGCCCAGGGAAGTCGTGAGTGCTCAATCTCTGGCAGTGTTTAAGGCCAGGTTGGACAGAGCCTTGGGTGACATGGTTTAGTGTGAGGTGTCCCTGCTTATGGCAGGGGGGTTGGAACTAGATGATCTTAAGGTCCTTTCCAACCTAAGTATTCTATGATTCACTGTTTAGGTAGCAAAACACTGATATGAGTGTACTTGGTATTCTTCATTTCTGTACTTTCCTGTGTGGTAGTTTTTTAATTATTTTTATTATTTCCACCTCTTCTGCTAAACAGCAAAACTGAAATTGGATCTTTGGAGACACCTCACTATCACCTCACAAAATCAAAGTGCTATTAATAGTTTATTTATGGTTTGCAAACAACTTAGTTAATGGGAGAGCTGGCTGTCAGCTGAGGACTGACTTTTCTGATGAGAAAGAATAAAAGCAGTGGAATGGGGGTGCATAGGATTGAGAATTTTATGTTACATTGCTGTAAGACCTAACAGACTCCTTTTTTGCAGCTCAGAGTAATGATTTAGAGAGGGGCATGGAATAATAGAACTATTAGAATTGGAAACGACCTTAAGATCATCTCTTCCAACCCCCCTGCCATGGGCAGGGATATCTGATAGTTGTCCTTGGTGGGATTGTATAGAGCTCCTTGTACAGTGGTAGCAGGAAATCAGGGAGCTGATGGAAGTGAGGAGTTTCCGGAGCTGCTTTTTTGGTTGAGGTTTGGCTTGTCCTCTGCTTTGGGGCATGTGGGTGCTGTGGGACTGGTGGTGTGAACTTTGAGCACCCTGGAGGTGCTGCAAATACCCTGAGAAGGCTACCCATGTCAGTTTGTGAATCTACCCGCTTCTGATTCATGGTCATTGGTGTGCCCAGACAGGATTGCTTTCTGCAAGTGTCAGACGTTTCTTGTCTTCAGCCTGTGGTTCATAAAACAAAACCACATATAAATCCCTCTGGCGCTGTAATAGAGCTGGATTTGCAGAGTTTAGCAAGCTAAAGCAGATCCTGCGAATTGAGCAGGTATAGATTTAAAGCAGTAGAAAAAACTGACTGGAGGAATTTTATAAATGGTGTTTGAATATATCAGTAAACCAAGCATTTGGTTTGCTATGGTATGAAAATTTAGTTAGCAGAGATAGTTATCAATCTTTTGAAGGCTGTACTCCCTGCAGCAAGATCAAAACTGACTGAAGTTGATACTATTTATGTTAATGAAGATATTTTTAAATGGATAGCTATATTATACTTAGCAATTGTCATGGTTACAAAAACAAAGAGAAACCTATCAAACTTTCTGGATGTAGATAACAGTGTAAAATTTCAACCACTTAATAGTTTATAATAAACTAAAGCAAGGCTCAGTGCAATCTTATTTACAGTTGGTGATACTTTGCTTTATTGTACTTGCAGAGGTTGTGGCATAGGCTTCTAAATCTACAGCATGTATAGAATATAGCTTTATAGGGAGAAAAATGTCCCATGGTGGCTTGTTATAATTATCAGCTGGATTTACTAGTTTTTTAACAAAATTAACAATTTAACTGGAATGCTGTTTTTCAGGCTTATTTGAAAGGTGTCAATAGAATAAAATTGTACTTGTCTGTGTCACTGGCACTGTCTGGAAAATGTTCTTCAACGTACTCCACCTTTCCCCTTTACCTTCTTGGGACAATAGTCAAACCAGTATTTCACTTGTAGTGTTGTGAGTTTGATAAGTCTTGGTAGTTAAGCTATTGAAAAACATGCCATTGCCTTAAATTGCCCTATCCAAATCCAGTATTTAGGCACTTGTGCATCCTTTTGTAAATGAAGTGTTAATCACCATGTGTAACATTCTTTCATTACCTGAATTAATGTAGATATGGATGAAAGATTATACACTGTTAAACATTCCCATTCTAATACTAATATGTGTTACTGGCATCGGTTTTCAACTGCATCCTGAAGAAGCAAAAAATAAGTATGCAGCTCTTGGTGTGGCAGGTTTTGTTTGGGGTATTTTCTCAGATTTTTGTGATTCTAATTAGAGAGTAGAAAGGAAATTTTCTGCTTTCATATGTTTGTGGGGTTTGTTTGTTTTTGTGCTTTCTTTTTTTTTTGCTCCTGTGAGTCTTGATGCAGAATTTACCATTGTAAATAGTTCAGTATTTTGAAATATTTCTTTAAAATATAAAACCCCAGGGTGTTTTATAGTCAGTACAAGTAGAATTCTGATACTGCTCCTAAGCAAGTTTTAAGAATGAATTTTCTTTAACCAGAATGTAGAGAAAAAGCACCATGTTAAATCAGATGTAATTTCAGCTGATTCACTTGAAAAAGAAAAAAATTGGTTCTCTTGGCTGTCTTGTTGTATGTAAAATATAAACCCTAAGATGCCTACTGTGAGCTAGTTATTTAGAATATCAATGCAATGGAAATCAGCTTGGTCAGGGTGATGCATGTTGGACCTAAGACTGAGTATGCAGTTACCAAAATGAGAGGAAAAAGGGCTTCCTGCATGCATAAGATATATATGTGCGTTACATAATGTAAGTGAAGGAAGATGTAAGTTTAACATTAATGGACTTCTGGAAAAAAAGTTGTCCAATTAGCTCATTTCTACTCTGTCCTTAGGGGTAGAGTTTTATTTGTCTTTGCACTAGGCTTTAGGTATTCTGTTCCTATAATAAGAGCATAGAGTGTCATGTAAGGACAAGGAGAAACCCTCTCAGGAGGGTAGGAAGACACAAGGCCAGCTTTGAAGATTTAGATTTCCCATGCTGCAACCAGGCACAGAGCCAAACATCCAACTGATATCCAGTGTATCACGTATAGGGGTGACAATGAGTTTGTAATCCAGCCACAACAACGTTAATGACATACTGAATTAGAGCAATCTGTAATTTTAATAAGTGCCTTATGGAAATAGATCTTTTAGGGAAGTTCAAAGGATTTAGGGTTTTCATATAGGAGAATGTGATGAATTACTTAAGAAAAGCACAAACATGTACTAGGTTTTGTTTTTTTTTAACGTGTGCTGTATGTAGTTGGGTGATTGTATGGATATTTGCACTAGCTCTGTGTGACTGTATCATGGATAGCTGAGTCTTGAAGCTCATGTGCCAAGCTGTATCTATACCTTTTTGGATCATCCACCCTCTGCCTTCACCCCATCTTCTCCCAGAACAAACCTTAGAATTGCAGTTATTGCATCTAGACATCTGAAAAGAACACATCATGCTGGCACTGAGTATAGTAGAGTTTGCTTACCAGGAATTCAGTGCCCTTAAAGGAAAAGGTAGATTACAGCAAATGTAAATTGCATTTTCTTTCCCCATCTTTGACTTAGCTTTTAGGTTCTGTAGACTATGCTGGGATTACTACTTACATGAAGCTTTTGAGACTTGCTTCCACCTGGACCTTTCTGCTTATGTCTACCCACCAAAGTACTTGTAGTTGTGGGACTATTTGGAGATTACCAGATGTACTCCATTAAATCTCAAAGCCTTCATGATTAAACAATGCAGGATGAAAAGGAAGCACATCCATTGGGTATCAACAAAATTCTTCCTGCTATCCATAATAGCTTGCTCAAATGAAGCAACAAATCTAATTTTTCACATCCTTCTGTTTAAATTTAATCTCAGCTGTAATCCAAGCCTAATAGATAATCTGCTGCTGTTTTGAGTGTGCAAAAGCATCTGTATCTCATTAGACCTTGCTGATGTCTGCCACTATTCTGCTTGCTCTGTGCTTCCCAGGATAAAGCTGAAAACAGAGCTATTGAGGAATATTTTTATTTATTTTTATTTATTTTTTTTATTTTTTTTTTTTTTAATGTTCCCAACTGCATCTACTTCTTTAGCATTCAGATGCCTCTGACATGGATTTGCTTGTGGTCAAAGATTGTGCAAGCTTGTCCTCATCATATTACTGCTAAGGTACTAAATACCTGATGTGAAGTTCAGGCGCAGTAATCTGAAATAGAGAGTAGCGTGTTTGGTGCAGAATATCACAGGTATGTTCTTTGTTTGCTAGCAGTTCTATGGAGGAAAACTGGTACTGCTCTATACATTATGCATTGAAGTATACTCTGCTAAGGGTCTGAGATTTCCCTTCATGGCATATTTTGAATGTAGTATTGACATTGCATCATGGGGTGTCAATGTTTGTCGTTAATTATTCTTAATCTGCCATTGCATTGTGCTGTGGTGCATCGATGCTGATTTATACACACAGTAAGTAGCATGCCAGTGCTTTGGGAAGAGGTGAGAAGAACAGTCTTGAGCAAGAACTGAGTGGAAGAAAAGAGAACCTGGAATAGACAGGAAAAAGTGTTTATAAATAGTACAAGGCCTGTGGACTGTGCTTCTGACATAGTTTGTAGGGAGTCAACACTAATGTTACCATTTGGTTAGAGAGATTGCACAATGTGGTGGTAAAAAGAGCATATTTCTGACTCATTGCAATGGGAAATTTGTTCTTCGACATCTTTGCAGTATATTTTGGAAATTTACTTGTGCTTTTCAGGATAAGCAATGCAGGTGGCAATTTCCTCATCTCACCAAAGAAAATATGCCGAAAGATACATGCAAGCAATGTCTTTGCCAAAGAAACTACTGTTAAATAAACAGGATGAAAAGATTTTCACGCTGATTGGAGCTCTGCTCCTCTGTAACATTAATGAACTTCTGATGGTCCTGTATCACTTTACAAAGTAGGGGAACGACAACACAATACAGACAGTTCCAGAAAGTTGGTACACTTTTTAATTGTAAAACTTTGTAGTAAACATTTCATGGTTTTGAGTACTGCCTAAAGAATTACAACTGGGACCTGAAATGTTTTTGGTAGTCTCAACAGAAAGGCCAAAGTATTACTTTTCTTGTGCACACCTTCAGCCTTTTGGCTTTAAAATGTTATCTTAAAATCGGTTCTCCTTCCTTATTGTCTAAGATGATTTGAATGTAACAGACCCATTTACTTCCCTTCATGAGGCTGTAAGGCTTTCTTAAGGGGAAAGATGACAGTCTTCAAATTCATCCCAGATATAATTTGGTATTAACATAGGTAGGAAGCCAGCACTGAATACCAAAAGGTGAAAATAGCCCTGCATCTAGGAAAAAAATTTCCCATGTATCATGTGGGATATTATTTGTAATACAATCAGTATGCCTATGCATTTTCTTTTTTTACCTAAATTCAATTGAAATTCATTGGGAAAATATTGTGTTCTATCTATGACAGTTCAGACTGAAAACTTTAATTAGTTTGTGGGTGGTTTTATTATTTTACCTTTTTTTTTTCAGTATTTTTTTGCTTATTTTTGTGGATGTCCTGTACTTGCATTGTCAAATAACTCGCTGGATATATTTTGTCAAAAAAGAACCCTGAAACCATCACACTGGAGTGCTGAGCCTATCTGCCCATTCCGTCAACAGGATGAAAGTGAATCTCAAGCTTTTTTAATTACAAGGATAACAAGTTCGCTCATCTAATAATGAAGATGGTTAGCAATTTTAAATTTTAATAATCAATTACTGAAAGTAATTCTCCATTAAACCACAAGAGAGCCATTAAATCTCAAAAGATGGAACATGCTGTATGTAACAGTAGCAAAATTTCTATTTTTAAATATCATTAGGGAATATCTGATTTTCATTTCTCTGCTTTCCTCTTACCTTTTTCCTCATACAGACCATCTCATTTTCCTCAGGAAGACAGCACATGAACTTATAAATAATAAAAGAAAACCCTTGCAAGACTTGATCCAGTGTGTGAAATATGTGCTGAAAATCTAATTTGTTTCAATCCAGCATATTTTGACTGAATAATAAGGAAAGTGACTAATTAATAGCTTAATACGCTGAGGGCTAGGTGGCATGGTGGGCATCATACACTTTCCTCTCACCTCGGGAGACTTGAGTTCAGATCTTATTGATATTGCAGGTGCTGAACAAAGTTAAGCGGTTTCTCTCTTGCTGCTGGTATAACTGCCATCTAAGACCATAAAATTCAGTCCTATTGGCAGCTTCAATTATAAGTGTGTTGACAGCTGGAAAACAGGGGTACTAGAGTTCTCAAATGGCTTGATGTGCTTACATGAGGATGCCTACTCAGTGACGAGCAAGTTGGCAAACATAAATTGATATTTGCTGCTAGCAGAAAGAAAATAATCCCAAAGCATTGAGAAGGAGGGAAGCAACAGCTTAGAATTGCCCCAGCTGCAAAATAGCTGTTTTTTCTTTCCAGGGTATTTAAAATTGAAAGCTGCAGAAGGGATTTGGAGTGGTTTGTTGATAATGTTGGGCTATTAAAATATATGCTAGTTAAATATGTAACAGTGAAATATGAGAAATGTGTAACTTGAGTCACTTTGTGTGGGGATAGGACCTGAAACATCAGTGCTGCTTTGAAAGAAAAATAAAGTTCCAAAATGAAAAACTGATACAATGATTAACTTCCAAATTATACTTTAATCTTCAGCCAAGGAGACACTGATATTACAGAGCACATGTGTCTTTCCAGCAGATACTATTGTATATTCGGACTTGCAAAGTTCAGCTTGGTTCTTTGGACCCCATCACTGAATTATCCTGACCCAGTGTTCCTGATGGCTCAGCATTAGAACAATATGCAGTTTAGGGACACTTACCATTGCTTGACATCAGTTCCCTGTACTCAGAAGGGAAGGTCTGTGTCTCTGATGGCTTGGCTTAAAGAAGAGTCTGATAACATCAACAGAAAACTTAGTCTTTTCAAAGGATCAGATGCCTGAGTAGCCCAAGGTTTGCTAGAAATAAGGTGAAAAAAGGCTTAAGATTCTGCTGTGTATCACTGACATTTTTTTCCTTAGCATAAAGCCTGCTGCTGCAGTCATGATTGGTTTGGAGATTGAGGTGGAGGAAAATGTGTTAACATGGGACTCCGCATCAGTCTTATCATTGCATTAGATACATCTGATTCTTAGCTTTTTTTTTTATTGATCTAGAAAAAAATAACTGAAGAAAACTATGTGGTGATCTCCTCTCTCTTCTTCCAGAAATTCAGGTTACAGGTGTAAATTGAGTGTTTAAGTAAAGTTTCCACATATCTGAAGTATTAAGAAAGGTAATAACAGCATGCTTTCAGCTTTTTGGTTAGTTTGGACAAGTTTGTGCCTTATCTCAAGCTCTTTGAGAAGACTGATATGAAAACAACTGATAGAGCTGCAGGGTTGGAAGGGAGGGACAAACATGTTCTTGAACACAAAACCATTTGTAGGTCTGAAATAGAAGCAAAAAAAAGGCCCTTTCAGAATTAAATATAGGTTGAGAAAAATTGCTCTGAGCTTAACTTGATTATGTTCATCAATTAGGCAATTTGAAAGAAAAGGTGACTGGACCTGTGGAGCAAAGGGGAAGTATTAACAAGGAGAGGGGTGACAGGGTCATTAACCTCTGTGGCACAGAGAAAGAGGAAGATAATTATCATTTGTGGAATATTAAGCAAATATTTGGGTGTAGAAGGTTGGTGAATAAACTCTAATATTCCAGAAGAACATTGTCACTGTGTTGTCACTACAATTGTAGCTACGTATGCGCAGATATGAATGTTAGTTTTAGTCCAGTCTCCTAAATGTTTCTTCATCTCTCACTTCAGTGCTGAGAAGTTAGATATTGAATGGTTCTTTGGTGGAAAATATTCTGCAGTAATTACTAGTATATCTGCCCCTTTTATCATTTTTTTTATTCACATTTGGGTTCACAGTGGCTGTCAGGAATTATGGTAGCTGAAACCATAGGTGGCTTTGTAAGAGGCACAAATTATTTTAGTACCATGTAGTTATGGCAGTTAATGGTCATCTTCTGTCTTGACTGCTCTGTGTTTGCCTGCTTCTGTTAGGTAACGGATAGTTTATGGGGTGTTTGACTCCAGTAATGTATCTTGCTTTAGACTTTATGGGGCTTGCAGAATAGAAGCAGGATCTTCCACTGTCAGTGAATTTCTTGAGATGTGATCTTCTAATATAAATTGTAATGGCTTGATGACGCTTCAGGAAAGGCTGGTAGATGGCAATTTAGAATATGGATGCACTGGGTGCTTCTTTATCTTGAGTATGTACATAATGCATCTTTGAAGGAGGCAGATGTTGACTAGAGGAGTTAGGAAAGTCCCAAGAGTCTGAGTTGAAGGAGTATCTGAAAGGTGTTCTGAGAGCAAGTGTGGCAGTGTTGAAGGGCTGTCTTTTCTCTCTGGCCATTTTTAATGTGTTTGGAGATTGAGGCTTTTGTGGGGCAGGTCTGTGGCTGGTTTTGCAGCTTGGGTAGACTGTGCTTTTGAGGCTACTGTTTCAAAAAACTGTTATTGAAAAGAAACTGTTAGAGGGATTAGATCATCTCTTTAAATTAATCAAATGAAGCTTGCAGTGATAGCTCTCAATTTAAAACCAAGTTAGAACACCTGAAGAGCTTCTGTGCTTGGAAACTTGTCTGGCTTCTCACCATGTTTAAAAATCCAGTTTTGCATAGTTTGAATAAAGCTAAATATCCAAGGATATGTTATCTCTTGTACTAAGAACTGTAGAATACCATGAGTAAAACAGCAGTGTTGTTAGTGAACAAAGTGCATAAGGATATTTGGAGACGCAGATCTTCTCCTGAGTGTTTAGTCTTGTGCACGAACTTGGGGAAATTTTGCATCTGGACATCCCATAATAATAATATAGTAATACTGTCATACTATTAGTGTGCCCGGAGAAATGCTGTGTTCTCTTCCTTATTTGTTCACTACAACCTTTATGGTTTAACTCTTCTTGTTTTCTTCTGAAATACTTGCACCTCTTCTCTGTGGTATAGCTGTGTGGTGGTGATTTTTTTTTCTCTTTTTCTCCAACTGTACTATTTCTGTCTGAGTTTGAATTTTTATAGCACTTGTCAAAATTTGAAATACATTACATCTAATGTCTTCTGTCCTCTGTGCAGCTTCCCTGCTGGCTCTGCTAACCTGGCTGGTGACACAACTGTTCTCCTTTGATGTCCCCAACCGTGTCCTACTGTGCTTTCAGTGCTTTCAGCTGCTTCCAGCAGTAGAGTGAATATGATTTTTCAGAGTATAGAGAGCTTTTAAGTGTAGGCTTACACACAGCAATGGCAAGAATCCTAGAAATATTTCAATATCACACAGATAAGCAGAAACACCACAAAGTTTAGCAGTTTCACATCAATAAGTGTTGCCCAGCCCTTGGCACTGCAATCTTAACATCTCCTCAGAGTTATTGGTTGTGAAAGCTGTCTTGTGACAGGCTGCAGGAGGGAATGATTAAATGCTTGTTTAATGGTGTCTAAGGGGAGATGTAACTATTGGCCAAACAAATCAGCTGCTCTCCAGAACTGCACATGACCTGTGATGTAGTGAGGTTTTTCTTCTGCCATAGGTAAGCAGTACAAATGCATTTTTATTGCAGCTATATGTAGTAGTGTGAAAATGCAGGAAGAAAATCTGAATCTACAGATGCAACAGCATAGCCTGTTTCTATCAGCTAAACTGGGACTATTTTTTGTTTAGATGTGACTAGAAAGTCTTCTGTTACGAAGAGATGAACTTTCCTGATTTCCTCCTGTAGTATTCAGAGATGGGATTATGTTCTGTGTAATAAACCTACTGGCTGTTAAGAAAAATAATATGACCAGAAATCATCAGAAAGAGAAATAGCTATGCTCAAGAACCTGGGATTCATCTGATTACTCAGGTGAATGTAGTGGTATAATCTACTTAAGTAATTTTGGCAATACTATGGACAAGTTTTGAGGGAGAGTTGGGGAGAAAGGCTGCTTTTGAGGTCCTGAGGTGGATGCAGTTGATGGGGAAACAAGTTTCTTCTCTTTATATCCCTCCAGGATAACTGAATCTATCCCTCATCATATCCTCAGAATGTGTATTAATTATTTTTCAGCCAGACACATGTTTATCACCACTCCTACATTCACTTTTAAGCACAAGTTCTCACACCTTCCTGTAGTGCTGAGATGGACAGACAGAGCTAGCTTTTCTTATAGGAAGAGGAAGGGTTGATACCAAAAGGAGCTGTGGTGTAGAAAACTTTCATGTCCCTACTGCTGCCAGAGTTTGGGGCAAGAATTGCTTTGGTGAGTGACAGCTGCTTCTTGAGGTGAGCACTCCAGTGTATGTTGTCCCCTCTCTTTGAGACCAAGAGGACTGTTGTGGAGTAATGGAATTGCTGACTGTTGTCTTCTCCAGCACATGAAAGTTGACAGTGGCTTGTGGTGACAAACTTCTTTATATCTCTAATGCTTTCAAGCGGTTCTGGTGTGACAAATCCCTTGTTAAAGTCTGCATGCTAGTTACTGATCTATTGGCCTTTTTGGGCTCAGGACTGTAGTGTACTAGAAAATGTTAAATTTTGCTGAATGTGTCTTCCATGTGAGGCATGAAAAAAAGACTGAGGATCAGGTTTGTTCTTCTTCAAAACCTGTTTTGAAGAGTTTGAGTCCCTTCTAACTCTGAGGCTGGGTTGGTTTATCATTTAGAGGTTGCCTGGGTATTGTAATGATGTGTTATGCTCAGTTATACCTTGTGAATTGTTGAATAAAGCAACTGAAAAAAACCTACAGTTTCTCCCTCCCCTTTGCCTTCAAATGAATGACTCTGAATATGAAAATTATTTCTTTTTTTTTTTTTTGGCATGATCAGCTGTCTTCCTTTTTGGCCTGCTTAGCATATGCTCAAGTGCTAGCTGTGTGTCAATATCCACACCCCTGGCCTCTCTCCCTGTCCTTCCTTTCCCCTCCCAAGACAAGGTCCAGTCTGCAGTGAAGACATATAAATTTTCTGAGGCATAAAATTAAAACCTCTAAAATTTGGTTTTGTTTATTCTTTTCACATATGACTTAAGGGAAAGTTTTCTCTGAGTTTAGGGGCTCAGGGATCAGATTGTGTTAGGTTTTTTATTTGAAGTCTTTCTTGACATTTGAACTTAACCAGAAAAACTACCCTTTTACCAGCTCAAGACTTTACTTGTCCACACATACTTGCATAACACATTTTAGGTCTTTCAGATTATGCAAATTTGAGGTCCTGACCAATGATGGTAATTAAAAACTTCATGGAACTTTTTTGTTTTTCCCAAGAGGAGGAAATTTAATGCCAATAACCTCGCCAAGCTCCGACTTTGGTAACTGTATTCTGCCTTTGTGAAAATACCTTTGGTGTTTTCCAATGGAAAAGCCTACTCTTCATTCTCTTCCCCAAAATATTGTCTGGTCATGCTGAGTGCTGTAAAGACCTTCAGTGTGGACCAGACAGGTTTAAGCATAGACTCAGGCAGTCACCATTTGCTTAACTCTCTATAGAGCTGTTGACCTTGTGCTAAACACTTTTGCACACACACAACTAGCTAGAGTTCTGCGTAATTTATAGTCGAAGTTTGAATCTCAGCATGTAATAGCTGCTTTCATGATGAAAGCATTTGCACCTCAGAGGGTTTTTACTATTTGTCTCATGTTTCTCTATGAAGTGTTCAAAGCACTTTTAAGAATGTTTGCTACTCTTTTTTTAAAGTTTCTTCTCCTTTTATTTATTTATATATTTCTTGTCAGTTCATTCTTTTGGCCAGAAAAAAAAAAAGAATATTCAAGAAATATTTAGAATCTAATACTACTACTTGGTCTGTCTTTTCCAGTTCTATCTTTATGTGAACAACCATCAAAATATAATCACAGAGCACCAAATGCCATTCTTGTATTGACCAATGCAAAAATAAAAATTGTTGTTCCTCAGTGTTTCTCACCATTATACTACCTTCTATCAGCCTATTGCTATTTAGTATACATGTATTTCAATAAGGCTTCTTCTTGAGGCTTACTTTTGTGGGTAAGGAAAGGATAAGAACATAAGGGAGGTGATAAAATTAAGTCATTCAGTTCAGCTTTGCATTTAAAGGCAGGCTCAAGTAAACAACAGATTATATTAATTTAATTGAATTAATATATTGAATGTCTTTTGAGCTATGTAGCTAATGAGTAGGCACAGGAGTATAGCTGTGCAGTTCTTGTGACAGGCTTGGGGAGAAGTCCACATAGTGTGCTGGGATGTGCCAGGAAGAGTACAGTTCACCTGAAGAACTTAATAAAATGTTTTGGAACTTCTCTAACCCTCTTGGTCTAGTTAGTTTTTCCATTTTGCTAATGAATTCCTTTTGCACAGCAGCTTTATCAATAAAACCAATTTCACCATAAATTAAAAATAACACTCTCATTAAAAACACAATAAAGTTTGAAGGTAATACACTGGGAATAATCTTAGTTTGCACCCTATGTATGTAATCAGTGGAACCTACTGAAATGTTTCAAGTCTGCATCTGTTTCAATGTAAAAAAAAAAGTCTA
>NDXB01017690.1:0-14569 GCA_002631895.1 Agapornis roseicollis | reverse complement strand
AAGGGGGAGGACTTAAAGAATGGAATATATGTATTGAAGTAATTGAGACATTTGAAAATAAGATGGTATCTTTTTATAAGCATCTATTTAAATGAGCTCATCTCTTCATACACATCTTCAGTAATTCTTCTTCTTCTAGCCTTCCACTTTTTCTGGTAAGTCCATATAAAAGCACTGTTGACTGAGTTCTCTCTGCAAACACCTCTAACAATGTTGATTTTGGTATCTTGGAAATGTCTGAGCTGAGAAAGCAGGATATGCAAAGCGCTGGGATCTGTGTTGGGATCCAGATGCAGCCAGCTTGTACTGCCTGTCTTGACAATATTCACCTACACTCATTTTCACAGAGAAAATACATTCAATCTCAGTCAGATGTTTCTAGGATAAAGGAGAATTTGTGACTTCTTATATAGGGGTTGGAGGTCAGAGAGGCAGAAATATGGCTTAACCCCTTCCCCACAGGCTTCTTGCAGTGCTAGCCTAGTTTTGGACTTGAGTCACAGTGGCATCTGCAGGCTCTTCTGTCTCTAGGACATTCTTTTTGTGGTTTCCTTTAACTGAGTAGTTTGTGATTTTCAGTTTGGCATCTGAATAGCAAATAGAAGAGAAACAGAAGAGGGTGCGTGAGAGGGATGTGAGCCACTGGCTGGGCATTAATTTGTTCATATTACTGCTTGCATGAAAGGAAAAATGGATCTGTGAATACTGTGAATTCAGGATCAACACTTCATACAATACCTTGTCTCTTCTTGAAATACATTCTATAGTATTGTTACTACATAACAGCTAGTGATGAATGCAGTCCTCTTACTGCTTTCTCTTCAGGGTAAAAGCAATTAACACTATTATAAATGTTAGAATTGCACAAGCCATTGGTATGTGTTGAGATTCATTTATGCAATTTTAATTGGAAGCAGAAGTGACCAGCAGACGTCAGTGTAATGACCTGTACTACCCTTGACATGGTTGACAAATGAACTTACGCCTTGTCACCACTGGTATGTGCTAATTTCATTGAGTTATTTGCCTATGAATAATGTTATGAATAAGGTCTGAAAGCACTGCCATACGGTCCTCGTTCCATATATGCTTACCCATTGCGTGCCACTCTCAGTTAACTTACTAGAAACAACTAAAAGCACTTCTGCTCTTATAAGCAGGAAGTTTAAATGTCAAGAATGAAATCATCCAACTTAATAATGCTGTAGGTGTGCATCACAAGACCATCTTTTGTAAAGAGTACAGAAAATCAGCACTCAAACCATTAAATTCACAAATGACAACAAGCACACATCGTGTTTTTCCATCTGCCTACAGGTACCTACCACATCCTTTCCTTTCTATTTGCTCTAAGTACTTGTAACAAGTGCGGGAGCAGATGAAAGGAAAAATCATGTTGTAGAGTCTTGGCATTGCAATTGAGTTGGAATGGCTTGGAATTGTTTTGTGAGTGCTACATGGGAGAAGTTTATAAAGGGGGAGGACTTAAAGAATGGAATATATGTATTGAAGTAATTGAGACATTTGAAAATAAGACAGTATCTTTTTATAAGCATCTATTTAAATGATTTCATCTCTTCATGCACATCTTCAGTAAACATAACCCAGACTTGAGAAATGGAGATGACCTGTAATGATGTCTAATACACTGCAGTTTAAAGAGTCTCTGTAAATTGAGTATTCTCTCTGAACCCAGAACTGAGACTAATTATGTCCAGTAATTGCCTTTTAACCTTCCACTAATTACAAAGAGAGAAGGTAAACAGGTTCAACACTTCCACATAGAATCACAGGATCCCAGACTGGTTTGGGTGGGAAGGGACCACCAGTCCCTTCAGTTCCAAGTTCCAACTCATCCAGTTCCAAGCCCCTGCCATGGGCAGGGACACCTTCCACTAGATCAGATGTGGAAATGTCCATGCGTAATGTCCCAGGCAGTACTGAATCCCTAGTAAGTGATACAAGTAGTATATGGTGCCACTTGGAAAAATGGTGCTATTACATTTTTTAAAGTGAAGGAGTTAATTATTGGGTTCTTAATTGTAACATCCTTGCTCTTTGTGCTTCTGACACATCTGCCCTCTAGAAATGAGTGACAATGAGGGAGTACAGGAGCTCAGGACTCACACCTGCAGTGCTCTCTGTGGAGGACAGAGACCAGTCAGAGGTGGTCTGTGGGCAGGAAAAGCCAAACTAGCTGATCTGTTGAAGATACATAAATAAAAGCTGTGCCTGACAGTGGAAAAAAGTCATCTGGGGCAAAATGAGTGTCTATCATCTAACTGAAGTAGGAAGAGTTCATCTTGCTGGAAAAAGACCTATTCTTACTGTGGTGCCTCGACATCAAGAAAGGAGTCTTAAATGCATGTGTTGCAGTTAAGAGATATGGAAAATCAATGAGTTGAGATTGATAGACGTGCGTTTTGAGTACTAAACCAAGGCTTTCTATGGCAGTTTACCTGCAGAGTTAGTTTTGGTACTACCAAAGACTTGAACTCGCTCGCTTGAAATTTTAGTGTTGATTACATCTTCCCAGAGTTGAATGACAGGGCTGACATGAGCAGGAAGGGGTTAGGGCCTGTGCTGTGCTGACTGCATTCAGAAAACTTGAGTAGATCTAGGCACCCTGATCTAGTTGATGTCCCTGCTCATTGCTGGGGCTTGGACTAGAGGAGCTTTGAACATCCCTCCCAACACAAACTAGACTATTCTATGATTCTGTGATAAAAAAGGAGACAAATTAGTACTTTCTTTGCTGTAGTGTAGTAGCTGAGCTAAAGCTGTCCCATAACACAAATGCTTGGTCTGGTTCACATAATCCTATAACAAAGGTCCTGTATTAGTCAAGAGAAGGCCTTCTGAGTAAGCAGTTGATGCTTCACTGATGTTCAGAACAATAGAATTCAGAAGATGCTGTTCCTCTAGTAATAACTGCTCAGTTGGTTTTCTGAAGGCTGGAGCAGCTCTGCTCTGGAGCCAGGCTGAGAGAGCTGGGCTGGGGCAGCCTGGGGGAGAGAAGGCTCCTGAAGGGGAGACCTGAGAGCAGCTCCAGGGCCTAAAGAGGCTGCAGGAAACCTGGAGAGGGGCTTGGGACAGGGGCCTGTAGGGCCAGGCCAAGGGGAACGGCTTGAACCTGCCCGAACAGGGGAGACTGAGCTGAGCTCTGAGGCAGAAGCTGCTCCCTGTGAGGGTGCTGAGGCGCTGGCCCAGGGTGCTGGCCCAGAGAAGCTGTGGCTGCCCCATCCCTGGCAGTGCTCAAGGCCAGGTTGGAGACAGGGGCTTGGAGCAACCTGCTCCAGTGGAAGGGGTCCCTGCCTGTGGCAGGGGTTGGAACTGGATGGAGGAGCTTTAAGGGCCCTTCCAACACAAACCAGGCTGGGATTTTTTTGGCTTTTCTTGGGAAATTCACAGAATAAGAAGTTCTGCTGACAACGGTGTGCAATAGGATGGTCTGTAGTTACGCTGAATTAGTGTCATCTTTGGACAAGCTTAATGCTGAATTTGCAAGGCACTGTTGCAGTAACTGTGTATTTACCCCGAGGATACTGAAACTCAAATTGTAGGCTGGATAAAAGCACCACATGGCTAACTGGGGGATAAAAAAATCAATGTAAATGAATAGTGAAATGAGCACAATGCCCAGGACATCCAGCCCTGCGCAGTTGGGTGCAGAGAGCGGCAACAAAAATAGCCCAGTGACAAATGGCATGGATTGCTTATTTTTTCTGAGGCAGGATGACATGGCAATGCAGATCTCTATCCCATTTGCCTTCCCAGAGAGCGCGTTATGATGGATGATGAAAGGATGTTAGCAGGAAGGGAAACTATCTCTGCAGTTCAAGGCACACTCACAGTAAATACCGGCCTGTAGGCTTGGTGCAGCGTTCCCAGCCAAGCGTATCAGATTCACCAACCTGCGTTTGAGTCAGGGGTTAGCAATGCTATTTCCAACCTCAGCCTTCTTACCAGGAGTGAACAGTGTTAGTAAGTTGAAAAGGTGGTCCTACTAAGGTCTAAATCCGTACAGCGTGCACTGTTCTGTACAGCAGTTACAAGGACAAGATGTCCTCTAAATTCTATCCCATGGGGTTCGAGATGCTATTAATTACATTTGGATATCCGTCTCTTCTGAAGAAACTTCCATACCTCTTTGTATACTATATACTTTCATGTTAAAAAGGAAAAAAATCCATTGCTAATGGGCACACCTCCTAACTGTGTTCTCCTTACAGCTCAAATACTTGTAACAATGAGGATCCAGCCCAAAAGCCTTCAGTTGCCCAAGGAAAAACCAAGTGTTTCCAGTAGACCTGATACATTTTGTGCTGATGTTGCCACGGGAATCACCATGCCCTTGCTGCTGTTGTCTCTTGTAGTAGTTAGTTAAAGTTAGCATTGCTGTAGTTGTGTAGGAATTACACCTCTTAATTATGGCCAAGCTTAGATACTCTGTGTGTGTGTATATATATATGTATATAAATCTTACTTCTATTATAGTATAATATCTAGTATATTTATATAATATGCCTATACAATGAGCAGGACAGATTTGTAATACCCAGAAATATCCTATGTCTTACCATCTCTCCACTTCTCTGCTTCTGCAGGCAGTTTGCTGCCATACAAATGCATGGATGCCTGATCTTTGCTAAAACATGAAAAGCTGGCTGGTATCTAAAGAAGGAATTGTACTGATACTGTTTTAGTTGTGTGACTTTTGAGTTGATCTGGAATTGTGAAGGGCTCTCTAAACAACCATTTGTGGAACAAATTTGTACAGCATGGAAAGAGATGTGTGTATCTGTGCTTTCCTTGGCCCCTCCTCAGCAGTGATCAAGCACCACATCTGCACTAACTGTAGCTGCGGACTGGGCTGGGGCTCTGGAACCATTATCCAGAAGAGCTGCTTTTTATCAGGCAAGGTTGGTTTGGGAACTCTTTGTGCCAGGTAGCACTGATCCACCCCAATTGTTTCATAAGCGGAAGTGATTTTTCCACTAGGGTTAAACCGCAACATGGGGACAGCTGATTTGTCATAAAAGAAAAGGGATCTTAAATTTCAATATGTATGTCGTAAGCCTCTTGAGTATCATCAATTGTGATCACTGAGTGCAGCTATTCCCCTGAGTGGAATGTTACTGCTATTGTAATGACAGAGTACAACAAAAGCAGACTGTTGATGGATGACCATCTGCAAGGTTACTCTTCCCCCAGTCCTACCCCTATTGCAGATAAACTTGTGCTGGTTTACAGTGCTGAAGACAATAAATTTCTGGCCTGTTTCGAGTGTTGACCCCCAGAAGACAAAGCCTGGTTAAGCAATTAATGTATTGAGTGCCAGCCAAATGGTATCGGAGCATTTGCTTGTGCCGGTAGCACTCGTGGGGCTTTATTTCAATGTTGCAAGCAGCTCAAGCACTGCTAAAAATAAACTCATTTGTTTATAGACTTCTTTGACAACAGCCAAAGACGACCACATTATCATATTGTGAATGTAAGGCACAAAGCCAAGTAAGCAGTATAAGAGCTAAAGTTTGCTGTTATATGGCTGAGATTGGTTATAGGTCCGCTCTTTCTCACTCCCACCCCCTTTTTTCCCTCTGAAAACTCTTCTGTACCAGTGTGCTCTTACCAAAGTAGAGTATGTTGGTTTGCTGAGTAAACAACATTAATGCTGCACATTGCAGAGCAACAAGAGGCTAAAATAGTGGCAGCAAAGGAACAATACTGGGTATAATTTCCAGCCCCAAAGATGATACTCAGGGCTGGAAATACAGAGCCAAGACCTTGAGTGCATGTCCATAAATCAAAAGGAAGGAGGTAGAGCATTTTGGAATGTAAGCACAGTCAGGCTTTGTTGCAGGAAACTATGAGAAATGGTCCAGAGATCACCTGGCCTTCCCAGCAGTAGGGAAGCAGTGGGAATCTTCACGTGATTTCAGCACAAGGGCAAAAGAAGGTGAAGAAAGATAGTGAGGAGGACAGAGACTTCTGCTGTGGTACCTTCCATCGTGCAATACTGAGGTTTCAGCATCCTGCAGCTGCAGAGCTCTGGAGTGAACGCTGCTTTTAAGCAGTGAAAATGCTGGGATGAAATGGATTGGCAGTAAAAATAATACTGAGAATGTCACTGTGGGAATGGCCTGCCTTGCCATGTAAAATGGGCTTCCATCTGTCTCCCTAAGGAATAGGTAGGAAAGATGCAGAGTTATTACCCCAGCTAGCAGCCAACTCTGCCTGCTTCTGGGCCCTGCCCTCTACTTGCTTTGCCAGTGGAACAAACAGGAATGCAAGTCTGGCGCTGCTGAATTGCTGTAGCTGTGGTGGGGCAGATGGACCCATATCCATGTGCATCTGCTTGGTAAGATAATGGTTAATGAAGTCACGGTGAACATGCTCTTACTACTGGCAAATGGATGTATCTATGATCTGCTTTCACTTGAAGTACTCAGGACGGAAACATATTCCTGTGAACAATGGCACAACATGTGATTTAGTTTTGTAATGCTGTGAGGATTTAAAAGCAAGAGTAACCAAAAAAGATCTCAACCCCCCCAGCAAGAAAACCTCTGAAGACTCTAAAGGTTGTGTCTAGGTCAGTAGGAGCTGCTGGAGAGTGCTTTGATCTAAACATAAGCTACGATGCTTCAGTGTCAAGAAGCAACTGGAAATACCGAAGAGTGAACTGAGGGGAAAGCAGGCAAAGTTGGTAGTACTGGCATCTCTCAGGGAGTGCTTGGGTAACACTTGCAGAGGATAAAGAAGGTATTTGAGGTAATGCTTCTAAAGGCTGAATGGATTAGTTGTTAAAACTCTCCCTGAAAGTTGTAATCGCACTGGAGCTTGCATGTGGGGGGCTGATCTTAAGGCAGAACAAAGAAAACCCAAACAGCCAAACAAACCCCACAAAACCCCCAAAATCAAGCAAACAAAGTGCCAGCAGTATTTCTTGTAAGGCATTCTTTTGGAAGGCAAGAACTAGGCTATGCTGCTCCTTCCAGTGCCGAACTAATGCCAAGAAATTGTAACCCCAGGGTTACCCAAGGAAGGGCATTTTATACCTGGGATGGCTCAGCCAATAACCACTGCAGGTTCTGGGACTAACAGCAAGAAAACCATTAGCAGTAGAGCCATTATAATTGAAACGGAGGCTTCCAGGCACCTACAAAGAAGCCAAGAATCCTGTCTGTGGGATTTTCTCATAGTAGGACATTTTATTTTCATTTCTGCATGCAAAGGCTTGGTACTTATGAATTACAGTGTTTCTAAAGATTTAACTGAGTAAATGAGATCAAATTTAAGACTTAAATTCCATTGTTCATGCCTTCTGTCTAATGATTTGTAGTGCTAAAATATTCACTTGGTTTTGCCTTCATCTCTTCAATTTTTCTCATGTAATCATAGTTGGAGGAAACGGTTATATCGATGGTCGCAGAGCTCAGGCAGTGGCCACTGTAGTCAGGTTGACTTCAGGGGGAGATTAACATGGTTAGTTAGCAAAGAATGATTGTCTACCAGAAATGATCTGGAAAGTNGGAGGAAACGGTTATATCGATGGTCGCAGAGCTCAGGCAGTGGCCACTGTAGTCAGGTTGACTTCAGGGGGAGATTAACATGGTTAGTTAGCAAAGAATGATTGTCTACCAGAAATGATCTGGAAAGTCAAACAGCTCCTGTCTTGAAGGGGACATTTCTCTTCCCAGCAAAAGCCACATCAAGTTCACTGTGACCAAGTTTTAGGTCTCCAAATGTTTCGGGTTGTCTTTGTCTTTGGCGTCATCCCAAATACTGCCCATGTAGGCTGGGAGGTTAACCCTGAGCTTAAATGTGTTAAGGCTTTAATTCTTGTCTTACATCTTAGTGTGAAATCTAGTTAGTGCTCTAAAAGCACCACTTTAAAGGTAACTTTGCCAGTTTAATGACAGATCGCTTGGACCCTGTGTGGCATTTAGTGTGTAGATGTCTCTCTTGAAGTAGACTGAAGTGTAGTTTACACTGAAATTTTACCCATAAAATGCTTTGGTTTAAATTGCATGGGGAGATTTCAGATGCTGGATTTTGATTTGTAATTACAATGGGATCAATGACTTAAAGAAAGCCTGGGATGGAAGGCTGATGCCAACTATGTCCCTGTAAGTTTTACTGCTTGTTCTTGCTCCTTTTATTAATAAGCACAGTGAGAGCTTGTCTGATATGAAAGGGAAGTGTAGAGATGTAATGGCCTCCAGAGCCTGAGGCTTAAAGACACAAATTCCATGTGTAGAAAATAGCTCGTTCATGCTAAATGCTCCTTGGCTGCTCACTCTAACCAATCCATGCATATGTCAGAAAAACCTATTGACAACAACCTTTTGCAGGCAAAATTTCATGAAGGAAAATACAAATACTTAGTAAAAATCAAAGGTGAAGTTTCCTTTGATCACCCTCTATATCTTTATGGCTGATGATCGTGTGTTTACAGGTTAAATTGATAAAGTGTTCTGCTGTAGGTATCTTCCTGCCTAAAAAGCATTTAGGTGCCATTAGAGATAAGGACCTCTGTGAGGGAGTGTTTGACTTGGAGCCCTGGCTGTTGAAAAGCCATACTTGCCTAGTCTCCTATTAGTTTAAGTTCTAAAAGGATGCACTCCTCAGTTAAACTCCAGTTCTAAAGAGGTTTTTCTTTGCTTGTAAGGCCTTACCTGTAAATGGAAAGGCAGTTAAATAACCTTGTTTTGTGGCTTGTCACTTATGAGCGCTCTTCATTTCAGCTAGAATCATGCCTTCTGCAGATATATTCCATCCAGGGGAACACGATATACTAATGTTTCTTAACACTACTTTGTATTTCTGCAGGAAAGTTTGTCTTCCACTTGCTCTCTGGAGATTTCTGGGGTATAGTTATATATTAAACACTTACTCTGCTGTTCTTCCTTTCCTCGAGGGTTAAGTTGTATGCACATCTCCTCAGCTATTAAAAAGATCTCACTCAATTAACTGAGCTGTAAAGAAACACATGAATGAGTGTTGATCTGAAGTTCCTGAACTACAACAGGGGTGGACAAGTGTGCAGGTCGGAGGGGAAATAGGAGATGGTTTGAAAGGCATCAGCTATAAGAGAGCTAAAAAGGGGAATTGGCTTATTTGTGAAATGATGTGTGCAATCAGAATGAGATGCTTTCAAATGGAACTCAATATTTGTAATATTTATGGTTTTCTCATAAGCAGTTACAAATTACAATTAACAGTGCTGGGAAGAGGAGGGTGAATAATTAAAATAGGTAAAATGGTTTTGAGAGATCATAAACTGAAGCTATCTTCATCAGCTATGTTTTCAGATTCAAGTCTTTATTCTGATGCTGACTTTAAGAGCACCCCCTGCTTAACAAAGCAAAATATTTCCTTGCCTTCCATATGGCTCTTTGGCAATATTCTTACTTAGATCATAAATTGGCTTCACTGCAGAGTTTAATGGCTTAATCTCATGAGACAGGTATTGGTGCTGGGCTCCACATAAAGCAAAGTGGAAACTGCAGAGCCTTTTTAGCGCATTGGTGGGTTGTTGTGGAGGCAGTAATTTCATGAAACCCTTCCTGCTATGGGCTGCAAGGAAGGGTAACAGCAAACTGGGTAAACAAAGCTTCCTTCCTCTGTGTCCTGCTTGGCTCTTTTCTAGTCAATGGTCATTTTCTGTCCTGCTCTGTAGTACACACCAAGGGACTCATTTTGGATGAGCCTCTCTGCTAGCAGTGTAACTGGTGGGAATGGAAAGATGGCATGCATCTTACATACACAAGGCTTCTCAGGGGTGCCGAGAGAACTCATCCTCCAGCTTACCTGCTTCCCCTTCCCAAGATGGACAGCAAATGCTTCAGACAGAAACTAAGTATTTCATAGAATCACAGAATAGTTCAGGTTGGAAAGGACCTTCAGATCATCCAGTTCCAACCCCCCTGCCATAAGCAGGGACACCTCACACTAAACCATGGCACCCAAGGCTTCATCCAACCTGGCCTTGAACACTGCCAGGGATGGAGCACTCACAACCTCCCTGGGCAACCCATTCCAGTGCCTCCCCACCCTAACAGGAAAGAATTTCTTCATACCTAACTTTGCATGTTTCAGTTTGAACCCGTTATCCCTTGTCCTGTCACTACAGTCCCTAATGAAGACTTCCTCCCCAGCATCCCTATAGCCCCCCTTCAGTTGCTTTGTGTTTAGATCACTGCTACTTGGGTATGCACAGCTGTATTAACGTGGTCCTTGAAAAGATGGACTTGTGCCTCCCTCCCTTCCGCCCGGTAACACGGATGACTGTGCATGGAGGATCGTGATATTTCTCCAGTTGGCTGAAAGTGCCCTGCAGTAGCTGCATCTGTATGCTGAGGTTCATGTGTGTTTAAATGTTTTTCTAAGGTATCCAGGTGTGGAAAGCTGTCCTAGGCTATGCAGGTGGTGCCGTGATTGGGTCTTTATTTGCATGCTGGAGGAAGCATGTTCCCCTGCCTCTTGCTGAGCAGCCAGATGGTATCTGTAACCTTGATGGACAGCACTCAGCACAGGCTGGAGGGGCTGCTTTTTGTGAAAGCATGTGGGGTTGTATCCATTCCATTGCTGCAGACTGTTTTCAGACTGCAAGCACAAAGAGATTACTAAAGGTTACTAAAAAAGTGTGTCCTTGGAAAGCAAGGGGATTGTGGAGAGGACACATCCAACCCAACTGCTAGCCAGCCTGCAGCACAGTAGCATGTGCACCAGGGGATGGCTGGGCAATGAAATCAAGCTGATCTATTTACCAGCCTCTCAGCAGAGATGACTGAGAGGTTGGAACAGAAGTTTCTTGGCCAGTTAGGCTGTAAACAATCCAGGCATAGATGGAGCAAGCTCTTTGTGGAGACTGTGTGCCAGTAACTGCGCTTCCATGGTATTTGTTAGAATATCATAAGCTGTCTATGGGACACAACTATTTTCTGCCTCTCATGGATTGAGAGACATTTCTACTTGGCTTTAACCGTTTAGCTTTAACAGACAAAAAGGGCATCTACTGTCTAAGGAAATGGCTGTTTTCAGTGTTCCTGTCCAGGCTCAGTTAGAAGTGATTTTCTTAACATGCTAACTAGAAGTGTCTGTGTTAACACCATTGTAAGGACTAAAGAGGCTTTGGTAGCCACTGCCACATAAACAATGCATTCCGAGAGCTGGAATGGAAGGATACTGCTTATATTTGGGGAGAAGACCTCCATCCCGAGTGTATGCAAGGAGGAGCTTGAAGACTGCATAGTAGTTGAGCCATAGTAAAAAAGAGGGCATCTGCAGAATATTATACTCATCACTTAAAATAGCGAAGAACTAAGTTAAGGTTTTTGTTTGGGTTTTTTTTTTAAATAAGAGTTAGAAAATCTAGGACAAAATGAATGTGATTAGTTATGTTCTTTGTGAAAAAGTGAACGTGGTTAGTGCGTGGCTATGGGTCTAATATCCAGTCCTGGTAAACTTATCCATGGTTTCTTTTTGCGCAGTCAGAAGTATGCTGTGCTCTTTCTTGTTACACCTCTTTCCTCCCTAGCACAGCAGGATCCATTGCGCTGTGTTGTATCAGCGTACATGGGGAGAATTGCCATAAACCAGTAGCTCTCTGTTCTCAAGTACCCTGAGTTGGTCACAGAGGAACAGTTCCAGCAGTAGAACTATGGTATGCAATGGGGATTGGGCACTAGATGTCATTATATTTCTTTTCCCTTTCAAAATGTTGCCTGAAAATGCTTTTATATAACTGATATTGGATCTTGCAGCTGGTGGATCATATGCTTACTTTGTATTAACTTCATTACGTGCATTCATGCGTGATCTGCAGTAAGATCCATTAGTCTGAGTACCAACCCAAACTGAGTTTGTATATAGTTGTCATAGGAGTTTTAAGTTTTATACTGTTTTGGACTTGTATTGAAACTCTTTTCACTTTTGGTGATGGGAAATCACATCTAAGCTCTCCCTGCTTTTCTGCAGTCCAAAATATGTTGATGCTGGAGTTTTTGTGGCTATGAGTACAGAGCATGCACGAGAATGGAATGGTGCCCAGGGAACTGAAGCATATGAAGCATGGAGTAATGAAACGGAACACTCTCAGTACATCCATCATAACATGAAACCGGTATTTAAAAGCATGGCATCAAAGAATACTTCTTTCCCTGTGCCGTGAAGTGGTGAAGAGTCCTGAGACCTTAGCATGAGGCTGGTACCGTGGTAACTCATGGAATTCCTTGGAAGGCTCTGCCTTCTGTGGCGGGCTTCTCTTGACTAAGTGGAGGAAAAGTTGTCTCCTCCCTTTGGCAACAGAAGCACTGTAATAATACAAGAACCCGATGCACTGTATTGGAAAAGAGCTGCTCGCTTTCTAGAGACAATACAAACCTGTACACCTAGTAAGAATATAATGAGTAAAATACAAACTGATGCTACTAGAAGTGCCAGGATAATAAATGCTTTTACATGCTTCCGAGGTACAGTTCCATCAAATAGTATGGAATGTCAGCTTTTACTGATAGCTCTGCTTTGTTTCTCTTCTGTAACAGAATAAACTGTCCTGTTCCAAATACTGAACTGGTGTAACCCTAAGCTGGTACAACTGATAGTTAGTAATTAGGGGTACAGTTCTGCATTATTCACCTACCAGTGCTAGCGCAGAGGAATTTGTGATTCATAGCTGACAGGCAGGAAGAAGAGTATTCATCCTGACTAGAAACTGTTTATTATGATGCAGATGATATGGTGTAAAATACAGATTTCTGGTGCCAGATGTTGGAGAGGGCATTTTGGAAAACTTTCTACCAAGGATTGAGTTCTGGTTAAGAGCAAGAGCAGTAAAGGGAAGCAACTAACCGGATTTTAGTTTCTAGTGTTTGCTGCAGGACATGAGAAGTGCACTCATTTCTATTCTTGTTCCCATACAACGAAACTTGGAGGCTAGCAAATGCTTTTGGATTGCACGTCTCTGGAACACACGCCGCTCTCTTGGGGAAGAGCATCCTCTGCCTTAGGGGCAAAGGTTTTTCCCAACGCAGTTGCTGGGCTGTGCTGTGAGGTGTGTCTTTAGTAGGGGTTGGTGATGCCATTTTGACTAACTGCATGGGAAAGACACACTCCTGCAGTTTCAGGGGAAGAGCTGGAGGTGGACCTAAGGCACTGCTAGCCCTCACCCAGCAAACCAGGGTGTTTCCTGCTGTGGAGGCTGCGATCCCACTGCCAGAAAACAGAGGGAACCAAACTTCAAACCTACCAGCTATGTGAATGACTTTGATTTTCCTGCAGAGCAATTTTGTTCCATCACCCATTTTATTTTCACTTAAAAGGATTTCCCAGACATGCTTGTTAATGGGATAGCAGTATTAGTGTGAAGGATTTCAGTCCCCAGTTATAAAGACTATCTAAAATGCCTCAGGACAAGTTCTCAGTCCTCCTAGGATGGAAAAAAAGCAAAGTATCTCATAAATGTTGACCCTCTGCTGGTTTTCAAACCGACTTGGTGGTCTGGGCTGTGGGAGTCACTCAACTACAGACCCCATCCAGGCTGATGGAGGTGATAGTTCCCTTGCAGTCAGGTGTGATTCTGGTGGGTTTGTACACAGCCACTTCCAGACACAAGGTGCTCATAGCCTCTGTGAGCAGGACGTGCACCTGAAATTGTACCTCGTTTCACATGGGCTATAGGGTAGGCACGAATAAATGCCAGTTTCTATCATTGCCTGTCTGAGTCAGCTTTGAATTGGTGGTGATTTTGGCTGCTGCTTTGGCCTTGTAGGCTTGGAGAAGCTGGAGCATACAAGAATGGCTGAGTTATCTTTATATAGCTCCCTCTTTGTAAGAGGTACAACTCTGCCCTTTCCCTCCATGCAAGCTCACTATGCCTCAAGGAGTTTAATGTAACAGCCAGAGGCTACTGAAATGAGGGATGCTGCAGACAGGCGTCCACTGCTGTTGAGAGAATGTTGTACTTCTAAATGTATGCAACAAAAACCTCACAGGGATTATTGGGCCCATCAGTTCTGTGCTATTGAAGCAGCTGTGATATTAACTGCTGTGCCTCTGTGGTACCAGATTTTGTTACCTTGTCTGGTGTGTGTCCATGGGCTGGTGTCACCTGGTGTTACCATGTGTGCTTCAGCAGCAGGCAGGGAGGTTCATAAGCTGATTGCTCCCTCGGTTCCTTCTGAGTAAACTGCTGGATCAAAGCAAAACTGGGAGGATGCATGTACAGAGGGAGAGAGGGATGAGAAAAGTGAGCAGTTTCCAGCCTCAGGCTGAACTAAACCTCATCTAGGGCAAAGCCTTTGAGTCAGGGCCTGGCTTTCTGATCAGTGAGACCAGGCTGGGAAGGTAGTGGGGAGGAAAGAATTTACCAGGAGCCACTGCAGTCTGCAGCATTGCTGCTTGCAGCGGTTCTGCTCTTGTTCTGCTGCACTCATTGCAGTTCTACTTTCAGTGTCAGTTTTTAGGTGGTGCTCATCACAGCTATTCATCCCCTGCTCAATTCCTGTAGGCTTTAGGGGAGAAGAGATCACAGAATCCCAGCCTGGTTTGTGTTGGAAGGGCC
>NDXB01017688.1:61039-86904 GCA_002631895.1 Agapornis roseicollis | reverse complement strand
AAAACACAGCTACTAAAGAGAAGAAAAACTGACTGCAACTGCTGAACCCAGGACACTAACCAAAGAGATATTTCATCCCACAGCATGTCATGCCCACTATATAAACTGGGTGCAGTTACCCGAAAGGGTTAGATCAGTGTTCGGGTCGGGCTGGGTATCGATCAGCGGATGGTGAGCGGTTGTACTCTCTTCCCTTGTTATTTCCTTTATCATTATTATTATTGGTGGTAGCAGTAGTGGTTTGTGTTATGCCTTAGTTACTGGACTGTTCTTATCTCAGCCTGTGGGAGCTGCATTCTTTCAATTCTCCTCCCCATCCCTCCCCAAGCAGGGGGAGGAAGGGGGGCGGAGGGAGGGAGGGGAGGAGTGAGTGAGTGAGTGAGTGGCTGCATGGTTCTGTGTTCTGTGTTGCCGGCTGGGCTTAAACCACGACAGGAAGTGAAATAAAGGAAATGAAGATTCAGCAAGAAGCTAGAGCTATAGCTCACTACAACAGCTAGCTGGTCTTTATTGATTACTCATTTCTTCATTTCTCCACTGTGGTTTATTTTATTTCCCATTGTAAATAAATGACAAACTGAATGAAAGAAAGTGTTAAAATAGCAGTAGAGAAAGAGAAAGCCCAAAGAAAATTGAGTCAATCCAACTGGAATACCAGACATAATCTTTAAGTTTTTATGTTTCATGAAGTTAGAAGGCAAGAAGGTAAGTGCATTAATAATCTCTCTAACTTCCTATTGTAATGAAACAACAAACAATATATTTGACTTTTGTACCTTCAGTGTGGCTGTTGCCAGTAGAATAATTTTTCACTAGGATCTACAAAGCCTGTCTGTCATAAGCTACCCATACTGAAAAATCCGGACGCAGTCCATCACTATGCATGTCTTTGTTGCTTATTGGAGATGGATGGATTATTCTTCTCTGGATATGAGGTGTCTTCGAGCAGATTCTAAGTGGGATTTTGGTGCACAGGATGGCCTTACAGACTCCTATCCTGGTCACTTTGAGAAAGCCACGGTAATACACAATTTCTACTGAATGAAATGCTTTCACATTATCTGTGCCTGAGAACTTCTATTAAAAGCTCATATTCTTCCTGTACAATTACAGTTGTTTATTGGCTAATCTCACTGAAAAAAATCTGTAAATATTTGTACAAAGTTTTGCTTGCCATGTAGGCTAGATTTTTTTTAGTGCTTTAAGATGTCATATTACTCATGAACTTATAATGCGTAAATGTTCTTTCTGCACACCACCCACATAACACATTTTAATTACATCATATACATCCTATCTTTTGTTCAGAATTTGACTATGTCTTAATTTAGTTGTTATGGAAATAGTTGTGCTACTGGCATATTACTGAATCTACAAAAAGACAGAATTCAATTTATTTGTCTCATGTTTTGAAATGCAGCAAGCTTACTAATTATGATCCTTTTCTTCCATCTGTAAATCCAGTCTCATTGAAGTGCTCTTTATGGTCTCACCTACATTGCAGTGAGACCGAATAAAAGCAAAATCAAAAAATGCTTGATGTCATTCACTAAAAGAAATTATATGATGTCATTCTGACAAGACATTTAGTTTCCCTCCTTATTAATCATCTTCCATCTCTGAAATATTCCATTACTGTATTTTTTCATCATATGAAGTTTTTTATCAAATAAGGGACAATACTTGATAATCTCATGGACCTTGTTCTTGCCAACAAGAAGGGGATGATGTGGAATGTGAAGTTCAAGAGCAGCCTTGGCTGCAGTGACACCAGCATGGTGGAGTTCGAGATCCTTAGGGTGATGAGAAGGGCATGCAACAAGCTCATTACCCTGACTTCAGGAGAGAAACCTTTGGCCTCTTGAGGGACCTGCTTACTTGGTGAAGTACCATGGGATAAAGCCCTGGAGGTAAGAGTGGCTCAAGAAAGCTAGTCAATATTAAAGGATCACCTCCTCCAAGCTCAGGAATGATGCATCCCAACAAGTCAGGCAGAAACTCTAGGAAGCCTGCATGATGAACAAGGAGGTCTTGGACAAACTAACACAAAATAGAAGCCTATGGAGGGTGGAAGAACAAACAGATCACCTGAGAGAAATACATAGAAATTGTCGAAGCAGCCAGGGATCAGGTCAGGAAAGCTAAAGCTCTGATAGAATGAAATCTGGTCAGGGACACCAAGGGCAACAAGAAAAACTTCTATAGGTACTTTGGTGATAAAATGAAGACTTGGGAAAATGTGGGCCCTCTCCAGAAGGAAACAGGAGACCTGCTTACCTGGGACTTGGAAAAGGCTAAGGTAACAACAATCTTTGTGCCTTAACCTTCACCAGCAAGTGCTCCAGCCACACTGCCCAGATCACAGAAGACAAATGGGACTGGGAGAAAAGACAAAAAGACTGGGAGAATGAAGAACCACCCACTGTAGAAGATCAGGTCTGAGACCATCAAAGGAACCTGGAGGTGCACAAGTCCATAGGACCTCATGGGATGCATCCATGGGTCCTGAAGGAACTGACAGATGAAATTACTAAACCACTATCCATCGTATTTAAGAAGTTGTGGCAGTCTGGTGAAGTTTCCAGTGACTGGAAAATGGGAAAAATAACCCACATTTTTATAAATGGAAAAAAAGAAGACCCAGGGAACTACAGGCCACTCACTTTCATCTTGATGCCCAGAAAGGTCATGGAGTAGATCCTCCTGAAACTATCCTAATTCATGTAGAAAAATTGTTGATTTGTGACAGCCAACATGGAAAATTCTGTCTGACAAATTTGGTGGCCTTCTATGACAGGGTTAGAGCATTGGTGGATGAAAGTAGAGCAAATGATAATCTACCTGGATTTTGCAAAATGTTTGACACTGTCCTGCATGACATCATTGTCTTTAAATTGAAGAGACATGGATTTAATGATGGACCACTCAGATAAAGAATTGGCTGGATAGTTTCACTCAAAAAGCTGCAATCAACGGCTTGATGTCCAAGTGGAAACTAGTAATGACTGGTGTTCCTCAGGGGCTGATTGGTATTGGGACCAGTATTGTTTGTTTGACATCTTTGTTGGCATCATGGACAGTGGGATTATGTGCACCCTTAGCAAGCTTGCCCACAACAACAGCCTGTGTGGTGTGGTTGACACACTAGAGTGAAGAGATGCCATCCAGAGGGACCTTGACAAGCTTGAGAGGTGGGCCAATGCCAGCGTCATGAAGTTCAACAAGGCCAAGTGCAAAGTTCTGCACCTGGGTCAGAGCAATGTGAGACACAAGTAGAGGCTGGATTGGGAGGATCTCTGAGGAGAAGAACTTGGTGGTGTTGGTCAGTGAGAAGCTCAACATGACCTAGAAGCATGCACCTGCAGCCCAGAAAGCCAACTGTTTTCTAGGCTTCATCAAAATAAGTGTGACCAGCAAGGGAGGTGATTCTCCACCTCTGCTCCACTCTCATGTGACCCCCTACCTGGAGTACTGCACCCAGTTATGGGGCCCCCAATATGATGGATATGAACCTGCTCAAACAAGTCTAGAGCAGAGTGACAAAGGTGATCAGAGCACCTTTCCTATGAAGACAGGCTGAGACACTTGGGGTTGTTCACCCTGGAGAAGAGAAGGCTCCAGAGAGGCTTTAGAACAGCCTTCCAGGGCCTAAAGGGGGTCTACAAGAAACCTAGAATGGGGGTTTTACAAAGGTATGTAGTGGTAAGACAAAAAAAGAATGGCTTTAAACTGAAAGAAGGTAGATTTAGATGAGGTATCAGGAAGAAGTTATTTGCTGTGATGCTCGTGAGACACAAGAATAGGCTGCCCAGAGAAGCTGCGGATGCCCCATCTTTGGAAGTGTTCAAGACAAGGTTGAATGGGGCTTTGATCAACTTGGTCTAGTGGAAGGTGTCCCTGCTGATGGCAGGGGTTTGGAACTAGGTCACCTTTAACATCCATTCCAACCTAAAGTATTCTATGATTCCATGATTTCTCCCATGGCCTAGAATGAAGGCAGCATTTTCATCTGTCATTCTAATGTAAAATGTGTAATGTAACTCACAGAATCAATAAAAATATTCAATACATGAACCAAAAATCAATTTGTTTCAGATAAGAGAGCACATCCCAAAAGCTGTATTGTAATAACACCAATGGTATTTATTGAGTTAATACATTGCAAAATGCATCCTATTGAGAGCAAGGCATTTAAAATGGACTTACATATTGATCCAAAAGAATGAATCTCATTCTAAACTGTTCTGGCCTTCATTTTGAATTTCTTGCTCCATATTCCATAACTTGTCAAAGACATAAGCCCAGCAGTGCTCATTCCCTGCCCAACCAGTTAATATGTTTACCCTTAAAATTTATTACAATGGCTATGACCTCTGAAGGATTTCTCCCTAACACCTTCTATATCTATCATTCTACAATCCCAACAAATAAACCTGCAAGGCTACGGAATGAGCAAAGTTCCCTTCTAGTAAATGTTTCCTGAAGCTCTAAAAATGGAGCTTTTCTACCTTGAATTTTTAGCTAGTATTTAAGGATAGAAAGAACAGTTAGGTAATCTAGCTTGAGCTCCATCAAGAACATTATATTTTACCCAAGAGTGAAGCTACAGTACCATGCACTTTTGATAGACTACAAAATTATTTTTGGATGAGGACTCTAGTTATATTTTTTCTCTAAATTTATGCTGGATTAGAAATCTAAAATACTGTGACAGACTTGACTCCTTTGGTGACTCCCAAACCAGTAATTCTGATGCATCTCACATAAGAGTTTCTGGTATATCTCACATAACACTTCAAAAAGTCCTTGGATGTCTGCAGGAAGTCTATATAATTGGTAGTTCCATTGCAAGATAGAGATGGTAATGGAGAACAGGTGAGCATAATGAATGAATCCCTGGCTGCAGAACAAAGTAGAAACAAAAGCAAGCTCTCTGTCAGTATGACCCAGAGAAATTCCTTTTCCGGATCACAGTCTGAGTATTTGACACAGCTGATATTAAATATTATCTTATCTCCTACTGTACAAGTCTTCATAGCACAGTAGTTCTACCACTGTGACTGTGTGCCTGGAAGATGGTAGGATGAAACAAAGCAGAAAATATTTACTTAGCTTTATATTTTCAGAAAAAAAAAACAACAAAACAACCATAAACATCTTTCCATATGGAAGTATCTATCTGAAAAGGATTGTGGAAGAGGTATGAGCTTACTAAGGGAATGTAGTTCCTTCAAGGTCTTATAAAAAAATGTGTGGTACCTACTCCACAGACTCTATGATTGAAAGGAGCAGATTTGTCTTCCATTTTGACAGAGATCACTGGATTTATCCAAGATTTGACTAATTAACATTTTTAAATGGATTATTCTTGGCTTCATACTTCAGATTGTGGTAAATCTCACTGTCTGTCCTAACAGATTATGCTGCGCATGCATGAGACACATGCCTCAAAACTAAGAAATATTAACATTACAGGGTATTTTTTAAATTTTGACTTTCAGTGACAGGAACTCCTAAATCCTAGGCTGTGAGTGTAGAACTTCTGTATCTACCAATTTTCAGTTATCTTCCTCATATACAAGCTTATCAAATTTACCTCTTTCTTTGGCAAATGAAATCCCCTATCATGCTTCCTGAGTCACATGATGGCTGCTTTATATCTTTTGTCACTGTCTGAAGCTGTATCACCCTATTTTACTTGATGTATGTAAAACCAGCTCATGGTCCTCTTATAGTTTTGGTCTTACCAAAACCACATATACAGATTTCAGGACCTTTTGGTAATATCATCTGGCTGTTTACCCCATCTAAAAGTGTCTTCACATATTATTAACCCAGCAACAAGCTTGACATTGATCCTTGGATTCTGGATAATATGGGTTTGATCAGATAGCTTCTGTCCTTCTCAGTTCTACTTCATCTTCCACTTTTACATAAATTAAAAGGTATTATTAACCTTTCTTGCCATAGAAATATGCAAAGTGATACTGCTGAGGTGTCTAAGATCTTCTATGAATTCTTGCCTTATAAGAAAGATTCATTCTCTTGCTCTAACCCATTTTCTTCATTTCCTAGTACATTATCTTGGAGGTTGCTGGATTAAAATGACATTGAAATTACTTGATTTAACATGTGACTCAGACCATTTGAAAAATGAGAATATCATTTCTGGTTACCAGCCCACCAGCTCCTGAATTAGTCTGGAAATGTACCAAAACATATTGCATGTGTGTCAAAGAGATCACAAGTAAACATTTTTAACATTTTAAGGTCTGTTTCCTGGGTATGTTTGTATTATGGTTTCCAATAGCCATCAATCTTGAAGGCTGTCCAGTTCCTGATTATTTAAAAAAAATACCCAGGATAAGTGGAATCCCTGGCAATTCTGAGCAATAGGCATGGCAAGATCACCTCAAAGCCATGGCCTTCGTATGCTTACACTGCACAGTTTATTAGGAAGGTGACAGGAACATGGACACATTACTGAACAGTTATTTCTTTCATTTACTTGAAAAAACGTAGTTCTCAAAACATTTAGATTTTCTCACTTCCAAGCATATTGTGGTTGTTTGCTCAGCTGCTTGCTCAGCCTCCTTTTTCTCAACCCCTGTTTTTCTCAACAGGATGGGGAGGAGAATAAAAAGTATGTTAAACCTGCAGGATGAGATAAGAAAAGTTTAATAGCTAAAATAAAGTAGAATACAATACTAATAATAAAGGAAATAACAAGGGAAGAGAATATAAAATGAAAAGAGAAAGGAAAAAATGTAATAAAAACCAGTGATACACAATGCAATTGCTCACCACTCAGTGACCTGGGTCCACCCCAACCTGAGCATCAATTGGTCCCTTCTGTGTAACTTCTCCCAGTTTATATACTGGGCATGATGTGCTGTGTATGGAATATCCCTTGTCTAGTTTGGGTCAGGTGTCCTCTCTTTGCTTCCTTCTGGCTCCTCGTGCCCCTCCTCACTGGCAGAGCGTGAGAGAATGAAGAAGTCATGTTGCTATTTAGCAGCAACTAAAAGGTTGGTGTGTTATCAGCACTGTTCTCAGACTAAGCCCAAAATGCATCACTGTGCCAGCTAGTAGGAAGAAAATTAACTCTATCTATCTCAGCTGAAACCAGGACAAAACAATAACAACCTTTGTCTTAATATTTCTATGGAGTCTCATTAGAACTTCCCTCAGATAAAACCAGACCACTGCAATGAGACATATAATTAGCCTAGACAGAAACCAAACGAATGAATATTTCTGTTTAGGTAAAACATTATCTCCCACTGAAATTTTACCTTGTTAGCCTTTGCAAAGTAAAGAACCTTTTGTACTGTCAGAAAGCTGGCCTACATGCCTATATAAGCTCTTACCTACCAGTCTGTTGCTGTCTATGTAACAGTTTGTGGGTAGCTGTAAGATCTGTTTAACATTTATGATTTATCTTTAGCCTTTCTTAGTACCAAGTTGGCAACAACCAGCACTTCAGTGAATAATATACTTGAATCTGTTTTATTCAGTCACTGTGATGTAAATGCCTGATAAAATACCATCTCTCGTTGTTAGTGTTTGACATTTCAGTTTTACTAGGGTTCACCCCACAAGTAGAAAATAAATCAAAGACTGAATTTCTGAGTACAGAGATCTTCTTGAAAGGAAACCACCTGTCTGGCAATGACAAAACTGCTCATTATCTACACCACAGATTCACTTGAGGAAGAAAAAGAATATTCACATCTTAAATTGCACTGTCATCTATGTTATGCAGTGTAATGGTTGTTCTGATTAATTACTTCTGCCACTGGCCTATCACTACAGCAATGTGTTCCAAGAATAAATGAGTAAAGGAAGGCTGAATGTTTCAAAGAAGCTCAGCTTCCAAAGGGGAGGTTTGAAATCCAGAGCAGGACATTCCAACTTTTTTCAGATTGCCAATGAAGATTCAGACAGCTTTACAAATTTCACAGATTATTGTAGCTATAAGTAGATATCAAACTGATTTTCCTTGTTGCCTTTTATCGGATCTTTTGGAGTTGCTCTAGAGTTGGCCTGGTTGGTCAGACAACACTTTGAAACATCCTGATGTAGAGTAGATCATCCTGTCATCTGTAATGGGAACCTTTGGATCCTACATACCACAGAACACATGCTTACCTAGAGCAGTGAAACAAATTCCCTAAAAAGACAGGTTCTTGGCAACCAGATTATAGGAAAGACAAATGAGGAATCATAAATATTAAGCAGATATTACACTTTCTGCCTACATTTTCTGTGCAGGTAGTTAGCCTGGTTATACTGTTTGTTTGAAACCAGTGATGTTTGCATATTGTATGGATCTGGCATATCTTACTCAGGACTTTAACTTTTCAAGAAGTTGTGACCTGAATATGTCCCTACTTTCTGTTACTGATCATTCAGAGGGCATCTGCTCCTCTCATACTACAGACTGAAGAAATGCAGATATAGTATACCAATATGCTAAAGCCACACATCTGAGTACTAAAATAAGGTTAATTTTTTCAGCCTTTATCTTGAATATATTTGCTTGTAGACCAAGTTTCATCTTAAGTCATAATATTGAGAGGTGTCCTGAAAATGCATAACCATCTGCCTCTTTAATTAACTGAATAAATAGGTATTTATTTTAAAATACATTGTAGCTGTAGATGTTAATGTTCTCTATAGATGGCTAATTCTTTCATTAACTTAATAAATCCCTTGTATAGAATGATTTGAAGTGGTCATGAATCCTATGAGTTAACGATATCTCCTGTGAAAAGAATTTTATTTGTGCATTCTGATTACCTTTCACTTTTATGCCTATTTCATGCATTAAAAGTTGAATGTAATCTCATTTTAGTATTTTTCCTCCTTCTGTTCTTGTAGCGATACATTTACTGTAGTTTTTCTCTCCCTTGTGATTTTAAAATGATACTTGTGATATTTCCTTCCTTATTGTTAACTTTCATGGTTTATAATATCACGTGGAAAACTTCAAGTTTGTACACAGTGGCTGTGGAATAATATTTGTAAATAGGACCTAGGTGTGCTCTAAAAAAGCACAATGCCTCTCTCCCCTGTAATCACCTCAGTAAATTGTATGGTTTTTAATTCAGTCTTATGGCATTACTTCCTGGGAATGAAGGGAGAACGGTGCCTCTGTCTATACTGAACAAACCTGATCACTTCATGCATGCGGTGTATAGGTATTTCTTGTGTTTCTACCCTCTTTGTTACCTCTCTGTGAACAAATTCTATTTCTGCCATAACCATTGCTTAGTCAATGTTCTGAGAAAATGCCTAATGTAAAGATAGCATCTCACTGCCGATTTATCTTTGAGTTGTATCATTGCAATATATAAATATATCATTGATGTCTTGCCATCATTTTATATTTCACTGAGGCACTGCCAGAAGGTTTTATAAAAATGCATATATTCTCTATTATAACAAGTAACAAAAAATATTTGATGTATTCCACTGCAGAAGAGAATTAATGAACAGGGTTGGAGAACAGTAAATGCATAACTGTGCTGGAAGGAACTGTTTGTGCCAATCATGTTCCCTCATATAATCAACAACAAACCTTGGCATGTCAGTGAAAAGGACAAAAAAGTGGATAGACAAAGCGGCATATGCTAAATGAAACCCTGGACCAAATCCTGTGTAAAGTAATAGGAACATCTGTGTATGAAATGCTATCAGCTATGTCTATTGAGTTCATCTGTTACATGCACAAAATAACTCAAGACCTTAAATTTGCATGGTCATTCTTCCAAAGCAAGAGCAAACTGTGGATATCTTTAACTTAGGTTGTGTAAAATGAGAGAAGTAACAGTTCTTCAGGAGAGCAGTCCTATCTGCTGATTGCTTTATGCATGATCCCACAAAGCACCGTCAGTGTGTATCCTGCCACTTAGGTGAAGCATGGGGGAATGCTTCAGGTTTAGCTTTGATTACTTTCACAGAAGCTTTGCTGGTGAGTTTATTCTGAAGTATTAGAGGAGATGCACTGCTATAAAGTGAAAGTTTTGGAAAACATTTTGCTTGCCAAGTCCCATAGATTATTCTAAAGGACAATATATTAGATATCTGCTAACGAAGTTCAGATCAACATCCAGTTCAACAGTTTCCAACTGTGGTTTAGTTGTAGTTCAGATGTACTGGAGCTTGGTATGAAGAGTTTCAAAAAAATTAATGATGCTCCATAAAATCTCACTCATGGCTTCATGTTGATAACAGGAAGGGATTCTATAGGTATATTGCAAATTAAAGACAGACTAGGGACAACATGGGCTCTCTCCAGAAGCTATCAGGAGAACTGCCTGCCCTGAGTTTGGAGAAGGCTGAGGTTCTTAATAACTTCTTTGCCTAAGTCTTCACTGGCAAATGCTCCAGCCACAGAGGGACCTTGACACGCTTGTGAGGTGGGCTGACGCCAACCTCATGAAGTTTAACCATGCCAAGTGCAAGGTCCTACAGCTGGGTCGAAGCAATCCCAGGCACAGTTACAGGTTGGGCAGGGAAGAATTTCAGAGCAGCCATGCAGAGAAGGAGTTCGGGGTGGTGGTTGATGAGAACATGAACATGAGCCGACTGCAGTGTGCGCTTGCAGCACAGAAAGCCAACCGTATCCTGGGCTGCATCAAAAGGAGCATGACCAGCATATCAAAGAAGCTGATCCTGCCCCTCTACTCTGCTCTCGGGAGACCTCACCTGGAGTATTGTGTGCAGTTCAGGTGTCCTCAACATAAAAAGGACATGGAGCTGTTGGAACAAGTCCAGAGGAGAGCCACGAGGATAATCAGGGGACGGAAGCATCTCCCATACGAAGACAGGCTGGGAAAGTTGGGGCTGTTTAGCCTGGGGAAGAGGAGGCTGTGTGGAGACCTCCTAGCAGCCTTCCAGTATCTGAAGGGGGCCTATAGGGATGCTGGGGAGGGGCTCTTCATTAGGGACCGTAGTGACAGCAAAAGGGGTAACAGGTTCAAATGTCAACAGGGGAGTTTTAGATTGGCTATAAGGAAGAAATTCTTTCCTGTTAGGGTGGTGAGGCACNGTAACAGGTTCAAATGTCAACAGGGGAGTTTTAGATTGGCTATAAGGAAGAAATTCTTTCCTGTTAGGGTGGTGAGGCACTGGGATGGGTTGGCCAGGGAGGTTGTGAGTGCTCCATCCCTGGCAGTGTTCAAGACCAGGTTGGACAAAGCCTTTGGTGGCATGGTTTATTGTGAGGTGTCCCTGCTTACAGCAGGGTGGCTGGAACTAGATGATCTTAAGGTTCTTTCCAACCCTAACCCTTCTATGATTCTATGATAGTCCCAGCCAATGGAACCTGTAGGTTCACGTGCCCATGTTCATGAACCATTAAACCTGGAATTATTTTCCAGTTCTTTAGAAGAGAGTTTGCATACACACACACACAAAGAAATACTGACTTTTTTTTTTTCCTGAAGCTGCCAATTTTTAAACTGTTTCCATGAAGAGTCATTCTTCTTCAAGTTTCTTAACACTGTGCTATACTGTGTAAAACACCTTGTACATATTGGATAAGATCATAGCCAGAAAACTACTGAATGGTTAAATATATGGCCTAAATTGAAATTCAAAACTAGCTATCAAGATTACAAGGGGGTCACATATTTATTAACTGTTGATTGGTCAGATGAAAACAAGCAAAAGGTACTTGGAAATTTTGCAAATCTAATTTGGACCTGATTCGCCAAGGCCAGTTATTCAAGTGTGTTGCGAGATCGAATGACAGGAAAACTAGAGAGACAGATAAAAACACTACTTCTGAAAAATAAGTTCAGCATAACTCATAGCATAGCATGTTTTCTGCTGTCTAATTTTGTTCTTACTATCTTTTGATGTAATGTTTTGTATACAACAAACCCCACAATATTTTGCACTTGATTAAGAACTTCAAGACTCTAGTGGCTTTAAAAACGCGAAATGGATATCACTCTCCTCTTCCTTTTCTTTTATTCAGTGAAGGTCAAAGTTTATGCAGGTTCCAAAAATGACTCAACAGGTCAATGCAACAAAACCCCATCAATAACAATTTACTGTAAAGACACCATCTGTTGTTGAGGAATTCTCTAGAATATGAAGTGGTGGAAGCCAGTAGACTATTCTAGAAATGTATCACTACCTGTAACAGTTTTGCTCATGCCCACCTTCTTCAGTTAGTGTCAAGTCACTGAACCTTTGGATTTTCTGATGTACATAATTTTAATTGAATTGCAAATCTATAGGTTGATATCAAGCAAAGCACTTGATCATCAATTCAACTTCATGCACAAAGACATTCTCTTTATTTTGCTGGGACTGTTCAAATATTTGAATACTTGCTTAAGTTAATTCTTGTACTGCTACACAAGTGGCAGCTCTCACAACAACGGCATTTTAGAAAACTAATGCTTTTACTAAAACATGTTGTTGAGGGGCAAACTTACATGAAAAATAAATCCATCATATTAATGAAATGGCATTTTGCATGCTTTACTTAACTAAAAAAATGAACAGATAATATTTGTGTAATTACTTAACAGATTTCAGATTGCAGCTGGCATCTTTTAAATATTACATAACTTCATTTAGTATAAAATATGGTAAATTATATAGCAAAATGCTTTGAAATTTAAGCCAATCTGCTTAATGTTTATATAATTATCTGCCAAATATCATGTGTTGTATGAATTTCAATATTTTCCCATACAATATAAATCTGTTGATGGCATGTAACAAATTAATATACTGGTTATAATTATAAATACAGATTTACATTTTAAAATATAAATTTTACTAAATCTATAATTAGTAAAAATTTATACATGCTTACATAGCCTTTGCATAGCAACTACTTGGCTTATATTTTTTTTAATTTGATTTACATGTGTATGAATACTGAGTTATTAACTAATACAGTATTATCAGGTATTGCTTATGTCTCTTGAATGTGTAATATTAAACTGCACTGTTCAATTTTCACTGCATATTCACCATGGAACTGAAACTCCTCTGAATGCTGTAAACAAATTTTTGGTTCATGTTACTGCTCTATAACTATTCGGTACAAAAGGTCAGCAGCTGAAAGACAAGTATATTTGTTAGAACAAGACTGAGATCTCTTTGTTGTCATTTAAAGGGTCACAATATTGTCAAATTTAGAAGACCATTTCAAGCACCATTTTGTTTATTTGAACATTTTCTTTACCAGTCATTTGGCATGTGTTTATTGATTGTTAATTATTATACTTTAAGGATGACATGGAAACACATGCCTTCTACTATTGCATGTTCTGCTGCATTTTTCTTTAAGTCTGTAATCACTGTGCTAAAGGGCAGCTCCTCCACTAACAGAATGGAATGAGTTATACCCTCAGGATTTGTGAATTTCACATAATCTTTAAGTTACTGGTAATGATGTATTAATTCTGTAACAGCGTTGACTTTCTTCTCTGATATTTAAAAAAAAAAAAAAAAAGCTGATTAAATTTATCCGAATATTGATTCAAGAAAGTTACTGTAGTTCAAAATGTTATGTAATGCCTTGCGTAATAGGATCCTTTCAGCTAGGGAGGAGGAATCTGGTGTAAACTTGTGTAGCATTAGTGTCTCCCACCTGATTTAGCAAAACATCTAAGCATTTGTTTAACATTCTGCTTCTGATTAGCCCTCTTGCATTATATAAAGTAAAGCATGAAGTCACACAAAATCATTGAGAATAAATGGGTTTAAACATGTTCTAAAGTTGTAATGCAAGTTACACATTAACCAATGTGTGTGGTGGAGCCTAGATCAGTGAATACATTGAGTTCATTCAAAACCCTCGCTATCTACACACATTTTAGCAAACAGCTGTTTCTAGAGTATAAATTAAAAAGGTTGTCAAAGTGATTTGGAGAGGAGTGTTCAAATTCCACAGGAGTGTTTTGGAGATTTTTTAACATTCTTCTGCAATATTTACCTGTCTTTCCTCCAGTCCTACAGTAATAATCATAGAATCATAGAATTGTTAGGATTGGAAAGGACCTTAAGATCATCTAGTTCCAACCACCCTGCCGTAAGCAGGGACACCTCACAATAAACCATGCCACCCAAGGCTTTGTCCAACCTGGTCTTGAACACTGCCAGGGATGGAGCACTCACAACCTCCCTGGCCAACCCATCCCAGTGCCTCACCACCCTAACAGGAAAGAATTTCTTCCTTATAGCAAATCTAAACCTCTCCTGTTTAAGTTTGAACCCGTTACCCCTTTTGCTGTCATTACAGTCCCTAATGAAGAGTCCCTCCCCAGCATCCCTATAGGCCCCTTCAGGTACTGGAAGGCTGCTAGGAGGTCTCCACACAGCCTCCTCTTCCCCAGGCTAAACAGCCCCAACTTTCTCTGCCTGTCTTCGTATGGGAGATGCTTCCGTCCCCTGATTATCCTTGTGGCCCCCCTCTGGACTTGTTCCAACAGCTCCATGTCCTTTTTATGTTGAGGACACCAGAACTGCACGCAATACTCCAGGTGAGGTCTCCCGAGAGCAGAGTAGAGGGGCAGGATCAGCTTCTTTGATATGCTGGTCATGCTCCTTTTGATGCAGCCCAGGATACAGTTGGCTTTCTGTGCTGCAAGCGCACACTGCAGTCGGCTCATGTTCATGTTCTCATCGACCACCACCCCGAACTCCCTCTCCACAGGGCTGCTCTGAATCTCTTCCCTGCCCAACCTGTAACTGTGCCTGGGATTACTCCAACCCAGGTGCAGGACCTTGCACTTGGCATGGTTAAACTTCATGAGGTTGGCTTCAGCCCACCTCACAAGCGTGTCAAGGTCCCTCCGGATGCATTTCTTCCCTCCAATGTATCCACCGAACCACACAGCTTGGTGTCATCGGCAAACTTGCTGAGGGCACACTCAATCCTACTCTCCATGTCACTGACAAAGATGTTAAACAAGACCGGTCCCAACACCGATCCCTGAGGGACACCACCCATTACTGGCCTCCAGCTAGACATTGAGCCATTGACCACAAGTGTAATATAGATAGTATAAGCATTGTAGTTTGAATTAGCATCAAAGATGCACAAGGGCAGCATCTAGCTCTGGTGGAAGGAGGTTATTTCATCATAGTATTGCTATTTCAAGGACTGCAGAATTGACAATGAACAGAGAGCCTTATAATCAGATGTTCTTATTAGATTGTTCATCATGGAATAAATATATTGGTTGGAAAATCACAAATCTCTATTTGTTTCAGTAGACTAGAAATCATTACGGTTATCAGACTGATAGTTGTTTATGCATTTCTTCAAGCCAGTTGAAGGTATCCAGGCAGAATACCATGAAATTGCATATTCTCCTTAATGAAATTTGAAGCCCTTTCACATGTGATGTAAATGCTAATAAAAGTAAATAACTTAATTATTTTGTTATTGATGATACTTTTTTTTTTTTCAATTTGTCTGAGCAGGAAAGCTAGCCAAGGGTGGAATAAAAGGAGCATATAGGTGTGGAGGCATTTGAGGACATCTGAATAAAGTGGTAACTGTGCTATTAATAAAATTCAGGGGTGTTAAATTAAAATGGGCTCTTTGCCAATTACAATGAAATGTAAGATTGTCTAAAAGCCAGTCCTAATTAGTGAAAGGTGAAGAAGAGGAAGATTATAAGATACTTTGAAATCCAGTGTAGAATGTACTAGTTTATCTCTTTTTTGTGAAACAATGTGGGCCAGATTTTGCTTTCTGAATTCCAGAGCTATCTGTATATTATATTAAATGTTAGAGACAAAAGTTTAGGGTTCTAATTTGTCTGATTTAGGGTAAAGATTTAATCTTGGAATCTCCTACAAGTTAGACGATACACCTACAGATATTCCTATTATATGAAGCAATTCTTTCCTTCCTTCATCCAATAACTAAATGAAATTGCTTCACTTCATGAAATTAACACTATTGTGTTTTCAGTCTGCTGTTTCTCAAATAAATAACATCAATCATCCTAGAGATATGCTGCCGTATCTTAGAATGCCAAATGTGTCCTTAGCCATTCTCTGTTCTTAGCCACATCTTTTGCCCCCTAGAAAATAAAGACTGAGTTGAGTAGATCTACCTTCTGTTTTTAAAGGTCTGTATTTTGCTTGTAAATGTTCTTGCCTCCACTTTTCTTAAATTAACTAATCACAGAATCACCTAAGCCCTATGTTTGTTTGAATACTGGCACAAGGGTGATATTCTTAACTATTCATGTCCATTGCTGAAACCAGCAAGTTTTATAAGAAAGGAAGGAAAAAGTAATACTGTCACATAGGAATTGTATCTATTCTTTTTTGTTAAACAACACCCCTTTATTTCTCTTTCTCTCTTTTTTTAAAAAAAAAATCTTTTCTCTTTTTCTTTTTTTAGGGGACCACGATTTGGCTTTACTTCTGACATTTGTTTAAACTAAGGCCAACAAAATCACAACTTTATTTAAATATGAGTATGTCTTTAAGACTCTGTTGTATAGAGGAGATTACTTAAATGGAGCCTAGTACTGAAATGAAATTTATAACTCAAGTATCTGATATTAAAATACATCAATATAATATGGATAGAACCAGTCAAGAAAAGTTAAGATATCCTTATTTTGGATCTAATGTAAGGTCAGTCATTTTGATTACTCTGCACATCATCTTTGATATTTCTTGAATGTTGTCATTATTATAAGTACTCTGCAGCTGTCAACATATGCTTTGGAGAATATACCATAATGCAGACTGGTTGCAGGTTTAATCCTGGCTGCAGCTGCTGTATTTTACTTAGGAGCAAAACCCAGAAACTGTCCTGTTTCCAGAATAGTTGCATTTAAAATACACAGAAGTAGAGACTGTCAGATCTCCATCAAAATTTCCTCAACACTTTGGAGAGTAAGTTTCTGAGGTTTGTTTTCAAAACCATTTATAGTTTCTGTTCTAAACTCAAAATGCTTGTAAACCCACAGTGTTCAGCCAAACCTCCCCTCATAAAACTTCTTGGGTTTTTTGTTTTTTTTTTAAATAGACGTGTTCTTATCTGAATATCACGTAGGTTTACTGATTAACTAAAAAAGAGATGGCCAACATAATTTGTGACCCACAGAGTTTGCAATAGGTTCCGCTTTCTGTAAATAACCACGGAACAATGCACAGTCAATCTCAATGAAAATCTGTATCAAGGTCCCTGATGCCCACTGAAAATTCCTTTCTTTTTAGTTAAGGGATACTAAATGTGCAGTAAGCAGATTCTCAGCTGTAACTTGCTGTTTGTTCATAACAAGCTACTGATAAAGAAACAAGCTGTGTCATCTGAAGACCTATGAAAAATGTCAAGGATGAGATGGAACTTGTCATCTTTGTCCTCCAACTTATTCTGTGTACAACTTCTAACTTGCAGTTCTTTCTCCGTGTTTAGACCTCACTTCAACCAAAGCAGAAAGATTGACAGTGTTTTTACATATGGGTAGAAAATCTTACATATGGGTAAATATATGTATTGTGCTAAAACAACAAAATCATTATACATATAAATGGAGTGGCAGAAAAATGTCTTTCTCCTAATTTGTTTCTAAAGACTTGGTAAATGATACATGAAACTCTACAGGAGATAGTCACCTTGTGGGTACTCCCATGGAAAAATCTCTGCTGTGCAAAAACAAGTAAATAAATATCTGTACAAAATGCTAACAAAAATTTAATATTTTCTTCCTCTTTGGATTCATACAAACTTATGACTTATTGGCAATATTAAGCTGGAGAGCTCAGAGACAGAAAATCTTTTTATATTTTGGCTTTTTTATAAATTAATTCCCTGCATGATTTAACTGATTGCAGTTTTAAAATGAAAATGTTTGATTTATTGTAAACAGTGTACTGAAAAATGTAAAGACTGACTTCTTTGAGAGTTGAGATTCATTCCAGAATTTTCTGAAGGAGCTTTTTTTCAGCTGTCTTTTTAAGTGCAAGATTCAAGTCTCTCAGCATGTTCTCATGCTTGAGAGATTCTCATTAGGAGAAGTTATAGCAGCTGAATATAAGGTAGAAGGTCTTGGAATTTGTATATTTCAGCATGAACATTTTTCACTAGCTCTTTTTTGTCAAAAGCTGAGTCTGATGTGGAAACTATCAAACACCCTGCTTCTTGTATGCATGAAAAAACTGGCTCACTTTTCTCTCCATGATAATATGCACCATTAAAATTACTTAGCCAACACCCCAGTACTTGTAATAACCACAATATCCTCCTGTATTTAGAATGTCAAGTGACACTTTAAATGACAAATGCTGAGCTCCTAATATCTCCAACTCTATCAATGTATGAAGCATATTATTCCCTCTGCAGCAAGACACTGTGGGAACTGCACTAATAAGGTATTGGCAAGATAAATCAGTTTTTCTTCCCACTACTGTGCCATACTTCTGGCAACTCAGATGAAGGCTTTGAGAAGATATCTTTCTTCTTCCTCCATTGTTGACTGAGTCCCATCTCTGCAAAAGTGCCTCTCTGTTTCTGTAGTAAGCAGAGAAAGGGAAATGATTGTAGGTTATGGCTGCAGCATCTGAGATAAAGGATGCTGATGGCAGCATAGCTTGAGATACCTTTTCATTGGATGAAAATGGAATCTCAGTGTTTGCCCTGCTGATGGAGAGCTGTCTCTCCACAAAACAAGTAGTATGCATGAGAAAGCAAGCCCCACCATTTCCTCTCTTTTGACTGTTTTAAATCCACCCCTATGTGGTAGGACTTCATTAGAAATTCTGAGATTGACAAGAAAAGCCTTTTAGTAAGAGTAACCACCAAAGCATAAACTGACAAATACACTGGGATGAGTCAGAATACAGAGACAGAATGAGAAGGATAATGAAAATGTAGCATCTGGGTCACCAGCAGAATGGAAAGGAAACCCTGCATCTGCTGAGAATAAATGAAAATATAATGTCCTAAATATGAAGGTATATCTCAGCAAAGATGGAAAGGAAAGGACCCAGAAGTGATGAAGAAAACACCAAGATTGATATTGAGAAAGTATTTAAAAGAAAGAAGAAATTAAGCATAGAATCTCTTTATTAGGAGAAGGGAAACATTGATCTTTGAATTTAAAGAAACACAGTGAAGTGAAAGGGCTTTAAAACATTTGTGTAGCATGTTTGATGAAACCTAGTCTGAGATCCTGATATAATAATAAGGGTGAGAAAATGGAAGGAAGTTAGAGAGAAATATGTCCAAATTAGTTCAAATCCTTTACTTTGCCAAGTCGCAATCCTTATTGAACTGAAAGGAGTAAAGACTAGAGGACTTGACTCACTCTGATGACATCAGTTATGTTACTCTGCCAGCATAGTCCAGAAACACACAGGTGGATAGACAGGCATTAGCAGGAATTGTACAATGAGCAGCCACTAATGGAAGTTTTATACAGAAATTACTTAACTTGTGAGCGTGAGCTGCCTACCCTGAATGCCAAAATAATGTGGGCTGAGCGTAAACTATTTTACCTCAGTAGAGTGAGTCTGAACTACATAGAAACTGCACCTGAATGTCAGTTCTCAGAGATGTTAGCACAAACAACTCATTTAAATCTAAGGCCCTGAGGCCACTAGTAGACAGCTGAAGCACATTTTGTTGTCCTTTCTCATCTTCCATTAGTTATACTCCTTTCATTAATTAAAAAGAAAAAAAATGTCTCCTATCTATTGCAATGCTGTGTTCCATGAGTTGTTGAATCTTGGAATTACTATAACGTCTCCAGTCCCAAGCACAATTGCTCAATCCTAATTACTGTGGAAAAGGTAAACACCAGGGAAATAGTATTCTGTGATTCCTAAGCTCCAGTGTGCTTAGGGGTTTATTCAGCTTGGAAACCTACATTGTGGTACAGGTGGGTTGATATGTTAATCTCTGCAGCCATCAATTATACAACCAAAAAAAGAATTTAATAATTGAAATACACCCACCTCTCCTGATACAGAATAGGACAGACCTGATTCTATGCTCTTCATATAGGCAAAACTTCTGTGGTTATTATCAGAGATACATATAAGGTTGTAGTGTCATTAGCTGTGCTCGCTCTAGAGACTTTTCACATGTGTCATGTTATTTGAAGTCTTACAGAAAATGCTATGGTGTTCTACAGCATGTGTATATTTCCTCTCACCTTTTCTCAGTGATCCTTTCCTAAGGCACAATGAACAGAAAGATACACAGCCTCCTTTCTTTTCAAGATGAGTTCTAATAAAGAGGGCATCACATTGTATATTTATTGGTGCTCCTTTCTGACAGGCAAAGTTCTTTTTTTGTCCCTATTATTCCCACAGCAGTCACCTTACTGCTTCGTTTGTTAGGTTTAAATTCCCAGCCAATTTACAGATTCTTAGCCCTTCTCCTTCTTTGATGTTTTCTCCACTGATACATTTCTAAAAAATACCATATCTCCTCTGAGCCTTCAGGCCAAAGATGACTGTCTTTCAGTTGCCCTGTGTAAGAAAGACTCATTATTCCTCTTTTATCTTATCACAGACCTTCTTGACTCTCAAGAACAGCTTTACATTATATGAGTGATTAGGAACACATACAACATTCCAGCTGTGTTTTCTACAGTAGAAATAACTTTTTCCTACCTCCTGCCCCTAGCCACCTGGCTCTTCACTATTCCTGCCCCTTCCTCTGACTGAACTCCTTTACATTGGCTGATAAAATCCAAGGAAAATAAAACCATAAAGTAGGGTTGGCTGATAACAAATCACTTGGACATACATACATGTTTTGCATCTCCCAGCTTGGAGTCGCAGTCCCACATTCCTCCCCTACAGTGGCAGCTGTGGGAGGGAAGGTCTGCCTCCATGGTTGTGTGAGACCAGGGGAAGAACAGGCAGCAGCCTATTGATAACTGGGACTAGACTGAACTTGCTTCAGGGCCCAAAAAGCTACTGCTCTGCAGGGTGTTTTTTCTGTATCCTCTCGTTCCAGAGCACGAAAGAGCTTGTCTGCCAGAAGCCTCTTCCCCTGCTCTCACCACAGTGGTTGGGGGATGAATTCATGTCAGAGCCTTACTTGTTTCCCGCTCCCTCAGTCCAATGGGAGCACTAGTTTCTGCATCATCTCCCTGCTACATGTTTGATATGATTAACTCTTGTCTCCATCCAAGTGCCAGATACACACGCTGTGATCAGTGAGACAGCTTCTCAGCCTGCCCAGAGGCCTCTGTTCAAACTGTTCTACTCAGGGCAAAGTGCCAGCTCTTCTCTAAGAGCCCCTGCAAGGAAGATTGTGTCTGAGGAGGCCACAGCTGAAGAGTGACACACATTCCCACACCAGCACAGCAGTGTCCTCTCCCGTCTCTTTGAACACCTGCAGGATTACATTTGACTTAAATAGTCAGAAAGTATCTCTTCAGGCCTAGGTCTTACACAGGTATAAACCAGCATAGACCTGCTGACTGTAGAGGAGCTATGCTAAGCAAAGCTGGAAACAGATCCGGTCCTGGAATTGTACTTGCAGAGATTTGGATTTGGACAAAGCCCCAAAGGCAGACCTGCCACTGGCTAGCAGAATTTCTGCTCTAATGTGCCAATTTAACTGAGGGGGCCTTATAAGAGGTAGGCAACATGTCAACTGCCAAGTAACAGTGTCCCTAGTGGACAGCTAAAATTTTATCACTCTATTTTCTTCACTTTTTTCCAATGCTTAAGAAACAAACTGCAACCAACGGTCTGCATTTTTCACTTCAATTACCCATCTTCAGATGCTCTTTTGACAGTGCAGATTTAATCAGATTTCTGTATTTAAAGTGACAATTTAGTTATAGCACAAAACACAAGACACTGACTTTGACATGTAATTCCCCTTTCACTACTAGAACCCTGCATTCAGTACTCAGTTGAAGATGTAAGATTTGCTGTTTCATTTGAGCCTCCCCTACTTGATTACCTGCATCACAGAACCTGTGGCATGTGTCAGTGTCATTTTTGTTTTAAAGGTGCAGTGACCAGCTTCCTTTCCCCTAGACAATTCTCATGAGTCACTTCCCCAACACATTTGTCATATACAAATACTCAAATTCAGCAGAAATCAAATCCTGAGCTGATGCAAAATCAGTGTCCCTTCATGAAATGCCATTAACTATTCTGATTTATGCCACAAAACATAAAACTGCAGATGAGGAATTTGTTATGGCCTCCAGGCCTCTCAGATGCTAAGGCCTAGAAATAGCAATCAGTTCAAACACAAAGCTTGTAACTGACTGTCCTTTCCACTAAATTCAAGGCTCATTTACAAAAAGTCCCTATTGCTGTGATCATGGGTGTGGACATTCAATGCAAGGAAGCAGTGCATTTCCCATTTGTCTTACAGCAGAAGAGATCTAATATGTGTTTAAACAAATTAGAGAAAAACACAACAAATTAAGAACAAAAATATGTACAGATAGAGTTCATTCTGTATATATTTTGCTTCAAATTTACACCTTGCTGAATTCCCACATAACTGTCCTGTCTATGAAGTCTGAGTCCATTCATGGTCAATGCCAGTGGATGCAAAGGTACCAAGACTGGACTAGCCCATTCAAAAGTGGTACAAAAACAAATTTAAAGATGCACCCCTCCTAAGTCTTCAGATGTTGTGTAAAAGCATGGACCTTTACAAGGTTTAACTCAAGTTTTGACTTCCAGGTTGTCCTGGGTTCAGCAATAGCAGTCAATTTTTAGTCCTTCTTAGTAGCTGATGCAGTTTTTATGTTTTGACTTTCAGCCTGGGCACAGCGCTGATAACAGGTTTTAGTTNTTGTGTAAAAGCATGGACCTTTACAAGGTTTAACTCAAGTTTTGACTTCCAGGTTGTCCTGGGTTCAGCAATAGCAGTCAATTTTTAGTCCTTCTTAGTAGCTGATGCAGTTTTTATGTTTTGACTTTCAGCCTGGGCACAGCGCTGATAACAACGATGGTTTTAGTTGTTGCTAAGTAATGTTTATTCTGACCAAGGACTTTGTGAGTCTCATGCTCTGCCAGGGAGGAGGGAAGGCAGGGGGGAAGCAGGGACAGGACACCTGACACAAGCTAGCCAAAGAGGTATTTCATACCACAGCACATCATGCCCGGGGAGGTAATGGGGAGTTACCCGGAAGGACACACACTTCTTGGCTGGGCTCGTTTTCAGCGAGTGGTATCATACTCTCTTCCCTTGTTATTTCCCTTATCATTATTATTATTATTGGTGGTATCAGCAGTGGTTTGTGTTATACCTTAGTTACTGGGCTGTTCTTATCTCAACCCGTGGGAGTTGCATTCCTTTGATTCTCCTCCCCATCCCTCTGGGAGCAGGGAGGAAGAAGGGGGGGACGAAAGAAAAACAGGGGCGGGGGGAGTAGAAACTGGGTTTAAATCATGACACAGGTTGATTTAAACTTGATGTCAGAGCAGAAGCAGAGTGTTTATTAAAGAAGTCAGCATTATGTCTTTTTTATGTACGATCTCTAAACAGTTCCTGGGATACTGAATTACTAAGTGAAATGTTAATGCTATGGCTCCATCCATATCATAGCTTGCATGAATGGAGCTTACAGGAAGTTTTAGGTTATGTGGGAAATGAGTTACTGAACCACTTGTAATAGTTCCTTGCTGGTTAACTAACATGGAGTGATGGAGGAAAGAAGCTTTTTCTTCTTGCTCACTGTAGTTCCTGAATTACTTATTGTCTAACTTCCAGTCTGCAAAAAACCCACATTTTATTATGCCTTTGGTATACTAAATAGAAAATACTGTGAATGTTATGGTAGTTATATATAAGTGAGTTTCTATATAAAGTTTGGAGCATTTGTTTTCTGAATTTTTTACTGTTTGTTACAGCTGAGTGCTGAGTCTCTTTTAATCTTTACTTACAAAGCAATCCCTCTATCTTCATGATTATTATCCATTGCTCTTCTCTCAACTCCATCCAGTTTGTCTACATTTTTCAGGAAATGAAGTGCCTAAAGCTCTCAGTGCAATATTCCAGGTTCAGTCTCACTACATAGATAGAGTCTATTATCTCCCTGCTCCATGAGAGCCATAAATATCTCTACTTTATGCAGCTCAAGGTTGAAATGGTCCTTTAGCTGCCGTGTTACTTTGCAAATATATCTGATAAATAAGATTAAAAGAAAAAAGAGTTTTAGGAGGAAAAAAATCCCCACAATGAAAAGCACCAGGTGCTGACACAACTGGCAAGTAATTACCATTCTGACATTAAAAGAAGGTTACCAGCCTTATATACTTTCACAACATCCTGGTATAAGCTGACTTAACTGGACTTTTCCTAGTGTTAGTGACCTGTGATTTAACTTCTCTGCAAATGATCTAAAAAATCTTCATAAAACTTAGAATCACTGATAATTCTTAATTAATCAGAAGTAGAAAATACAGGTTAATAATTATTAAAAATCACTGATTCCTGTAAATTAGTGCATGCAGCATATGTGAATGAATATTCCTGAGAACACTGAGCCAGATAACATCAGATATGAGGACACTGATTGTACAAAGCTGTCCCAAAGTTATTTAAGCCTTTTATCGTATCACAAAATTAAGGGATAAAAAGAACAAACTGAAAAAAAAAAAAGTATTCTGAGATCATCACTAATTGTCACAGGATCCAAACCCCTCAGCTGGAATTTGAGACTCCTCTTTTAGCTGCTGTCCTGAAGAGCCTGTGTTCTGGAAGTGAAGTCCTGCCTTGACCCACCACAGGCTAAGTGGAGCTATAGACAATCAAGATTCTCGTTGTGCAGTTTCATGTTTATATTGCAGCCAAATGTTTCATAATTACATATGGTTATTCCAGTAACTGAATTTAAATACCAAATGTTGGTGCAAATATGTCTAGCTTTACATTCCTCATCCTGCAAGGGGAAAACTGTTAAAGCTAGTGTTTAATTTACCCAAAGGATCAGCACAAGTTAAATCCTTTAACCTCTCTGCAGGTAGAGCAGCCCACCTAAAACTAACACTTTGTCCCATTCTCTATGGGGTTCCTAGGAAACAGCAGGGAATGTCAGACATTTTTGTCCAAAGGTACAAGATTAACCTGTTAGGGAGCTGCCTCTTTGGCTAAAACTATTGCAACTTTCCTTCCGCAAGAAACGGCTGGCATTGTGAGGCCCTGCCTGCTCACCCACAGAATGGGTGAGCTTCTGGACTCACCACAGCCTCAGGCATCTGCATCCATCTGTATGCTCAGACTTCCCATTTCTCATTTCTTAAGCCAAAACACCATCCCTCAGCACAGCCAGGAATGTGAGCATGGCACTGAGCTGAAGGGAGCTGCCAGGAGTCAGATTTGGGTTCCAGGGTTTGGCATGTGAAATGTGAGTGGGTATTTTCCATCTGATCACTGCTGGAATTAAACCCAAAAGCATATCTGGAAAAAGGAGACCAAGATGTAGCAACAGCTCTGTATCTTTGGGCTGCACCATTTCTTGGAGAAAATGGAGCTGCTTTGTTTTGCTAGAGTTTAAAACAGAATAATTTCCCATGCCCACCCCTACCTGCAATGCTTATGTAGAAGAAAGAAAAATAAAAAATCAAAATGTTGAAGGACCAAAAGGACTTCTCATGCTCACCACAGGTATCCAGGACAGGAGCACACTGATTTATATGTTGTATTTCTGCTTTCTGTCACATGGGCTTTATGAGGAACCATAAAAGAGAAGATAGAGTAATTAAGAAAGAAGGCACAAAGGACCTGTGAAAGAGTTGTTGCTTCTGCTGCTTGGCATCTCTGCATATTCAACTAAAGCATACATTAATTCACTGGGACTCCTACTCATTACATGTGTAATTCTTTAGTTATTCAGAAAGAAGCATTATAGGAAAAAAAAAAAAAAAAA
>NDXB01017688.1:0-60898 GCA_002631895.1 Agapornis roseicollis | reverse complement strand
AAATTATAAAAAAAAAAAAAAAAAAAAAAAAAAAAAAAAAAAAAAGGAAAGAAAAAAAAAGGACTGGAGAAACCCAGTCAGCAAATACTAAGACGGCAGAAAAACTTTCCTCATTGTGGCAGCTGGCACAGGAAAAATTAGATGAAGTGAAGGAAATAAATACTATCTTTCCTCTAAAGACCTTTCACTCCTGCAGTGCAGGCAGAGTTGCAAAATATAGGTAAGCCCTAAAATGCAGTGAGTTTTAGAAGATAATTCAGATGAGCTCAAAGGACAGTTTACATGGTCGTGTTAGCATCCACCTACTGTGGAGAAGGGGAAAGGTGTATAAAGGATAATAAGACTGTAGAATAGAATATTTTCTGCTTAGTGTCATGCTTTGTTTTGGTAAACTTTCTGTTGTCTTTGTCTTATCAACAATAAACTATCTCTTAAGGAAGCCACTTAGTGTCTGGTTTTGGGAAGTGGCGCAATTTATTGCCACATTTTGTAGACAACTGGCACTGGTAGGAAGACACTTTCTCAGAAAAAAAAAATAATCAATATTTTAATTATATTATGGCCTCAAACATAAATGCAAAGTTTTATCTAAAATGTTATCACGAACCATATTTGTACATAGGATGTTATAAGGTTGGCAAAAGATTGGTTATCTCTGCCAACATTGTAGATTTTGTCATTGTTATATCTCTTCGAATCTGCTCACCAGTGCAATAAATATGACCTACGTTTTTGTCTTAGATGTATGCAAATTTGTATCTGGCTGAATTTACAAACTTCAGCTTGTCTGCACAGAATTGTAATGCGACTGAAAATGTGCATGAATGCTTTTATTATGCTGTTCAGCATCATATATTTAGGTACTCAGGCAGACCTGTACAGTAAAGAAGTAAAATGTATTTCTTGCACAGTAACTGTGCAAAGCTTTCACACAAGTAGAACATTCTGTCCTGATGCATAAAATACCAGTTTCATTCGGGCAGGGACTGTCAGGATGAACAATGACCAGAGGACAATGGCATTCTTAGGGATGATTACTAAAAAATTCCAAGCTAAATCTTGTAGTTGGTTCTTTCTATAAATAGCAACAATTATTGAAAGAAAATGACTCAAAAGGTGTTGTGGAGAACATCTGTACTTCTCCAAACTGCTCTGTAAATAACTGCAGTAGTCTAGGTTGTTTCCTAAGGAACTGTATTTCAGCCTAGAATGGACGTAGATGTATAATTTAAAGATCTAGACAAATTTAAAGATCTAGATCTTAATTTTTTCCCAAACTTTAAGATATCCTAGTGTTCCAAAAAGTAATGATAATTTTGACTTCATCTTGCTGAACCACATTATCAATAATTTAATTTGACAAGATTAATGAATTTCATCAAGCATTATGCTTGCTTCTGTGTTGTGTAAATTACAGTTGTAGGTATCTGTACCACATATGTCTTAATTTATAAAGATTAATTTGTATTCTCCAGTTATACTACAGATGTCTTAATGGCAGATACATTGCCATAGTTTTCTTAAGGAGATTACTCATAGGGCTTTGGGTTAGGGCTTGGGTTTCAAAAAGTGTTTGGCTTTCTAAAAGCATCTTTTCTGTAAGGATAGTAATCACAATAAAGAGATGTTGAACTCTCAGTATTTAATCTTCTCCTCCAATAAATCACTGAATTCTCTGCAGCATGTCAGTTTTAGCTAGCCACAAATCCAAACATTGCTCATATTTACAAAAAAGATAATTATAGTCACGACAAAAGTTAATGTCTGCAAGACATTAATCTTTCCCCCATTCCATTTCTTTAATGAAAACCACTATTGCTATCGACAATGGTTATCTTGCTGGGGTTATTAAGTTAAAAATAAAACAAGAACCCAGTAAAACAGAAATCATCTTCTCAATTCTCTCCTCTCCTCTTGCAAAAAAATAAAAGTGAGAATAAGATACAGCAGAACTAACAAACTATCCCTCTACCAATCCTGCTTCTAATTCAAAATATAGTAGGATTTTGTCTGGCTGGAATTGTTCATGTAGAGATGAAAATTGTGTTAGTAATTCCAGAATGATTAAAACCCAAAGGTTTCTGGTCTAAGAATTTCAAGCAAAGGGAAAAACAGGGTATAATTTGCAAAACTGAAACCATTTTGCCTTATAATGTTTTCAGCATGAATACCATGTAACTTATACACTTGAGTGAATGGTACTTCTCCAAGTGTCCAAAATTAGACTTGCTTATAGTTCCCATGATTTTTATTAGTTCACTTATAATGATTAGTTTATACCAGCAATTACCACTGTTTACTGCTTCATCTCAGAAAGGTGATGACAGACCAGGAGCAGTGACTGCTGACTTCCAGGTAGAATGTACACATGCAGAAAATTACAGAAGCAATGTGCAGCACTCAGTAACTCTTGGTTCTAACAACCACCCTTAACCACTTCATGTTAGCATAATCTTTGCTTTTCAAGGACTAAAATATACTGTGTTACCCAAAAGTTACATATGCCATAGGAGAGTAGAAAAGCAAAGAACTTGAAATCTGTAAGGTGTAGGTGTGATTTGAAACAGCAACCAAGCCTTCATGTATAGTATACAGGTAATTACTATCAATCAACTACTTAAGGCACTGAAATTTTAACACATAGTAGCAGTATGAAGAAAAAGCACCTAAATGCAACACAAAATGTCTTCAGGTAGGCCATGGGGTAGCGCACTAGCTTGTGAAACTTTCCAAAGTATTTTCCTTTTTGCGGGATGGAAGAGTTTGCATTAGAAGAAAAAGATCCTGCAAGGTTGCAGAAATCAATAAGCTCTTGAGAGCTGAGGAGAATAAATATTTGCATGTATGTTGGAATGTGGAGTAAAGGAAATCTCTTGCTTTAATAAAAAAGTGTTTAAATTGGTTTTAAGGTGACAGCAATTTTTTTTTTAAAAAAAAAAAAAGTCTTTCAATTAAAATTATCCTTTTGTGTATTCTTTAGCCAAATAGTAATAACAACATTAGAGGAAGGACGATTTTTCTTTTTCCCTTAAGCAATATTTTAGAGCAATTGCCTCCAGAGTCTGTCGTGGGGCCCAATCTAGCCATCATTGCTTTCAGACTGCTCTCACTACCATTATAATAGCAGTAAAAACCATTTCATTTTTCCTAAGATGTTTGGTTGGTTGTTTTTTGTGTCACATTTGGGTGTATATGTACAGTTTTCAACCAAGGGGACTCAAACATCTACATTTAAAGTCAGTGAGAATTTGCAAGAGGAAAAAAGCAAATTCAGGTAAATATTTGACAAAAAGACAAGGAATAACTTATTTTACAATAATATTCTCATGGATTTATAGTTTCTTGTTCTCCCCTCTTGGCAATTTTACAAACATATTCAAAATAATCTCAACTAGAGATGCAGATGAACATCATGTTCCAGCCATAGACAAATCCATTGATCTTTGTATGGGACTGCACACAATATTCCCTCACCATACTGACTGGACATCTTGGACAGATGGCACATTCTTCAGCTCCTTACAAACCAGAATTTGTAAAAGCCCCAAAAGCCTAATGTAACAAAGACCTGAAAGACTGGGAATGCCGAGGGGACACTGTTAACAGCAGGAAATGTTTTACTATAGTTACTCTTCTGTATTACCATACTGTGAAAAGTGTCCTGGACATCCAAAATCACACATAAATACGGTGATGAACACCTTGATATCTTAAATGCTTTGTGTTTCTGAATGCCATTTTGTCATACCATATTAAATATGGTATGTTGCCATACCATACTAAATAGCAGAAGAATGATGAAATAGGTCATCAAAATAAGAAAGGATTTCGCAACAGCACTGTCATATTTCTCCTTGATTTTCTTTTTCTGTTTGGTGTAGTCACAACCATATGAACAGGCCATGTAAAGATCAAACAGCTGAGAAAACGTAGTGTGCATAACAGGGTAAGTTTCCTCTACCTGCTTCCAGCCCTCATTTGTAATCTCTCTCCTGTTTTTCCCAGAAAAGCAAAGCATAGCCAACAAAGCTGAAGGGCAAAATGTTACGACAGGGTCAGAAAAGCCTTGCTGGTCCACAGGGGTGACCATTAGAAACTTCTGAAAGTTAAAACTCTTACAAACACAGAAAGAGAATTAATCTTCTTGCAGATCCCCTTGAAGTTACAAACACATCAGATACCTCTGATGTCATTTAGTTAAATACTTGTCCACATGATTATGAGCTAAAAAAAAAAAAAAAAAATAAAATTGCTTCTTGCCACTTCTTTTCAAAGTGGCTTTTCAAAATTCTATTCTTTGGAAATATAAGAGTCCTATTCAACTTTCAGTCAAAGTTAATTCTCAANTAATTAAATACTCGTTCACAATATTATGAGCTAAAAAAAAAAAAAAAAAATAAAATTGCTTCTTGCCACTTCTTTTCAAAGTGGCTTTTCAAAATTCTATTCTTTGGAAATATAAGAGTCCTATTCAACTTTCAGTCAAAGTTAATTCTCAAGTAATATGTAAACACTTTAATTACAGTAACTGTTTTGTTTCCCTGCTGTTTGCTCTAAATATGAAGAGTCATATAATTTCTTACATTTAATTTGGTCAAACTGGGCTGAATAAATCAACCTCTTTTAAAATTTTTCATAATACAGTTATTTCAGTGTTCCGATTCTTTCACTGACCTCTTTAAGAATTTGTTCAAATTACTCCGGTACATGGGAGCAAAGTGCTCTAGATGAAGTATTACCAGTGTCACATAGACTGATCTTTCCCACCTCTGATCCTAAAAGTATTTTACCTATTTCATCCTTGAATTTCTTTATACTTTTTCACAGCTGTTTCATAGGGATGGTTCATAGTTGTTAAATGATCACTCAAAGCAGGTAGGTCTTTTTCCACCTCTTATATTTCTAGGTAGTTAATTTTTACTTTGGAATAAAAGTTCTTGCCCTGTGAGATTTTTGTGCTTTGTGCCATTAATTTTCTAACCCTTCAGTTGGAAAGAATGTTTCAGCCTTGTGCGGCGTTCTGGCCCTGCTTGGCACAGTCAAGGACTACCATATCAAAAAGTCATAGGCACCAGTGTTGGTCCATAACTTGAAGGTATGTGTGAAATAGGGACAATCCCAGAACCAACTTCTGAGGGATAATATTCTGATAATTAGCCTTTGCCATAACTATGATAGCCACCTTAGCCAGTTTCTCATACAGTTCTTAATTCTTTTATTATTCCATGCAATTTCCACCTTAAATAATAATTTCATATAGAACAGTATAACAAAAGACTTATTTAAATTGAGACAGATGAAGACCACTGAATTAATTCCGTCTAAGAAATTAGTCACTTTAGAAGAAAAAGAACATAAGATTAGTCAGACGCAATTCATCTTTTATGGTCAATATTGCAATTTATCCAGATATAACACTTCTCTATTAATCTTGATTATTCTTTGTTTCAAAACGTGTTCTAAGACTCTGAAAATTATTGAAGTCAGCCTAATAAACTAGATCTATCCACAATAGCCCTATCTTGTATTCTGTTATTAGAAACATAGCAAATCACGCTAAATTTAGTTAAGATTAAGTCAATATCATTGCTGTAAAAATCCTTGACAGCTGTCAGAGTAAGGTACCACTGGTATAAGTCTTGCACTGAGCTTTGATCATTTCTTTTTAAGTAGTATGTTTCTGTGTTGAAGTAAAAATATTTTTCTATGGGACCTGTTCTTATTGTTTAGAAGGCCAGAATTAGAAAAGATTCCCACTGAAGTTTTAAATTAAAAAAAAAAAAAAAATACAGTGCCTTTATTTTTCCCACAAAGAAAATTTGACCTTAATAAATGTTTGGGTTTACATAAAAAGGTTCTTCATGGAACAGATCATAGGCACAACAAACTAATTTTTTAGTATATCAGTGGTTTGAGGTTTTCTGGGTTGCTACAGTATTGGTTTGTTGATTGATTTGATTTGTTTGTTTGTTTGTATGGTTTTATTTCTATCTGTGAGTCATGGCACAGCAGAAAACCATAACCTATATAACTAAATTTCTTCTTTCTAGGCAACTCATTATACTGCAGCTGTCTCCTGATCTGCAATGAATACATGATATGACTATTTTAAATATGCTCATAATCATTGTGAAATCTTGGATTTACATCTTCTTTACCCTACAGGATAGAACTATTTCATTTTTGTAAGATGAACATCAGGTTTTTAATCCAGTCTCTCCAAAAAATATGCGTTGGTTTCACTTGTTTTGTTTTCCTGGGGGGGTCCTGGGTTCAGCAGTAGCAGTCATTTTTCTCCTTAGTATCTGGTGCAGTGCTGGGTTTTTTTGGCTTTTGGCCTTGGAACAGCGTTAATAACAGCAGTGTTTTCAGTTGTTGCAAAGTAACGTTTACTCTGACTCAGGACTTTCTGAGTTTCATGCTCTGCCAAGGAGGAGGGGAAGCCAGGAGGAAATAGAGAAAGGACACCTGACCCAAACTAACCAAAGAGGTATTCCTTACCACAGCATGTCATGCCCACTATATAGACTGGGGGCAGTTACCCAGAAGGGTTAGATCACTCCTTGGGGTGGGCTGGGTGTCGGTCAGTGGGTGGTGAGTGGTTGTATTCTCTTCCCTTGTTATTTCCCTTACCATTATTATTGGTGGTAGCAGCAGTGATTTGTGTTTTACCTTAGTTACTGGGCTGTTCTTATCTCAACCCGTGGAAGTTACTTTCTTTCGATTCTCCTCACCATCCCTCTGGGAGAGGGGGAAGGAAAGGTGGGGAGTGAGGGAACAGCTGAGTGGTACTTAATTACTGGCTGGGCTTAAACCACGACAGGGGGTTGTGGTGGTGGTGTGTGTTTGTTTTGGTTTTGTGGTTTTTTTTGTTATGGTTTTTTATTTTCTTTGAAATCTATTTCTGGCATATACTTATATGCTTATACTGGCATATACTTAGTTTTCTATTTTGTACCACAGAGGTATCCAAAGTTCCTTCATTACCAACAGGAACAAAATGTGATATAGACACAAGTATTACATCACATACTGTAAATTCTAGTCTACCTGTGAACATATTTGTTGTTTATGAGTAAAAAGCCATCACCATGAACACCACTTTTACTGTGTGTCTACCATGAACTCTAGCTGCCTTACAAATTTGGTATTAACATTATTTTGAGGGATCCATAAGAACATTTAATCAATACTATTTAACAACTTTCCCAACAAAGAGAATGACATTGACTCTCTCTTAGTATAAATCTTTCCACTCTATCACTTTTCAGTACAAGAGATGATTTCACAGACTGCAGCTACCTCACTCAGGTGTCACACACAGCTTCTTTCATGTGATGCCCCTGTCCACTTTCAGCTGTGGACACTTTATCTGAAGAAGGCAATAAGGTCTGTTGCCAAAAGACCTGTCATGTCACAGGGGATAATAACTGCATCCTGCTATTTACACAGTGGAATATCAGCTCATGGATCACCATTAATAATAACTTTTAATATTATAGAAATGTAGAAACTATTAATAGGTAAAGAATACTAACAGGAAGTATTCTTCTCCCATTTTTAGAGCAGGTATCTCACAAGTACATGACATTGTTTTAGCTATACTCCCCTGAGAGTAGGTGATCATTCAAAAGGTCAAAACTACAAGGACACAAAGCAATTTTGCATAAAGTAGTTTTACAAACACAGTTATAATAAAGAATTCTACACTAATTAAATGTAGATGATTACTGTAATTCTACCCTAATTTGTTAAATTGCTTACTAACTTCGATAATCTCTTGCCATCAGGAATCCTTTACAGCAGACATGATTTCAACAGCATACATTTTCTTGTTGTTGGAGGATATTCAAGAATATATTTTTCAAGCCACAGAGCTATGATACTTTTCAAAAATGTAATCATATCATTTGATATGGCACAGCATAAAATCAATAAAGTAATATAAAATAAGATAAATGAGTTATCTTTCTTGGGAATCTGTTGGCTAAATATATGACAAGCTTTGTGCAAAAAAGTGACTAGCTGATGAAAATCTCTCTTGAGCATGAGCAAATTGGATTATCAATTAGCTGTATGTCTTCAAAAATCTCCTTTTCTTCTGTTCCACTCTCATTTGTCAAATGCCAGTGAAAAATGTCTGTGATATGCAGCAAAGCCATGCTTGCAGACTGCCATTTTCTTCTTGAAAACTAAAGCTTGGTAAGCTTCACTAAACCTGTCTAGTAAAATCCCTTGCAGCAAAAACAAAGCATGAAGAATTTCTTAAAATTAATTATTTCAGTGATTTAAGCTAATATTAAAGTCAAACTGAAAAATTGTCAGCCACTCTCAGATCCCAGGGCAAACCCCCATGCTCAGGCAATAACGAACTGGGACCACAGAACATAATCTGAGACCTGGGGCCTATGGGTTTGGGGTTGCTTTGTTGAGATCTTTTTTATTGTTGTTGTTTCTTCTGGTTTGGTTTTTTTTTTTTTTTTTTTTTTTTTTTTTTTTTTTTTCCTCTTTCTTTCAGCTTCTGTTAATACCAAGAAGCAACCTATCCAATTTTCACCTTGTGATAGACTGGGACTGTTCCTTCTTGGTTTACTCAGTCCTTATACATATGCATTAGAAAAGAACATGGTATGTCTCAACAGCAAAAAATATGTAGGTTTGGTGTGGACAAAACTTAATTTTATACATCTGATTTAACAGAAAATCTTAGTAATAACAATTCTCCTGAATATGGGCCTCTCTGGGAATTTCGACTGATTTGGTTTTTCCTTAGTGATACTTTTAAGATATAAAAGCACTGTTAAACATACTGTTTCAGTACCTAACGCTAATCTGCCTTCTTTAAATTTTCTACTGACAGCAAATATTTCTTCAAAATAAGACTACATCCATATGTGGAAAAGAAGAAGGCAGTATTAGAAAATGATTAATATTGCTGTTAACCAAATCCTTTGGCTCCCACACAACGAACCATTTTAATTCCCCCTATATTTATTGACATGAATTTTCTGTTTTTTTCCAACTTGTTTTTCATAGTGGATTTAATTGCATACCAAGGCTTATAAAGTAAAGGCAGGCTACTAGAGAAATGGCCATAAACCTATTATAATTTTATCATATTTCAATGACATGCTATTTTTAATATTAACTTCATGGCTTCTTGTGCTTCCTGGGTATTTGTATCTCCAAGACTACAGTTACCTCTTTGTCTCATAAACAATTGGAATTTCATCTGGTCTCAGCTCTGCATATGCTGTTTTATTTTAAGCACAGTTTAGTACCCATAAAATATGTCATCACCAGAAATGGAAGTTTTGTTTGTCCTGAAACTGCAATGTCACAGAGGGTAAAGACAAAGGCTTCCTTAGGAGATGTCCAGTGATTGCTTCTCTGCAGTGGTGTGCCTGGACCGTATGTAGAAGTATTGAAAAGTTTGCAAATCCAGCTATTTGTTAAGGTGAAAAATTATGTTCTATACTCTGTTTCATAAATCCATCAAATTCTGTGAGTTAATGAAATCTTTTACTGCTTTTTCTATTGGAACATTGTTCCACAACCTTAGTGCTATAAAGGTTAGACTATTTCCAGCCTGAATCTATTTTACTTCAGTGCCCAGGTGCTCCTGTGCCAGTATAATGTATTCACTTAAACAATTTTTCCTCATTCTGCAGTTTAGTCTAGGAAGTTATTCAGAGACAGTGGTTGCATTCTTTCTCAGCCTTTCTTTTTCTCTTCTGAATAAACCAAACTCTTCAAGCCATCTTTTAAGGGACAGGCTTTCCAGTTCTCTTAATAGCCAGTTTCAGTTTTAAGATGAAGACTGAGTACTGTTATTTTCATTTTACTGTTAAAGAAGCACCATTAAATCAAGTTCAGACATGAGACTGAAAGGAGTTGAACCTTCTTCTGGATGGAGTTTAACCTAAAGTTTCTATGTCTATCCACTTTTTCAAAAGCGAAAGTACTCTTATTCTCTGGCATTTGTAGTAAGACTGACTAAGGGGCATTTCACCCCGTGTCTGTTCAGGCTCTGGCATTCCAACTGCTGTTTAAAAGCTTTCCATCCATCTCAGTAGTATATTAAAAATCTGTTTGCCAGGAGCTGTCTTGAGATCATCTTCCTATCAGTCTGTAAGACTATGCACTTTTACCAGCCTTCAGCTCCTCCTAAAGAAGCTCCTCCTCAAATTACAGAGGATTTTCTAAACATTAGAGGAAACAATCTTAAATACAAATACCTAGCTATATCCATAGATACAACTACCTATAGATACCTAGATGAATCTCAGCACCTCAAAATGGCAGAGAAATATGCATTCGACATAAATTTTCTGACATAGTTGTCACTAACATAGTCTTGCCACTGCTTCAATTTGGACAGTTTGGACAGACACATTTTGAAAAAAGAATAGGAACAGCAGAAACCATGAAGACAATTTCCCTCCAGCAGTTATAGCATAAGAATTGTTTCAAGCTCAGTTTAAACCATATTTGGTCATGAGTATATCTGAAAGTGATTTCAGCCATTATTATTATTTGTCATTGTGTGGTGACAAGGCCAATGTGTCAGCAACCTGGATGGGATGGCAGAACATTTTTCTTTCCCAAGAGACGTACATCAGTATCTCCAAGACAGGAATAAAGAGAGAGTGAAATATTTCTCAGACTCTTTTTATTTTATCTATTTCAGACTTTGAAATACAGAAGAAATGATTCAGTGTTTGGCTTCATGGAACTATCACCAGAAAAACCTTTCACTTTTACCTCAGATAATGTTCAAATTGCAGCCAGACAGCAGTAAAATGGAAAATCACTACAGATGAAAAAGAATGGTTTAGAAATGAAGATATGAGGGTAAAACTGTTAAAAACGCAGAGCTTAATTATGCTCAGTCTCTCTCCACATCACCTTATTGTCCATTAAAGTCAAACCTGGGGAGATATCACTGCTCAGGTTACAAAAATTTCAGAGAAAAAATAAAACATCTTGAGTATTGGCGATCCTGTTTTGAGACATAGTTATGGATAAATGCTGTGCATCCCAATTAAGCTCAGAGTAAGACCAACATCACCTGATAACTTGTAGGTAAGTTATATAAATTGTGAGAGGTGCATAGACTATCAGAATGGGAACAAAAGAGAGTTACCAAGCACAGGGCAACCCAGTGCCTTAGGAGTAGTGAGGAAATGTGAATATTCAGTCCAAGATGCAAATGTAATATAATTGGTTTGCCTGTTGCATAAAAAGGGAATTATAAACCATATGAACTCTTTCTTAGCAGGGTGAAATGTTTTTTGACTGTTTTCTCTTGACATTCATGTATTAACACTTTGCTGGAATAACCACAATAGGGGATGGTTTCTATATTATAAATCTGTTCAACTTCGTTCCTCCAAACCTGTGGCAGTATATCATAAAGCAGGGTTTATGTCTGGGTCTTCTGACAATACACAGGCATTATGGTTTCTGGGATTACAAAACTTATTACACAAGTGCACTTTTCTTTGCACACAGGTGCACAGGTTGCTGACAAGAATAGCACAGGTCATCCTGACAGCTCACACTGTGAATGAAAGAGAATGGCCACTTTCCCTTCTTCAACTACTTTGGGGGGACCGGAAGACTGTACAAAGTCTTCTGTCAGCATGAAAATCTAGAAGCCCTTATATCCTTCTTTAGTTACTCACAAATGCTAGCAAACGGTCATGAAGACAGCCTCTCCTTGTTGTGAAACATCTCCCACAAGAAAAGGTTCCCTGAAGGCAGTGGTCACAGTTACTATTTTGTTTTAGTCTGACATCTGTCTGAGACTTTCTCTCAAATAACAAACAAAGCCTAGTCAAGAATACAGTTGTTTTTACAAAACAAATAATTTCCTAGTGTTCTAGCTACATGGACTTAGCATTATCCGTCACAGCCTAGTTGCCAGTGTTCATTATAGTTATGTCAGGATAGATGACAAATAATGAGTATGATGAATTTTTCCATAGTAACAAATTGGCATCAAAGAAGTGGCATTTTTTTAGAGATATGAATTATTTTTCAGTAGTGGAAAAGATAGATTACTTCTGTGTTCCAAATTCAACTAGTCTTATCCTTACTCCAAAATTGTAGAATCATAGAAAGTTTTGAATTGGAAGGGACTGTAAAGATTATCCAGTTCCAACCACTCTGCCATGGGCAGAGACACCTTCCACTAGAACAGATGGCTCAAAGCCCCATCCAACCTGACCTTGAACACAGCCAGGGATGGGGCAGCCATAGTTTCTCTGGCCAACCTCTGCCAGTGCCTCACCACCTTTACAGTAAAGAACGTCTTCCTAATACCTAATCTAAATCTCCCCTCTTTCAGTTTATATGTGAAAATATATTTTCATAGTCTTGTAATCAGTGATATAATTTTTTTATGCATTAAAAACAATCTAACAGAAATCTATACCAGGTACATAACTTCCATGGGAAGTGTCAAATTTTCATTCTAAAGCTAAGTATTATCTGCTACGTTTTTAATGACCTTCAAATAAAAATTATTTTAAGCACTTCTCATGGGAAAGCTACAATAACCGTGTTTGGTTGCCATTAAACCCTCTTTATTCCCAATTAAATTCTATTAAAAAAAATCTGATTAATAAAGTGCGTAAATAAGCTATTATTAAATATAATTTTTGCTATTCTTTTGATAGCAGATAGTCAAAATATGTAACCTTTGTATTATAAATACTCTCCTGTTATCTGAGTAGGGTATTTATGGTGATGTATTCCCTAAGGTGTTAATTGCATGACTGTTTGTTTTATATAAGGCATTTAAATGTAAATTACAAACATTAGCTTGCTCTTTTTAAATTTTTTCCTGGTAAAATGCAAGCTACACTGTGAATACAATTATGCTGGAAATCACTGCTATGCTTCTTTTTTTCTAATGTATAGTCTTCCTTGTTTCATATTTCTGAGGACTTATTTTTATGGCACTGCTCCTTATTTTCATATATCCATGATATGGAGTTATCTATTTCACTTTATATGAATTCTATTCATATCTGTTACTTTTTGTTGTATGAAAAGCTAAAAAATTCATAAATATGGTAAAAATAATAATAAAAAAGTAGAAAGATTGATTTCACTTTCCCAGGGGGTCTGGAAGGTCTACATTAAATCTGAAAATAGTTAAAGGAATGCTGTCTGTCACTACCATTTGATTTTCCAGAAGGCACTTTCAAAGGCAAAACAAGTAGGAGTTCTCTTAGCTATGTTCAGACCATTTTGTATTTAGCAAGCAGGAAGAACATTGTCATTCGTTTCTGTCAGATTATTCCACTGGGTGACAAGAACAAATGCTGATGAAGCGCTAAAGAAAATGCACCGAAGATATGTACCTTAGCTTTCATCAGGGAGCACTAGATTGTTTCTGTGAGCTGAAGTAAAGTGGTGCCTGTGTGCAACAGAAAGGGCTGTCAAAGTAATCTCTAAAACTGGGAAAATGAGGAGTTTGGCAGTTGCCATATTCTCAGGGAGCTGTGAGTAGTCATTATCAACTTTGTTTTCTTAATGTTTCCTTCTTTCTACTTGAGCAAGACCTTGAATGAACAAATGAATTCTAAAGAAAAAACTGAGAGGATAATGGAAATATCAATATAAAATCAATATGCCAACATAGAAAGTAAAAAAAGAAATATTTACAGACTAATCCTAAATCCTCAGGATACTATCCTCCAATGATACTATCACTTATTAGGCCTTTATCCTCATTACAGGAATCAATCCTCAGCCCATTGAATAAGGTACCTACTGTTTCCTTGTTTATATAGGCTTTTTCTTTTACAACTATTTTCTTGTGGTTTCTTCAACATACACTACATAAAGGTAGCAAATACAACTTTTACAAAGCAAATGACAGTTCGTATTTACACATCTTCCATCTTACAAATGTAAAACTGATTTTTGTGACCACTCTATAAGGACTAAAATAAAACTTTTATTCTGCCAAACATACACTTGGAATGTTTTTTTGTTTTGTTTTGTTTTGTTTTTCCTGAAATTTGATTTCATAAGTTCAATTAAAATATGAGTAAGTATTGCAAAATGAAATTGATTTGCATTCTGAGCAATGAAGCCTAGAGGAACACAGCAAGAAAACAGAAGCTAGACTCCAAGAATGCTTACATACCCTGTCATCCTATCTGAGATTCAGAGCAAATGTTACACACAAACTGATTCAGAGAAATCTCCAGGAACTCACCAACAAAGTTTTAATTTTACAATCAGGTATTCTTTATAGCGAACCCGGGATACATGGTGGATCACTCCTCTAAGCATGGCTTTCCCAAGCGTCAACCAGGCTATGATTATATTGTCCTTAAACATACATATTCATTAGATTACATACATTACATCATACTTTTAGAGAATGCCTCCTGTATGCATACAAAAATGTGGTAGTGGGTTTTCAGACCCCTGGTGGTTATTTCTTGTTATAAATGTCCAAACAGGATTTTAAATAAAGTATCCAATTTATTAAGCAAATAAAGGCAAGCAAACAGTGCTGGGTGCGTGGGGAGTCTCTGCTCCACCGACATGCACACCCCCAATTCCTGTGTCCTGTTTATATTTCTTTGTGCCTATACATATTCATAAATAGGTGTTTCTTTAGTGCGCACTTTTTCCACCTTTCTCGAATTCTCTCCTATGTTCTCGGCACTTCCCCCCACACACACTGCATGGATTTGAAAAGAACTGAGAAAAACTAACAAGATACAGGAAGTAACAATCCACAAGGCTTGCAAGATACATAAAGTAATAACCCACAAACATTTTTAAACTAGGCAATGAAAGCAATAACAAAATTGATATAGATAAAAAGTAAGAACTATGTACATATTCTGTCAAAGATTCCATTTTTTAAGAGGGTTACATTTTATTATATAATATATACATATACTTCACATTGACACGAACCACATAAGCATATTTCACATTTCTTCAGCACTTTGCTTTAGGATCGTTGTTGTATCAGTCGTATCAGTAACCAGCAGGTGGTTCTGGCAAAGCTTATCTTAGTAATTTCCTTTTCTCTATAGCTCTTAACGAAGCCTAACATCCTTGAGGTTGCCCATTTACAACCCTATTCTTAAATCAACCCCATTCTTCAATCTCCCCTTTTCTTGTCCTATTGCAAATTCTTTTGCAATTGAGTTATTTCATTCTTATTTAAAGTTTCCTAAAGTATTTCCCTGTTTCTACTTGATGCTTAATTTTGTTTCTCTTCCATTTATCATTGCAACACCAAAAGGAGCACTGGATTACACTATATGTGTAAACACAACCATTCCTATTATTACCAATGCAGTAAAACAACCAACTGTCTCAACCAGGAGAGATTGGGTACCTGTGATGTTAATTTTTCCTAGATTTCCTCAGATCCCCATGAGGTGCTGTCCTGTGCCACCTCATGAAATATTTTAAATTGTTTCCACATCTAATCTATTCCCATTTGTTTTAAATGGAATAGGGAAGCCAATTAAAGGAATACCCACTCTCTTTCCTGATTTAGGTAGCTGTGTACCTATCCAACAATCACTCTTGTTTAAGACACTAGTAACATTTTGTATCCATCTCAGGTGTAGATTCTGATTCCATGTTTCTACACCTATTATTATATAAGTCCAAATTATGATCAATGTAGTCTCATGTATGAGTCCTGAAGACTTGACATGCCATACTTTTTCTCAATTCTGTTGGTTTTCTGGTTCTGGCGTCTTCTTGATTCTTGAGTAATGTATCCAAGCAGGCTTTTCCTTTATCTTCACTGCTGTAAAAGTAGTCAGTAATACCTGGTATGGTCCGCTCCATTTCTTTTCTAGGTGATCACCTGCAAAATTCTTAATAATATCCTGGCTTAAAAGGATGAATAGGATAATCTAAACCTCTGGCCCTGGTCCCTAACACTGCCATTTATTTCTTCTGAATGTTTTCCCAAGTTTACCAGTTGAAGGTGTCCTTCTCCTACTTCTTGAAGGCTCTCTCCTTTAAATTGAGGTTGATATGGCCTTAAGTATAGAATCTCAAATGGGCTAATCTCTTCCTTTGACCAAGGTTTTGTTCTGATTCTCAATAAAGCCAATGGTAATGCTTGATACCAATACAACTTAGTCTCTTGACAAATCTTCCCAAGCTGTTGTTTAATTAAGTGCTTCATTTTTTCCACTTGCCCACTGACCTGAGGCCTCTATGGAACACATAATTGCCAATCTCTTTCCAATTTCTTGCTGATTTCCTGTAATAATTTAGCACTGAAATGTGTACCACGGTCAGAGGAGATGGTACTGCAAAACGAGGTATTATTTCATTTAATAGCACCTTAATCCCTTGCTTTGCATTATTTGTCCTGCAAGGAAATTCTTCTGGCCACCCTGAAAAAGTGTCTGTCAATACCATGAAATATCGATAACCTCCTTTCCTAGGTAATTCAGAAAAATCTGGTTTCCACAGGTAATTGCCTTTTCCAGTTGTCCCTACGTGATTCCTGTTTTCAATCTTAGGGTTATTTTTCAGACATAACTGACATTGTTTTGTCACTAATTGCACTATGGTATATAAATTTCTTCCCATGATCTGTTTGTTTAAATGTTTATAAAAGGCATTGCTTCCCCAATGAGTTTTGTTATGTTTTTCCTGTATCAACTTCCATAATTGATTACAAGGGATCACTACTCACCCATCAAGTATTTTTATCCAACCCTTTTCACTTTCCTGCTCTTCAGAGTCTTCAATTTGTTTCATATCTTCTTTAGAGTACCTAGGTTTATTTTGCTCCATTACCAGTTTACCGTCAGGAACTAAGGATGTGACCTCAACTCTTTCTCTTTCTGCTGCCCATTTAGCCTCACAATCAGCCAAATTATTTCCAATCTCTTGATCCCAGTTACCTTTTTGATGCCCTTTACAATGTATGATAGCCACTTCATTGGGTAATTTTACAGCTTCTAACAATCATAGAATTTCTGTTGCATGTTTAATTTGCCTTCCCTGGGTATTTAAAAGTCCTCGTTCTTTCCAGATTGCTCCATGTGCATGAACTACACCAAAGGCATATTTGGAATCAGTCCATATGTTTATCCACTTGTCCTTTGTCAACTCCAAGGCTCTAGTCAGGGATACTGTTTCTGCCTTTTGTGCTGAGGTATTAGATGGTAATGGTTTAGCTTCTGTTGCCTTTGAAGTTGTAGTTATGGCATATCCTGTTCTTCGTTTACCATCTTTTAACAAAGCTGTTGCCATCAGTGAAACAGGAATCTGCACCCTCCACAGGCTTCTCCTTAAGATGTGGGAGGCTTGAATATACTGTCTCTATAGTGGCCAAGCAATCATGAGTCAACTGTTCGGTAGAGGTTTCCTGAGGGAAAGATGCTGGATTCACAACATTAGTGATCACCGTTTCTGCATCATCCAGTTCTACTAGGGTGGGTTGATACTTCAAGGAATATGATGGCGATAGCCAGTGTGTACATTTTTGTCCTAGGACGGTTGATACTGCATGTGACACTAACACAGTGATCTTTTGCCCCAGTGTAAATGTTCAGGCCTCTTGGATGTTTAAGATAACTGCTGCCACTGCTGTCAAGCATCCATGCCAGCCTTTATGTGATTCATCCAGTTGTTTTGAAAAACGATCCACTGCTCTTTTATAAGGTCCCAGTCTCTGAGCCAAAACCCCAAAGGCAATTCCCTGTTTCTCATAGGAATATAGCCAAATGTGTTTAGTTATGTCCAGAAGCCCCAGAGCTGGATCTCTCATGACTTCTGTCTTTAAAATTTAAATGTTTCTTCAGCTTGATCTCTCCATTTTAGAAAGGTTGGATTTCTTTAGCAGCTCATATAAGGGTCTTACCAGAACACCATAATCATGGATCCAGAGTGGACAGCATAGAATCATAGAATCAATAGTTAGGGTTGGAAAGGACCTTAAGATCATGTAGTTCCAACCACCCTGCCATAAGCAGGGGCACCTCACACTAAACCATGCCACCCAAGGCTTTGTCCAACTTGGCCTTGAACACTGCCAGGGATGGAGCACTCACAACACCCCTGCCCAACCTATTCCAGCATCTCACCACCCTAACAGGAAAGAATTTCTTCCTTATAGCCAATCTAAACCTCTCCTGTTTGAGTTTGAACCCGTTACCCCTTGATCTGTCACTACAGTCCCTAATGAAGAGCCCCTCCCCAGCATCCCTATAGGCCCCCTTCAGATACTGGAAGGCTGCTAGGAGGTCTCCATGCAGCCTTCTCTTCTCCAGGTTAAACAGTCCCAACTTTCTCAGCCTGTCTTCATATGGGAGATGCTCCAGTCCCCTGATCATCCTTGTAGCCCTCCTCTGGACTTGTTCCAACAGCTCCATGTCCTTTTCATGTTGAGGACACCAGAACTGCACACAATACTCCAGGTGAGGTCTCCCGAGAGCAGAGTAGAAGGGCAGGATCACCTCCTTTGACCTGCTGGTCACGCTCCTTTTGATGCAGCCCAGGATACGGTTGTCTTTCTGTGCTGCAAGTGCACACTGCAGTTGGCTCATGTTCATGTTCTCATCAACCACCACCCCCAAGTCCTTCTCTGCAGGGCTGCTCTCAATCTCTCCTCTGCCCAACCTGTAGCTGTGCCTGGGATTGCTCCGACCCAGTTGTAGGACCTTGCATCCTGTCATTCCCACAAATGTCAGGACATCTTTAACCATAGATAGTCATGGTGTTTGAGAGATTGCTTCCTTCTGTGCTGCTCCAAATTCTGGCTTTCCTCCTGTTATTTTGCATCCTAAATAAGATACTTGAGTTCGAATTAGTTGAACCTTTAGTTTAGAGACCCGGTATCCATTTAGCCCCAGAAAGTTCAACAATTCTACAGTTCATTGAACTCATTCTGTCTCAGTTTTGGTAACAATTAACAGGTCTTTAACATATTGTAGTAAAGTTCTTGTCTGGATGGGTGCTTCCCAGGATTCTAATTCTCTTGCCAATTGATTTCCAAAAATTGTTTGACCATTTTTAAACCCCTGAGGTAACACCATCCAAGTGAGCTGTGCCCTTCTTCCTGTTTCAGAAAGTCTCACTTCCAAAATCCAAACTTCTTACAGTATACAGACTGATCCCATCCCACAGGAGAATTCAATCTCTCACCTCTGCCTGACATTTCTCCTCTACCTCTGCCTCATCTTCTCACATTAGTCCCTTCACCAGTTTCTACTTGTCCCAAAGCAGCCACTGTAGCCATGCCCATAGCACGACTCAGCTCTTTTCTACTGTTCCCGATTCCTATACACTCTCTACCTTTAACATTCTGAAGTCCTTCTGCTCTGTTGCTAGTGACAGCAACCTCTTCCTCCTTAACAATAACAGATGGGGCAGATGCCAAGAGCGCTCCTCTCAGAGGTACCTGTGATACATAATCCCCCAACCTATCTTCCTGATTACTGTTTGCTTGAGTTTTTTTAACTTTGAACATCATTCCCCCAATATCGCATGCTGAACATGATCTCTCCAGCTTAGCTTTCTCTTTTTCCCTGTCCTTACCCAAAGCCAAAATTAGGGAGCTGGCAGAGCTATATTAATTTCACATTCCATCTGCTACTCCTTGTGGTTTCCTAAAGTGAAAAACATATCTGCATACATCACTTAATCCCATTTTCCTTGTTGTCTTAAAAATAACATTAACTGCAACAAGACATTCAAAGTCCCATTTTGGGGTCATTTTTTCTGATCCTCCAAGGTATATAACGGCCACCATTGGTTACAATATTTCATCAATGTTCTCTTATTTACTGAGCCCCCAGGAAACCCTCCCAGTTCTTTCCAATGTGCAAAATGTACCCTAAATGACTCTTTTTCAAGATCTCTCTACTCTGCCAATTTCCCATTATCACACACATTCACACACACACACACAGGATCCCACAAGCACACGCCACACAGTTACAACACTTGAGACAGAGACTAAAATTGTATCAAATGAACAACCATTAGCAGTTATAACAGTCTGTCACCAATATCAAAATCACAAGACCAAAATCATCACTACAACAAGCCACAAAATAGACACACTCCACACAGTTACAACACTTGAAACTGAGACAACAATTAATAACTCAGTTAAAAATTAAACAGGTGAGGTTTAGATTGGATATAAGGAAGAAGTTCTTTCCTGTTAGGGTGGTCAGGTACTGGAATAGGTTGCCCAACGAAGTTGTGAATGCTCCATCCCTGGCAGCGTTCAAGGCCAGGTTGGACAGAGACTTGGGTGACATGGTTTAGTGTGGGGTGTCCCTGCCCATGTCAGGGGGGTTGGAACTACATGATCTTAAGGTCCTTTCCAACCCTAACTTTTCTATGATTCTATGGTTCTATAACAGTCTGTCACCAATACCAAAATCACAAGACCAAAATCGTCACTATAACAAGCCACAACATAAGTCAGATACCACTAAAATCCAAAACCTTTGGACCCAAAACACAAGATGCCCCCTGCTTCTTGTGGGTGTATACCAAATGGATACTAGCAGCTGGGTATATGCCTTTACCCACAAGATTTCCTACCTCAATTTACAGAAGGCTTCCAAATGTTGCATACGCTTACCAAACCAATTTACCAAACCAAGATGCCCTCTGCATCTAACAGACTATATAAAAGAACACCTTTCATGAAGATGGTCCTTGTCTGCTCCTGCAGTGATCCAAATGAGTCAAATGTTCCTCTGGGAAAACTCCCAAGGGCCCTAGGGATCTGTCGTGGTTTAAACACAGCCACGCAGTTCATTCACTCACTCAACCCCTCTTTCTTGCCCTCCCCCTACTCACAGAGGGATGGGGAGAAGAATCAAAAGAATACAACTCCCACAGGTTGAGATAAGAACAGTTTAGTAACTAAGGTATAACACAGATCACTACTGCTACCACANCCCTCCCCCTACTCACAGAGGGATGGGGAGAAGAATCAAAAGAATACAACTCCCACAGGTTGAGATAAGAACAGTTTAGTAACTAAGGTATAACACAGATCACTACTGCTACCACAGGAAGAGAATACAGCACCTTACCACCCATAGACAGATAACTCACCACACCCCACCCAACTGAGCACTGATCAAATACTTCCTCCAACCCCCCAAAGCACTAGCCCTTCTAGGTAACTGTTACATCCTGGGCATGACGTGCTATGGTATGGAATACCTCTTTGGTCAGTTTAGGTCAGGTGTCCTGTCCCGTGCTTCCTCCCGTCCTCCCCTCCTCCCTGGCAGAGCATGAGACTCACAAAGTCCTTAGTCAGAGTAAACATCAGTAATTATCAGCTTTGCTCCCAGGCTGCAAGTCAAAACACATCTGCACCAGCTACTAAGAAGGAGAAAAAGGACTGCTACTGCTAAACCCAGGACAGGATGCCTGTCCTCTGTGGGTCCTGCAGCAGAGCAGAGTATGTCCCATCTGGGTCACAAAATCGATTTGGAGAAAACTCCAGGAACAAACTTGCCAACAAAGTTTTAAGTTGACAAGCAGGTATTCTTTATTGCGGTGCTGGGACTCATGACAGATCACTCTTGTGATCATTCTTGTCTCTCCCAAGCATCAATCAGGTTGTGATTGTATTGTCCTTAAACATACATATTCATTAGATTACAGACATTACATCATACTTTTAGAGAATGCCTCCTGTATGCATACAAAAATGTGGTAGCAGGCTTTCAGACGCCTGGTGGTTATTTCTTCATCTTTTTGTTTTTAGGATTGTTGTCATATCAGTCATATCAGTAACCACCAGGTGGTTCTGGCAAAGCTTATCTTAGTAATTTCCTTTTCTCTATAGTTGCTAACAAAGCCTAACATCCTTGAGGTTACTCATTTACAACCCAATTCTTCAATCAACCCCATTCTTCAAAGCAGAAGTCCTTCCATAAAATTGCATTCTTCCTAAGTACTGTTGTTAAAAACACTGATCCTAACAAATACTTCTCCCTGAACAAAGTGCCTCTCAAAGTTTCTACGATTATGCAGTGAAGCTGGATAGTGATGCAGTAGTACTGGTAAGTGACCTCATAATGCATGAAGAAATCATGCACCTGAAGTCTGATTATGTTTATCCTGGTAGCGCAGGTTAGATTTCCTCAGGGGCAAGAGGGAGAGGCAAGGGAATATGTGACTCATTAGATGCTGTCTTATAAAGGGACAGAAAGGTGTTCAGAGTCTGTTTCAACTAGCTAAAACATATAAAATGTCTTGGTGTATTCCCATGATGAAAGACAGAGAGCTATTCATCTTAACTTCTAAAAAAGCCCAGTCTGCTTACGCTGCTCAATGTTTCAAGGGATACGTCAGCAGAATGTCATAGATTTCACAGTAATTTAAATTTTCTTACAGAATTTGTGTTTACCCTAAGAACAGTAGGACACAATTTTACATAGAATCATAAAATCATAGAATATTTAGGGTTGGAAAGGACCATGGGTAAAATATATCCTAAACTAGATTCAAGCAAGACTTTTTCTTGCAACTGCAAGTACATGTGTTTGTGAGATCAAGCAAGTTGAACTTTTATTTAGACATGTATGCATCAGGCCTATTTGTCTTCCACCCTTATCCGATTTTTTTTTTCTTTTCTCATAGAAATATCTCTTTAAAATTTATATACAAAGGAAGTGTAGGTGTGAATAATACTACTTGCAATTTTCCATGTACTAAAGTTGAAGTGGCCAAAGTTCTGATTAAGGTGTGTAATAATCCTCTGTGCATCTAATGTCTCTTCCAAAAATCTTCCTCAGCAACAGATTGGGGTTAAAGAAGCATATTTCATTTAATCAAAAGTAAAATTATCAATGGTACCATTACAGAACTTATATGTAGCAAGGCAATTTCCTAATGCCTTTCCCTCTGAGGCAACTATTTTGCATGCCTCACACCCCTGTGCCTGGCTTACTGGTATGGGAGATTATTTCATAAAGGATCACTAACAACTGGCAATTTACAGTAAGGCTATAAAAGTTCAAATGGCCAAACTCAAATTTGAATAGTAGAAAGTTACATGTTGTCCTGGGTTTAGCAGTGGCAGTCATCTTTTTCTTCTTCATAATAACTGGTGCAGCACTATGTTTTTGAGTTTCAGCCTGGGAACAAAACTGATAAGAGGAATGTTTTTAGTTACTGCTCAAATGTTTTGTTCTGACCAAGGACTTTGTGAGCCTCATGCTCTTCCAGGGAGGAGGGGAGGCCGGGAGGAAGCAGGGACAGGACACCTGACCCAAGCTAGCCAAAGAGGTATTCCATACCATAGCACGCCATGCCCAGGATGTAACTGAGAGTTACCTAGAAGGGCTAGTGCTCTGGGGGGTTGGAGGAAGTATTTGATCAGTTCTCAGTTGGGTGGGGTGTGGTGAGTTATCTGTCTATGGGTGGTAAGGTGCTGTATTCTCTTCCTTGTTATTTCCTTAATCATTATTATTGGTGGTAGCAGTAGTGATCTGTGTTATACCTTAGTTACTAAACTGTTCTTATCTCAACCTGTGGGAGTTGTATTCTTTTGATTCTTCTCCCCATCCCTCTGGAAGCAGGGGAGGGCGAGAAAGGGGGATTGAGTGAGTGAATGAACTGCGTGGCTGTGTTTAAACTATGACACATGTATTTGATGTACTATGAGTACATTTAACAAAAATGCTCAAGTGGTACATCTTTCCTACTCCTTTTCCTCTCTCCCAGAAAGGACCCTGAAAGCAAAACTTTATGTTAAAAACATTATGTTCACAAAAGAAACTAGCAGAAGCTACTTTTCAAGCCCAGTATCAGGAATGTAATTCTCACACAGAATCTGCTAAACAACTTCAGACTTGGAAATCATAAAACGTATGTTTCATACAGAAGACAAAATCAACACTTTCTCTCTTAAAAAACAAATAAACAACAAAAACCTAAACAACAAAACTACACAATATTTTCACCACTCAGGCATTTAATTGGAATTTTGAAAATAGATTAATTGTAATGGAAGATGTAATAAACTATAGTTTGGATATTTTTTCTAGGAATCCTAAATTAGCACAGTTAATAAAATTACTTTACTTTTTTGCTTTGTTGGTAAACTAAAACCCTTCTACAAGTTGAATTTGAAAGAAAAAAAAAAAAACCCAAATAATCTGCTAAAGCAAATGATCTTCTTTTTCAGCCAGGGATTACAAAAGCTATTAAGGCAAATTTCAGTGAACTACAAAAACAGTACTTCAAAATGAACTCTTAACACCTTACAAATGTTATTTTATTGGATAAAATTACATCAGTTTCTCTAAATTCATGAGAGATTTCAACTGTGGTAAGCTAGAGTTAGTGTTTTTATGAAGCGTGTTATCTTCTGGATACTGGTTTGGTGAAGATTTCGAAAGCATTATCTGTCACTAAGCTCACAAGTAATACTAAGAATGCCTATAAGCGTGTTTGAAGCTGATCTGCAATTTAATAAGGAAAACCAATATAAATCTTGCAACAGCTGAGGATTTAGAAACTATTAATCTCAGGCAGCATGGGTTTCATTCCTAGCGACAGACAGTGTTGCACATATATGGATGAACCAACAGTGTACATACATGTCTCTTCTCCTGAGTAACAAGAGGAAGATAGGATGAGAGGTAGCAGACTCATGCTGCTTCAGAGGAGGTTTAGATAGGGTATTAGGAACTATTTCTTCACTGAAAGGTTGATCAGGCATTGGAACAAGGAAGTGGTATAAACACGGTCCCTGGAAGTGTTCAAAAACTGTGTAGATGAGGCCTTCAGTGGATTGTTTTAGTGGTGGTCTTGGCAGTGCTAGGGAAATGGTTGGACTTGATGAATTTAAAGGTCTTTTCCAACTGAGTTGATTCTATGATTTCCTTGTAAATTTCAAACTAGCATGAATAAAATAAGCCACTCTGGATATGCTTGAGGAATGTGGAAAAAAAAGAGGTCTGCAAAGATCAAATCAGAGTTTTCTTCTAATGATACAGTTCTGGCCAAATACATGTGAACAAGTTCTGGTAAGATTCTCTGTTCAATTCCAATAGCTCAGTTTTTCTCGATTCCTCCAGTGTTCCACAAAAATCTAACTTCAAAATATCAAAGAAGGCATAGAAAGTAAAAGAATCCTTAAGCAGTTTGGAAGGCACAGAATATACAGCTAACTAGAACAGCACTCAGATGGCATTAAATTTTCTAAAAGATTTTCGTACGGTTTTCAAAAGTCCATAAATCTCTATGTTTAAAAAAATACATTCAATGACTGGTTTTGGATCAAAGCATTTGTTTCAACAGAATCAAACCATTATGTAACACTGAACTATTTGAATAATTTCAAAGTTAATTAAAATGTTTCATTCCTTTAGTGTGAAGATGGGATGAATATTTTGTGTCTCTCTTTTCCTGCTATGTGACCTCTTTGAAAAAATTGGCATGGTTCCAGAAAGCATATTCCACATCAATGGGAAAATGTCATTAAGGATTTTCTGACCAAATCTGAGACACATTATTGAAAATATTTCATTTTTTTTTTTAATGTGAAAATAACATTAATTTCATTGTGGATGTCTTTTGTCTTTCTCTGTGGCTATTTTAGCAATCAATTTTACTCAAATCTTTCTCCTTTCATACTTCTAATACAGCTCTTGTTTTTTTCTTAGCTGACCATATTATTTATCCACCTTATTATACTATATTCATCCTTACAAAGTTTTTTTTCAAGGTAGTCTGAGTGCAGGAAAAAATCAACACTCGTATGAAACACATTTTATACATCTTTGATGCATAGAAGATAGGTCAAGGTATTATCAAATCCCTTTTCGTTTGATAGTTTTACTGATTTGCAGTAAGACACTTCTTGTCAACTTTTTAAATGAATGTACACAGTCTTATTGGTTAATACATTTGCATTTAACTAATTTGCTAATATAGATGACAAATTAGTATAAAAATTTCTGTTCTAAACCAAGCCTTGTCATGAAATCTGATATTTTTATAGTAGATTTGTCAATCAAATGACAAACCATAGACACAAAATATGTGTGCAGCTATCTAATTTATAATCTAAATATTACTTTATTAGAAACAAACAAAAAACCTTATTGGCTTAGATGTTGTAAATGGTGACTCTATTTCAAATCGCATAAGTGGGAATCCTATTTGAATATGTCCTGCAGAGAGCATCATTTTCTAAATTAGTAAGAAACAACAATTTTTTTTTAATGTATTCAGAACAAACAAAACAAAACAAAAGCAAAATTCCAACTGGATTTATCATCAGAAACACAGCTCTGTGACTGAGTAGCTGTGGGGTAGATAACAATACATTTCTAAATGAATACCAGGAAACATCACTTTATCTGGTGCTTCAAGTAAGCTTTTCTTAAAAGATAGATCCATTTGCTTTGAATATTTCAAACTTCACAATAGTAACATTTTTACATTGCTGTTGTATCAGAAGATGAAATGCCTGAATGCTTTAATTTAAAGGCAGAGTTCTAGTTTTATTTTTTATTTCAGAATTCAAATTACTTTTATTAAGATAAGCAGTAACATTGTTATTTTACATGAATATTGCAAGGAAGTCTAGAAGTGCCAAAGGTAAAGGGTATCTAAAGGTGTAAATGTGTTATTGGTTATGGGGGAACTGCTAATATTTTTACAATGAAAATGTGGGGACCATATCTGTTTTCAGAGACATATGGCTTACTTATAAGAAGAAAATATAATTTGCAATGAAATAGACACAAGCCTATTATTGATTCATATTTATCTACTTTTATGGTTTTTAGTACTGTAAAATCATCTCACATCCCAAACATTATGACTTTAATATCACAACAGAAATGGAAGGATATAAACCATTATTATTATTATAAAATTTAATGTATTCATTTGTGGGAGATCACATCAAAGAACTTTAAGTTTTTATTTGTTAAAAACTTCCTCTGTAATTTTGAAAATCTGCCTATAAATGCTTGGCTCTAAACATACATGGACAGTACATACTGAAAAAGTAAAATAAACCAAGATCTTTCTCAAACACCTAACTTAAAAAGACTAAACTCTCTTCATGTTGTGCTTTCATATGTTCACAAAATAACATCTTTTTTAAAAAAAAGGAGCTGAGAATTTAATAAAATTTGGAGAAACTAGGGGAAGAGAAATTAATAAAGAACATGTGTGTATTCTATCATGTGAATAGAAACCTGTATCCTTTAGTTGGTGATGAGAAGTCTATATTTGTACTCAGTCTACAGCCCTTACTCAATAAAGTCTCAGAAGTGTGATCAGGAACCTTTTTTACCTGGTTGAGCTGATTTTATGGAAAATCTGAATTTTGACAATCTCTCTGTACATGCACATTTCTATCTGTTCATCTGTGTCATCCTATATATCTTTATTGTGCCCCTGGTGATGTACATGAAGAAATGAATAACATGCTTTTTTGATAAACTCTGCAAATTTTATTTAATGCTAAGAGTGCTTTAGAAAAAGCTACCAGAAGAGTGATGTTGAAATCTAGCTTTGAGGCACTCAGCTTATTCTCATTCTGATCTCATCAATTTTCACTCACATATGACACTTTGCCAGCTTACAGTTCTGGTAATAAGAACTTATAATAAAAGGTGGCCCAGTGGAAAGATAAAAGCCAAGATGGAAAGAGCTTATTCTTGAAATTAATTCAACATGGGACTGATGGTTTTTAGCAAGATACGTAGCTGAGACTGCTCAATGACAGCAAACTCTTCTTTATTTACAGTAAAACACTATTTATCTGAAATTCTCAGTGAACAGCTTAAATTCACAGTTAACCAAAAGGACTTGCCACACAGATCTGATCATAAGGATTGCTCTGTATATTCTAAAGCGTGACAGCTAAAGAGTAATCTTCCCTGTACAACTGGCAAAGAAGAGGACATGAATTCTCACAGAGCTCAACCTGGTAGGTCCCAAAAGTTGCTTCTGCCCAAGGCTACTGTCAGCACTCAATACAGTCAATTTTCAAACAGTGAAGTGCACAGATAAATCCTGGCATAGGTATGCCAACTAATAGCCCTACACAACAAACTTAGGAACACTAAATGAAAGGATGCTTCTTTCAAATGAAATTGCAAGCAAAACCTTGTACATAGAACATAAATATCCATGCTTTACTACAACATATCAAGCTCTATTAAGACAGTGCCCTGTAAAACTTTCTACTGCCTTGTTTCCCCTTCAGGTAGCTACTTATTGTAAGGGTTTCGCCCTACATTTTCCCCTCTGTGACATTTGTGCCTTTGTTTCTGTGATTCATGCAAACTTTGCTACTGTCCTGGGTTCAGCAGTGAATCACTTTGAGCCTGGTGGGCCCCTGACACTTCAGGCCACCAGAGCAGAGATGCAACATACAGATGGACTCATGATCGAGGGGTGGACTTAGCAATCACACTAATGCCTAGGTTATTCACGAGTGTGAACACTGCACACAGCCTTTTCTGTTCTGAAAGACTGTTACAAGAAATGGAGCCTGACATCATGGACCAGATGGACTCAGTAGCTTTATAGGGACTGGTCCATGCACTAAGGTAGGAGTACATTGAGATAAAAGTGATGGTATATTGAAAATGTGGGATCTGAGAATGATGTGAATGGTATGGAATAAGGGGTGGATAATGTCCTGGGTTCAGCAATAGCAGTCAGTTTTTCGCCTTCTTAGTAGCTGGTGCAGCACTGTGTTTTGAGTAGCGGCTTGGGAACAAAACTGATAAGAGCAATGTTTTTAGTTAGTGCTCAAATGTTTTGATCAAGGACTTTGTGAGTCCCATGCTCTGCCAGGGAGGAGGGGAGGCCAGGAGGAAGCAGGGACAGGACACCTGACCCAAGCTAGCCAAAGAGGTATTCCATACCATAGCACGTCATGCCCAGGATGTAACGGGGAGTTATCCAGAAGGGCTAGTTCTCTTGGGGTGGTTGGAGGAGGTGGTCGGTCAGCGCTCAGTTGGGTTGGGGTGTTGTGAGTTATCTGTCGGTGGCTGGTGAGATGCTGTATTCTTTTCCCTTGTTATTTCCTTTATCATTATTATTATTGGTGGTAGCAGCAGTGATTTGTGTTATACCTTAGTTACTAAACTGTTGTTATCTCAACCTGTGGGAGTTGCATTCTTTTGATTCTCCCCCCATCCCTCCGGAAGCAGGGGAGGGCAAGAAAGGGGGGTTGAGTGAGTAATCAAGCTGTGTGGCTGTGTTTAAACCACAACAGTTACCATTTGGGCATCTAAATGGAGTACTACAATTAAGATTGCATATTTAACATTTCTGTTTGAATATAGTGTGTGAGATTGTTTCTATAAAGCATCTATATACCTTTCAGTGCTGACAAATAGCTATGACTCATGTATCAATTCATATACCTCTGACTGTAAAACAAGTATTAGACTGTCCTGTAATGTCTAGGGCTGACTTCAGGCTTATAAACTGAAAGCAGTGGAAGAGTGGTCCTCACAAATACGGTTTTGCCAGCTGACATGACTAAGGAAGAGTCTGATTGTTTCAAACATTTTGCAAGGTGTTGTAAATACCTGCTTTGCACCTTCAGTAGAGTGATGCTTGCAGGGATGTCTGTAGCTGGCAGATACTTTCAGTGATCTTGACTGTCACAGTGGAGGTTATGAAAAGACTATCCTCCACAGAAAATAAAGGTGATCTGAGACAAGCCATAGCTTCATCAGTCCTTTGGCTTGAAACTAGGCAATTCCATCTATCAGCATAATTTTACCTTACATGAACACAATATTTCTTTTTTTCTTTTTTCTTTTTTTTTTTTTAAATCCTACAAGAAATCATGCTGCTTTAAACTCTTCTCTCATGCACTCTGTTGCATTGTTCCTATCTGTGGTGAGTTTACTACAGTCAAAACTTCAAGATACAAGAAGATTAAAACCTGAGATTGTGATATTTCTGTGAATAACCAGATTAACTGTACATATTGTTCAATGTAGTACTGAAAGCACACTATCTTTAATTTCTTGAAATAATTGAGGATCACTGCAAAAAAGTTAGAAGCTGTTTTGAATACACTAATTAGCAATGGTCAAGTGAGATCATGGCCTTTTATAACTTCAGCAAACAATCTGGAGCAAATTTCTGCAAAGTGTGAAATGCCTTTTGAAGCACAACTTTAGCAGCTTCACAGTTTCTTCCCTCAAGACTTCTGTAAAGAACTCTGGCTTATAAGGAAAGAATAGTATCTGTATTAAGAAAAGAAAAAATGGTCTTAAAAAGCTACCTCTAAAACAGAGCTCAAAATCTCCATCACACTTGTAATGATTTATCAATATGAATATGATTATAGAGAGTTCAATACAAATACATGATAAGACCAACAGGCCTATCATTCTTCCTTGTTCATGGGCCTATATGGATAGAGCTATTCTAGTCAAGTAACACTGGGATCCAGAGCATTCAGAGTCTAAGTTGGGATGTAAGATGTTTCTCTCACACCATTTTCACACTGGGCCAGTACACAGCATCAAGAGACAAAGGTTCTTTACTCTGAATCCTGAACACTTGACATTTTAGATGTACAGAAAATGGAAATCAAGTCAGGCTACTAAGAGGACAGAACAAGCATGCAGGGGTAGAAATTAGACATATCAAAACTTAAGAGAGAAAAAGATGGTAGGAAACATCAGATTCTGAAAATTCATTCTAGTATGTTAGTTACAAAAAGAAGAGCAGAGATGCTAGTCTGTTACTCCATGGTTTTGAAAAATGTTGCTGTATGCTACTAGATGTCTGATGGTATTTACCAATCTTTCTGTATATGCCTTTGTTGAAAAAAATCATCACATGGAAGCAGATGATATCAGTCAAGCAAGTAAAAGGCTATTGCAAAAAGTAAAGGTATCATCTGTTCCTTACGTATCACGTAGGTATGACAGGTAGTAATGGAATTTAACTGCATCAGAAAGGATTCAAATTAGGAAGCCAAAAAAGCTTTGAAATCCTAGTCCAGGTAATGAGGGACTGGATTAATTTGCCCGGGGAAATTGTGGAGTCTTCATCTTTGGACTTTTTTTAGGACAGCTCAAGCAATCATTTGTCAAGAATAACTCATGATAGAAATGGCATCTGTCACAATCTAACTCTGCCCTGGGGCAGAAAGAAAATCTAGATAACACTCTTGAAGCTCCCTCAGTTCTTATTTTTCTATGAATTTTATAGTTTACTCTTATTCAGAGAGCTAATAAACAAAATTGTAGCTACTGGCTTTTTGTTACATTCATACCTGCAATGTGCAGAATTCCCGATTGCTTTTGTGATGAATTATATGGCTATTGTAGCTACGTCAATAACTTTTATATCATCTGTGGGACAAATTAGCATTTGTAAACAAACATATTGTCAGACAAATTGAAATCAGTCTTTGACTTCAAGATGAGCTCAATTGCATCAAGTAGATTCAGGCAACTAAGCTGGCAGCTGATTTCCCAAGGCTCCCCTTGTAGTCAGCACGTAGACAGGCACTTTCAGGGAGCAACTGAGAGCACGAGTCTAATTTACATACTGTGAAGACTAACCAAAAACTGAACAGGTTAAGTAAATTAAATCAGAAACCAGTACTTGGACAGTATTAATACTCTCCTTCCACACTTTCATAATGCTTAAATTACCAAGCAAGTGGCTCTCATAAATAACCAATATTTGAGAGAAGATATGAAAATATATTGTGGAATAAACAGCAAGAAATTAATCACATTCACAGTTTATAGATTTTGCTGCAATTTTTCCTCCCATTTCTGAGCAATAAATAATATCGGGACAAACTAATTGTTTTCCCTAACAGCTCAATGTGAAAATTTCTAAAATAGGCTGGCTGTGTAAATATCTAATTACGAGTAAGAGAAAGAAAACCTGCTCTATTTTGGCTCCCACTCAGACTGGTAGTAAAAAAAAATATAGTGCTAAATAAACATGTTTTATTTATTTAGGGCTTTTTAGAAGTGTTTTATAGGAAGAATAAAGCAGACACGCACAGCATAATTTCTTTTGAGGTTTTTTGAGATATATATTCCCAGTTTTAAGTTGCAGAGCACAGAATAAGGTGTATTTATCTTTCAGCTCCTGGTATACATCAATTAAAACTATCCTAGTAGGATCAAGAGTTCTCCTGTTTCTATCCATAAGGTTCAATATTCTTTTTCTTATCTAACAAGGTCTAGCTGATTAACTCTGTGACACTGAGGGAATATTGGTGAATGACAAAATAAGATTCTCTTCCACTATTCACTAAAACAACCATTTAGAAGACTGCCAGGTAGCCTTCTGCAAAGGAGGGAATTTTGCAAAGAGTAACCATTAAGATAGTGACTGAACAGCACAAGAAAGAACCCAGGACTGCTTTGTTTGTTTGTTTTTCACAGGATAAGTGTACCATCATTTGATCAAATTTTAAAATGACTATTTATATTCTATCTCACTATTTCAACTGGGTATCACATTTCATTGAAACATTTTTTCAGCACAGCCTCTCTAAGCCACTGGGTAACCAGTCTCCCACTGAACAGTGAAAAGTGTCAATGTTTAATAGAAAAAGGAAATGTTTGGTATGTACAAATAATGGGAAAACTCACACAGTTCTCAGGGCCTACTGCTGCAACTGTGTTATTTAGAACTATTGAGTACAGCCACGAGATAGTTTTAACCCATCTAATTAAAAGGATAGGTGCATATTAATACTATCATTACTGTGTAAATAAATCTAAACATCCTTGTTATTCTTTCATTAGTACTCCAAATACTCCTTTAACTCAACATTTCATGTGAATGTAGATAGATGTTAGCTTGCAGTATAAAATGCAATTATAAAATTGCAATATTATTTTTTTGTCAAGCAGACTGTGAACTCTTTGTCACCACAGCAAAAGTATCTTCAATAGGACTGCCCTTCGGCGCCTCCCTTGTGCTGAGGGTCTTAGAGTCACTTCTATAAGCATCTAAACACAAAGCGCTGTGTATTGAGGGTGTTATTGCACCTTGCTGATGCTACAAGAGAAGGACTGCTTGTTCACAAGATCTTTCATAAAAGGATACATTTCTGGACTGCTAACAAGAATGTTCAACACTATCCCTACTAGTGCACTGCAGAATTATGGAGGTTACCAGCTTTCCAAGGCTTACATAATTCTGCAGGCATTGTTGATGAATAAATAATTCATGTCTACATTTTTAGGACTAAAAGAAAATAAAAACTTGTGTCTCTTGACTCAGTTTCAAGCTCCTGTTAAGTATTTGGTTTTTGTTGTAAATGTCATTTTTGCCCTTTTTATTTCATTCTGTATCAGGACTTCTTCCTGAGGCTTGATAGCAGAGTAATTGAAAGTTAATAAGCAGATTAGTACATTGTTTTCATTTTTTTCCAGATGTTTCCTTCATTATGCCAGACATATTATTTCCTAAGCAGAAAGCTGCAAAGAGTGTAAATTTTAGAATATCTTGCAAGATACTGAAAGATGCACAGTTCAGAAAACAGTGTGCATCCTTGTTTGGCTGGGAGAAAGCTGTTTCCATGATGTTTATTCTGGCTAGATTAGGATATGCTTCAAAGAAGTTGGATACAGAAAACTTTATTATATGTGGTTTTTACTGTAGCTGAGACAGCTACTATACTGACTACTACTTCCTGACGTCCACAGGTATCCAGCAAATGCATTTAGTTAGTGCTGCTTATTAATGTATTGCTTCTGCCAGGTGTTTTAATCACAGCAGGCTAGACAGAAGCAATGTTAATAAGTACTCTGTAAAATTTCATCACGTCTGAATTTAGAGTGTGGTTGCTGTTTTATCGGGTTTGGATGCAAAACTGTAAATTACTTTTTCTACTGAATAATGGAGAATAGGATTATACAGGAACATTCAAACTTTAAGTAATGAATTGAAGAGCCTAGGGCTTATTTGCCACAAAAAATTAATTAAAAGAAGAAATAACAAATAAGCTTTATTCCTGACTTTATGTTATGTAACCCATTATCCATTTGCAAATTGAGTCTTGGGAAGTTCCTGTGTTTCGAAGTAGTTCAGGTGGCATTTGTATATGAATTTAGGAACATTGGGTAGTTAACCTATTACTACAGAGGTCACTTCAAAATTCCTGTCATTATCTCTGTGTGGTTGTAATCATGTTCTTGATACAAACATGTAGGATAAGTGAAATAATTTTTAGCTTTTGAAAGAGTTTTTCTCCTTCCAAAATTTGTTTATCCTGCAATGCCCAGCTTCAAGCCAAGCACTTATTTTCTCACATGAAATCTTTAAACAGTTTACATTTAAAATGTCTTCCTATTTATTGCAAACTTTCTGTGCAGCCCTGGATTTTTGGTTTCATCTCTTGGTGTGAAACTGCAGCCTTATCATCTCACTTCATTCAAGAATATAGAAGCCATCATTCTACAGAGGTGGCAGCTTTTCTGCTTCAGAGCTCATGTAATTTAGTTGGGTCCTCTAATAGGGTTATATTTCATATATGCTGTATACACCCTTTATGCTTGTGTTACTCCTCAAGGAACTTGGAGATGAATATAAAGTAGTTTATTGCATAAGGAATAGTGGCTGTATTGGCCATTAACCTCAATAACTTGCATAGGCTATAGTGGAGCATATAAAACACTCATAGCAGTGAGATCTGAATCAGTACAAGATGTTTTTTCAAGCCGAAGTATTGCTTACAGAAAGAAGCCTACAGATACCTGCACTATGCTGCCATCTTCTCCAGCCAGGTATTTTGTACTCTGCTATGTACAGTATTTGCATGTTATGCCTCAGGCATCTTATTTTCTTACAATGCTTTCCTTTTCTTCTATGAAAATAGTACTGAAAAAAATGTCATACAAAATACCTGCTGTGCTGTAATTAACTTATAAATGAATTTTTGTCCATTAGTATTGTACTTACAACTTCAAATGCATAACCACTGGGATATACATTATACGGATTATGCAAAAAACCAATTATCTAAAAATTAAACCCATTTCACATTAAATTTTGCATGGAAGAATACACTCAGCTGTTGTGTTCTTTAAAACTTTTGAACACTGTATTAGATTTTAGAACAGGAAAAAAGAGATGTTTTCAAGATCAACTTCCAAGCTTTTGATTGAAAGTTTATATTTTTCTAAAACTTTATGTAAATGTATGCAACTCCAAAATATTTTGGAAAAGTGAATTATCAGCTTAGAGCCCAGTGATAAAAATCCTCTGTGCTGCTAACTACTCTTTCAAATCTAGAGGAATTGGGTTGTTTATAGATAACACTTTTTTGAAAAGTGTTATGTGAAAATATAATTGTGCAGTTACATTCACACCCTCTCTTTTGTACCCTTGCATGATAACATAGCCTATTTCCTGGCAATACACAATTGCTCTCTGCAGGAACCCTGCTTCCTCTGGTGAGTCAGGTTTATGCTATTGTTTGAGTGTGGTGATGTACAGATTTTATCTCCGTTATTGAAAGCATCCTCTCACCTACTGTTTCCGTAGTGCTGCCTCAGTCTTGAATTAATTTCCTTGACAATTTTTACATAATGTTCTGGGAAAAAGGTCTTACACTTCTGTTCCAGAAGAGACTTTGGTCAAGACCTCAGAGTTACCCAGAAGTCTTTTTGAATGTCCTAAACCTCATCAGTCTTGATAAAATTCAAATGCTTTGTTCTTTATCCATATGTAAATCATGAAGTGAAGACTCTGGGGAGACCTTCTAACAGCCTTCCAGTACCTAACAGGGGCCTACAGAAATCTGGAGAGGAACTTTTTGCAAAGGCATGCAGTGACAAAGGTATGTACTGCTGAAGCTGAGAACAGGGTGCTATAAAGGGCAGGTGGGAAATGTCACTCATACATAAGAAGTGGCACAGCAAGGAAAATTCATTATAAATCCCTTTGTGGAAGAGAATGAATCTTCAGCTAAGCTGTTCTAAGGAAGCAAAAATGGGTATATAAAAGCTTGTCCCTGAGGCTTGCAGGATTTAGATCCTGAGAAATAAGGAGTTTGAAAGCCAAAGGACTATCCCAGCACTGCAGGAATTTTAACACAGGTTGGACTGGGGTATGTGCATTAAATCCTGAAGTGGGCACAACATACAGTGGGAGGTCTTCATAGAAATGCCTCATCCACCTCCAGGAGTGGTGATGTGTTTGTTTCAGTGGCACTTCACAGCTTCATAGGTAAAACAGTAGGGTTAATAGCCTTTTTATCAGTTTTGTTGATCTGTTCTTTTTTTCACCATTTTCAGTTTTACATTAGAGCTTCATAACATCCAACTCCTTTTAAATTTAAATATCAAAATGTAGACAGGCCCAGCTGGAATTCTCTGATGAAACTGGTTTTCATGGGAAAGAAAAGATCAATTATAGAAACTTCAATTTTTCACAGAAATGTATTAGTTTCTTCTGATGAAACAATACAGAAGACAGCTTTCTGATAGAAACCTGCTGATTGCTTGCCTGCTGTCAGGGATCTCAGACTTTCCACCTGGGCCTCTGATATAACCCCTTCCCACCACAGCTCTGGATCACAGAACACACAAGCTTTGCCACAGAAACTGGCAATCAGCCTTGAATGAGTGGAAAGGAGTTTTGGAGCTAAAGGAATATTGTTCCAAACCTACTATCTAAATGGAAGAAGCTGTGAAACATGCAGATGTGTCACACTATGTGTGAACATTTGAAACCCAGTGTGCAGCTCCAAGAACTGAAATATGCTTTGATCCTCTTTGAAAGCCTACATCTGGAACCTTCTTTCTTGTAGGCTTCCTACCATGTAGTAGAGTACTTCAGAGCTTCAGGTACCCATCCCAAGTCATCTGGTTCCCAACCATGCACTGGGTGTCCAACAACCTGTATGGACTCCCATAAAAGAAACAACTGCACTACAAATTGTCATTTTCAGTATTCATAGAATCATAGAATAGTTTGGGTTGGAAGAGATCTTAATATCATCTTGTTCTGACCCCCCTGCCATAGGCAGGGACACCTCACACTAAACTGCACACAATATTGCAGGTGAGGTCTCATGAGAGCAGAGTAGAGGGGCAGGATCACCTCCCTCAACCTGCTGGTCACACTCCTTTTGATGCAGCCCAGGATACGGTTGGCTTTCTGTGCTGCAAGCGCACACTGCAGTCGGCTCATGTTCATTTTCTCATCAACCACCACCCCCAAGTCCTTCTCCACAGGGCTGCTCTGAATCTCTTTGACCAACCTGTAGCTGTGCTTCGGATTGCTTCAACCCAGGTGAAGGACCTTGCATTTGGCATGGCTAAACTTCATTAGGCTGGCATCAGCCCACCTCACAAGCGTGTCAAGGTCCCTCTGGGTGGCATTCCTTCCCTGTATCCACCGNATTTGGCATGGCTAAACTTCATTAGGCTGGCATCAGCCCACCTCACAAGCGTGTCAAGGTCCCTCTGGGTGGCATTCCTTCCCTCCAATGTATCCACCGAACCACACAGCTTGGTGTCATCAGCAAACTTGCTGAGGGTGCACTCAATCCCACTGTCCATGGCAGCAACAATGTTGGATAATACTAGTCCCAACACCAATCCCTGAGGGTCACCACTTGTCACTGGCTTCCAGCAGGACACTGAGCCATTGACCACAACTCATTACTGGCTATCCAGCCAGTTCTTTATCCACTAAGCGGTCCACCTATCAAATTGATGTCTCTCCAATTTCAAGACAAGGATGTCGTGTGGGACAGTATTGAATGCTTTGCACAAGTCCAGGTAAATAACGTCAACTGCTCTACCCCTGTCCATCAGATCTGTAGACCCATGGTGTGCGGTCATCCAAGCAGTTCTTTGTCCACCAAGTGATCCATCCATCAAATTGATGTCTCTCCAATTTAGAGACAGGGATGTCATGCAGGACAGTGTTGAATGCTTTACACAAGTCCAGCCAGATGATATCAAGTGCTTTGCACCTGTCCATCAGTTCTGTAGCCACATCATAGAAGGCCACAAAATTGGTCAGGCAGGATTTCCCCTTAGTGAAGTCATGCTGGCTGTCACCAAGCACCTCGTTGTTTTTCATGTGCCTTAGCATTCCTTCCAGGAGAATCTGCTCCAAGGTTTTGCCAGGCATGGAGGTGAGACTGACTGGTCTGTAATTCCCCTTCTTGAAAATGGGGGTTATATTTCCCTTTTTCCAGTCATCGGGAGCTTAACCTGACTGCCATGATTTTTCAAATAAGACTTCCAGTGGCTGATTCACTGAATGTGTCAACAAAACACTGGACACAGAAATTTTTGGCCTGTGTAACTTCATAACTGGAAAGTAAAATATGCATCAGGAGCTAGGGTAGGAGAATTTGTGCTGTTGTGTTTGAGCCACTTTCTGGATCTTAGAAATAAACCTAAACAATTTAGCAAGTATTATACTGTGCTTTTCTGCTCAGTGTAAATGCATGCTAACTAACTAACTTAAACATTTAAAGGGCTGTGAGATGGACATAAGTATATAAAAGTCACCACAAAAGCCATCATCAGACATGGGAAAGAGGTGAAGATTGACAGCTAGAATGGGAGAAGTGTAATAAAGTCAAAGAAGAAATTAATTTATCTCTGATTTATCTTGTTTCCTTTGGAAAGTAATTTGCAGTTACGAATAGTAACATATAATGGAGTGGTATCACTGCCATATATGACAGATTATCTGTTTGATTCTATTATTAACAGTGACCTACAGAAATTATTTGCACAACTGGCTTCTGCTTCACATGAATATATAAATATAGCTATGATTCCTAAGTGTCTAAGTTGCCATTTACCATTTGAAATGCTGTAATTTAAATATTTAACAAAAGATACGAATCCAATTCACAGAGCTTACCCTTCTGAAATCAGATGAGGCCTGGATTTAAAGATTTCCCATGAAGCATATAGGGAAACAATTGTAGTGGCTAGTGGTTTTGCTTTGAAAAGACTTGCCTCAAGCAAACAGGCCTGGGACACAGTCAAAATTAGTTCAGTTCATTTTAGCCTAGACAACCTTAAACCTTAAATAACTCTTGCATCAGTTATCTGGGGAATTACTCCACTCTCATGAGAACCCCACCTGGAGTACAGCATTTAGATCTGGATCCCCCAGCATAACAAGGACATGGATTTGTTGGAGGAAGTTCAGAGGAGGACCATGAAGATGATCAAAACTCTGAAGCACCTCTCCTGTGAAGATAGACTGGGAGAACTCGGATTGTTCAGTCTGGAGAAGAGAAGGCTCCAAGGAGACCTTCGGTAGAGCAGCTTCCAGTACCTAAAGGGGACCTACAGGAAAGCCAAAGAGGAACTTATTACAAGGGGATGTAGTGATACTAAAGGGGAAATGGCTTTAAAGTGGAAGAGGGTAGATTTAGATTAAAGGAAAAAGTTCTTTACGGGGGGAAATAGTGTGGCACTGGAACAGGTTACCCAGAGAAGCTGTGAATGCTCCATCCCTGGAGGAGTTTAAGGCTAAGACTGAGCTTTGAGTAACCTAATCTAGTGGAAGGTATCCCTGGCCATGGAAGGGGATTGGAATTCAATGATCTTTAACATCCCTTCCAATCCAAATTATTCTATGATTCTATGAAATGAGTTCTTTAAACTTATACACTTACCAACATTTCACTGATGACATTGGTATAGAATCTACAGTGTTCAGGGGATCTGTCATGTCTCTTGTGCTATGAGGTCACAGCATAAATAAGAAATTAGCATCTTTATACCTTGCAAACTGTAAAAAGAGAAAGAAGAATGTAATTGCAAAAAATCAGCCAGCAAAGTGCCAGCACCACACAACTCAGCCTCAGTTCTGGTCTTCTTCAGAACTGAGATCAGTTCCGTGTTTCAGGATGAAAACTCTAGTGTAAGTTGCACTAGGTTACACAAATCTTTGCTGTATTCATGCAATGACATTGTTAGATCTAGTCCTTATCTTTATGAACTTCCTTCTGCTTGTGGAACTTTTAATTTCTGTGTACTCTCTCAGAAGAATAAGTAGTCTCCAGCATAACGTTTCTACCACCTGTCCTTAAAATTGTGGCCATCTGCACTTTAAATATTTGTAAGAGTTCTGCTTGCAAAAACAACAGTAAAACTTCTTGGATGAAACTTACTTTTATGCAGCTGATTACAAAATTATAAGATTTTGTACTATAGCTTGTTACAATAATTTTATGGCATCCAATTTACTGGAACTAAATTACTTTACAATTTATGTTCTTTGTTAAAATAGTTTTTTATAAAATTGTTAGGTCATATAGAGGCCAGGAGACATTTTATATGTTATGAATATCAAAATTACGATTAATATTAAACAAAAATGTCTCCAATAGCATAATACATAACTGGTTTAGTCCATTTATCAGAGAATGACTCTGTGCAAATGAGACTTTCTTTACATAATCATATACATAGCAAATTGCCTTAGAACTATTAGTGTAGTCTTTAGGCACTCTCAAGTGTATTTTTTAACATTCGAGATTGATTGAATGTTGTCATTTGCACAACTGTTGGCTCTAAAATCAAGTAATGTGAATCATCACAACAATGATTCCTTAGAGAACGCTTCTTTCTACCATGATGTATTCTATTTTTCTGTGAAAACTTGGAAATTAAACTGTTCTTGGTAATTGGATTTAAACTCTTGAAAACCTAGGCCTTGTTTGCATTTGTGCAGTTGGAACACACCTGTACCCAGAACATTGCTTTTAATTAACAAAATCAGCTGTTTTCAGTAATTACATACACAATCATAGCATATGTGAGTTCCTGAATCACATTCACTTTTACAAATATTATGTCTACATGTTAACTTATACCTTTTTTTAACCAGTGTAGCAGATAAAATTTCCCATATTCACGATTTCCTAAATTAGCTTTCACAGAATTTCTACACTTACCGAGGAGATATATAACATATGTCATATTGATCCCAACAGATTTTAGGGACAAGCTTGTGGCACTTAATCAGAAAAGGCAAATATAAATGCACACCAGCTCAAGATGTTTTTCTGGAAACAAAATGCTTCATAATAAGTACTTTGGAAAGAGAAGCACAATACATGTGAAGGTGATGTCTCTAAAGGTAGTCAACTACACCATCCTCATATATAGATAAAAAAGAAATTGAATAAGGAATGGTTCCACATTCTTCTCTTACTTTTTTCATTCTTCTTCAGAAGTACCTGGTCAGTTTAATTTTATACTTTAAGTTGTAGAAACGGAATTTAAAATATAATCTTACATCTCATATAGAATATCTTATTTAAAAAAAATAGTAATCTCAATATGATAGAAGAAAAACTGCATGTCTTTTTAAGGTGTAGAAAATAATGAATTAATTTCACTGGAATATTTGATTTTCTTCAGATTTTCAAAGGTATATCAAAAGGCCAAGCATAAAGGTGATGTTATACATGCACTTGAAGATTTTGAATTTTGTGATGTAAAGTGTATGCCAAGAATAGGAATGGAATAACATCAAAACACACATTTTTTTAAGTGGTTTAAGAAAAATACTGCTCCTAAAGATAATTATTTTTATTTTGAAGATTTTCGTTCCTGCAAACCCTAACCGTAATATATTTTTTCCCTAAACAAACGGATATTCAGAGTTTGTGTTTGATTAAAGCGTTGCACAAAAATGCGGGACAGACTGTAGAATGAGAAAAGGATCCCAACTGCATTTCACAGTTGATAAATGAGAAGCTGCTTTGTTACCATAAGGGCTCCACTCTGGGATGCTTAAAAGTATGATACACCACACTTGGCCCATGACAAGTTACAGGATTTATATATGAATAGACTTCAAGACCAGAAGTGACTGATGTGATCATCCTGTCTGACCTTTAATGCCCCAAGTGGCAAACATTCTTAGAAATGGGATTAGTGCCAGAACTTGAAGCATATTTCATTTCATTTTGAAAACAGAATTGTCTTATCCCCTAGGAAGTTTGTTTCAGTCATTAATCGACTTTCTATTTGGAAATTGCACCTTATTTAATCAGGTCATTGGATCTTGTTATGACTTTGTCTGTCATAATAAAAACCTCTCTTTTCACATCTTTTCAATGTGCAAATACCAGGGTATCAAGTAAGTTCTTGGTCTTCCTTATGATATGGTGAAAAGAGGGGTTGATGTCAGAATAGCAGGCCAATGTGCTGCAACATAAGATCAAAAAAATAAACAGCATAATCCCATAAAAGGTTCATTTCTATGCTATGTAAGAATATTGGTGAGGAATAGAAATAGGCACCAGTGATACGACACTAGGAAAAAATCCAAACACCTCAAGATTTTAAGGACTTGAAAACCAACAAAAAAAGTACATGGAGGATCTTAGTATAAATTTCTGACCAAACAATGGGAAAGAAAATGTTATTGAAATTGAATCTTTGGTCAGTAAAGAGTGGTGTCCAAGGGGATTTTCTTTCACATGATCATAGAAAAGATGGTATTTATAGTTCTGGTGCAAAACAAAATTTTTAGAAAATCCTCTTTCAGAAAAATAAATGTAACAAAATTTTCAAATTTCAGAAGCACAAATTCAGAAGTTTCCTTGGACCAAATGTGCTTGACTGTTTTGAACAGTTGTTCATCTCAAACTCTTTCATTCTCATTTTCCCCTTAAAAGACAGAGGGCATAAACTCAATTTAAAATGGAAAATATTTCCTGGAACATGAAGGGTCAACCATATAATCACTGCCATCAAGCAGTTTTAGACTGAACCTTTAAATATGAAGACACTACGTTAGCATCATAATCTTATTTTGAATCCTTCTGCATGAAAGTAATTATCATTATTATTGAATTTTATCCAGTTAGAGCATGTCCTCTAGGGTGTTGCATTAATTGGCTTTTTTATGACTGCAACTGTATTTTTATGTGTTATCAGTTGTATTAATAAATAACCATTATAATTATAATGGTTCCAGATGGGACTATTTTAGTTAAAGGTCATGTTTTGTACAAAAGGTGTATAGTTTAAATGTTGTCAAATTTAGAATTAAGAAGACAAAATGCTATTAAAGTTACTTTTGTCTGAACTTCTCCCCCTGAAATTATTCCAGGATGACGATAGTAAAAAGCATAAGCAAATTCACCTTCTAAAGTTAGGTTTCATGTGTTTTGCATTGAAGTCTTGCAAAAGATTTTTCTTCCATAAGTAAACATGACATTTTAGACAGAGAAAATAAATTGTAACAAGTTTAAACCTTTTCTATTGAAGAGACCAAAATGAAAGAAGATTAGTGAAGTTTCTTCAGCGAAGACGACACAAGCAAAGCTGATTCCTGAGTTTCTTACTTTTTCTTATCCTTATTAAGGTTTAATTACATGTTTACCTCAAACTAACTTTAAGATTTCCAGAGAACTCATTCTCTCTTAAAGACATTAACACTTCAGCAGTAGCCATTGTATTTGGAACCTGAGCACTGGAGTTTACAATACCAAACAACTGTTACTAACCTATGTGGTTGCCTAGCATAGGATTACCTTCATATTCTAATGTTAGTTTACAAGGTAAAGTTACCAAACTGGGAAAGGAAAGCCAAACCAACTTTCACTGCTTAATTCAAATCCACACAATATTCTGATAATTGCAGTAGACTGAAATTGTTTTATAATAGGAATTTCAAAAAACGCACCAAGAGCAAGATGAGCTCAATAGTTTTTAAGGCATTGGCAAGGTTGTATAAAGGGTTTATCCCACTTCTCAAAACCTTTCTTCCTCATTTATGTCAAATGCCCCAAGGTGGATGGGATGCAGAATCTGAAAATATTATAATCTGGATATGTATGAATAGAGCACTGCCAGAGAGCTGCCAGAGAAGTCACAACTGCAACGCAATGGCAGAGCCTCTACTGGACGTCAGCTTTCTGAATATGAATCCAGTTGTGGGAATGAGTTCTACTGATTCCGGCCAAAAGCTTGTGCATAATATTGCATTTCTGTTTAAAATATTTATTTCTGCAAAATCTATGGTTTAAGAATGAAGCACATGAATTCTGAGAATATGAATGGAAAATAATATCTTCCAACTAAATTCAAAGCCAAGCTGGGTATGCTGTGGGAACACAGTATCTGCTAAAATGTAGAGCAAATGAATTTTCTTTCCTATTGATAATTGATGTGTTGAATTTAATTGTCCTGTGCATTTGGATAATCATAGAGCAATCTGTTTCGCATTGGTTTGTCTGATACCAATGTGGCTGTAGCTTCCACATATTGTTTAATAAAGTTGCTGATTTTCACTCATTTGAGAGCCTCTTGGTGTCATTGTATTTTAAATTTACTGTGATTGCTACTCCACTAAAAAGGCATGACTGTGTATAAGTATGTAAAATATGAGATACTGGGATCCAATAATTGGCTGCTACATCTACTGTTTTTCTGATTTTAGACACAAAGCTATATCCCTTATTTACACAAATGTTTGATTTCAACCTTACGAGCCCTATTCTCTGACCAGTAGAGGATACTCTCCCTTTTAAATCCCCTGCAAAATCACATAAAAAGCAGGAAAACTGGGACTATTGCAGGGCCTTTTCCTTTCTAAAAATGGGATTTCTATATAATGTCACAAAAAGAGTGTGGAGGGGGTGACAAATCCCCACTCAAAGTAGTGAGGAATAGCATAAACTGTTTACTAACAGACACACCACAGACAATAGAGATTAAGTGTTTTCATACTTGTTAGGAAATTCTGAAGAACCTATTCTGGAGACTGCTTTTGCCAGTCTACCTCCAAAGAAAAGTCGCAGTAGAACAACGCAAGCCACTAAAGCAGTCCATAACATACCTTTGAGAATGCCAGAAGCAGCATATGCTGCATCAAAAGAAGCGTGACCAGCAGGTGAAGAAGCCGATCCTGCCCTTCTACTCTGCTCTCGTAAGACCTCACCTGGAGTATTGCATGCAGTTCTGGTGTCCTCAACATAAAAAGGACATGGAGCTGTTGGAACAAGTCCAGAGGAGGGCCATGAGGATGATCAGGGGACTGAAGCATCTCCCATATGAAGACAGGCTGAGAGAGTTGGGGCTGTTCAGCCTGGGGAAGAGAAGGCTGTGTGGAGACCTCATAGCAGCCTTCTGGTATCTGAAGGGGGCCTATAGGGATGCTGGGGAGGGGCTCTTCTTTAGGGACTGTAGTGACAGGACAAGGGGTAACGGATTCAAACTCAAACAGGAGAGGTTTAGATTGGATATAAGGAAGAAATTTTTTACTGTTAGGATGGTGAGATGCTGGAATGGGTTGCCCAGGGAGGCTGTGAATGCTCCATCCCTGGCAGTGTTCAAGGCCAGGTTGGATGAAGCCTTGTTTGGCACGGTTTAGTGTGAGGTGCCCCTGCTTATGGCAGGGGGGTTGGAACTAGATGATCTTAAGGTCCCTTCCAACCCTAACTATTCTATGATTCTATGATACGGTGTGCCTTTTATGCACTCAACCAGGAGCATCCCAACATTAAAATAAATGTGATCACATTAATTGCAATATTTTGCAGCAGTGTTGTGTTGGAAACAATGGCCTCAAATAGCCTAATTGACTCATCCCTCCAATGGGAGAAGTGCATGCAATTCACACAGGTATAAATGAAGCTGCATCCTGTTAACTAGAGGATATACGAGTGCCTGAAGATACTGGGTTCTGTACAAAAATAAATCCAAAATACACAGTCAATTGTACACTCGTTTGCTATAAGTTTACTTTATTTTGAAGAAGAAAATATAGCATTAATTAAGGTAGAGTTGTTTTGCTTAAGTTCCCATAAAGGGTCCCTTCTTTTCCTGAATCTGAGAGAAGAAAGTCTTTAGGATGCCAAAACAAAAAGTGGTTCTCATGAGAGGCTGATGGCATCCTGGTTGCATTGCAAAGAATTTACCTTTGAGTTGCACTTATGTGGCCTGCAGTGTGACAGCTCCATTGTTCCTGAGGAAAAATCCATCTGCTCTTTCTTTTGGACCATAACCAAAAAAAAAAAAAGGCAGTCTTGAATTTGTGTGCTGTAATATCGCTATTGGATGGAAATATTTAAAAAGCTTTGAACAGTGAATGAAATCAAGAAAATGTGTGTCTCTGTCATCAAGTTTCATTTCTCAGAAGTAAACCTGCAAGGCTAAGCATTTTGGGTGACAGTACATAACTAGAAAAACTGCAGTGAGAGATAGTTATGCTGGAGCATTAGCAAAAGGTAAGAGTGATGCTAAGTGTAATAAGTTTGAAACACCAGGAACATGCAATTGTTCTGAAATCCCATTATGGAGATCTATTATTATTAGGTTCTGCTGTTGCCTCAGTAAGGGAAAGCATATAAAATACAAATCAGTGGGGACAAAAGTTGGGCTGAAATCTTAAGACGTCAGTTTTCTAAACAAACTCATAAATCATTTCCTCTGCTTGGGAAGGCAGATGCACCATTTTGAAAAGCCCCAAGAAAGAGGATGTAGAGCACATGTCTTGCTGTTTTAGACTTCACAATCTAACTGGAGAAGCTTACTTTGTGCCAATAGGCATTGAGAACAACTCTCTCAACATCTCTGCCAATATGGCAATTTGCATAGCATTACCCATAATGCTTCTCATTGTGCCTTTACTTTGAAAACAGATTTAATTGAGCCTTGCTGAGCTGCATTAATGTGTCTGTTTAAATTGAGCAAATCTAATCAGCTCGCATGAAAGTTATGCCACCTCTGGTGCAGCAGAGCTAATGCAATTAAAGTCAGCCAGATGTATTGAGTATTGTAAACATGCAGTCTGACTGGTAGAGAATAGTTCAGTATTCATCAGAGACTGGTCAGTTTTGTAACACAGTAACAACAGCTGCACTTTTTACAGCATACAAGTGTATATTATGCTGTATATATGACTATTTTAAAATGCCAAGGATCTGCATTCTGTAACAGTACATGCTGTGGGACCATAACAATTTCATCTACATCTGTGTAAACCCAAGTCCACTATATTTTTTAGAGGTCACTACTTGTATATATATGGCAATACTATAAAATCAATATTTACTAAACACTACATAAGGACTATTTATACTGAAAATAATTTCTGAAGTCCTTGACTATTTATGTGTCTTTATGAACTGGATTTCTGAAAAAAAATGGAATAGGGCAGTAATTAGAGTAACTGAGAAAAGTCCAAGATGCTCCTTGAAAACAATCAGAAGATGTTTCATAAGCTAAAAATGTATTTTTATAAGAATGATTAATTATTTTCACTACAGACTCCATGGTTCTCAGTCCATGTTCTAGTTAACTGCTATTTATAAACAGGATAGTGCTTGAGATGCTCAGATTTCTTTTACTGATTTGGTTTTAATACTGATCTTAGTATTTGGTTCTGTAGATGTCACTTAAAAAAAAGCATTAATAATTCCTGAAGGTCAAATGGTCTCCCTCCAATAAGACAATTTGCATACCATTACCCATAACACTTAAAAATCATGCTTTTTATTTGAAAACTTACTTAAGAGAGGTGCAGAGTTGCATGTTGTCTATGCAGCTTCTGCTTCATTGTTTCTGCTTTGCATTCCCTCCCCAGAATGCCAAGATGACTGAAAAAAACTGACTTTTCCCCTGCTAATCAATAACCTTCTTCTTCCTCATTTATTTAATTAAACTATAATTGCTGTCAACAGTAATCAAGCCTAGTGTTTCAGACTGTGGAAAAGGCACTCTGTGGGAAATAAGGTAGGTTGTGGTTTTTTTATTCCTCTTAGTTCTTTAACATACCACTTTCTAACTTTTTAGTTTTCCTGACTATAAAATGGACATAGCAGTACCTAAATGAATTATTAATTTGGTTTTCCTGTCATCCCCCCAAGAAAGTCTTAGAGTCATAATCACTATAAAATGAAAGAAAGTGTATAACTGAGTTATTCAGAAGTTTAATCACAGATTAGAAAAATAACTAATCACAAATCATCTTGGGTATGCATTTTAGAAATCATCAGGTTTAGAGAATAGGAATAAAAACTATAAAAATAAGACAATATAGTGTGGAGTTTGATTCTTTTAAACTAGAAACATTTATACTTGAGGAAGAAAATAATCTTATATATGTTCAAGAATAATTTTCCTGTATTTACATGCCTCAAGTTCTATCGCTCTTGTCCAAGGATTTGTAAAGGTGGCGAGGTATCAAAAACCCACTTAAATGCTTCTTTACTGGATTTTTATATTTTGCTGTAGAATCTTCACTATAACGAAGGAAAGGGTTTGAGGAAGGTATGCCTAACACATCCTTTATTTCTTTGATATTCTTCCTATCAGAGGTCTCAAGTCCCTGAAATAAGTGAGAAGAGCTTAGAAGCAATTCTGAATGCTTTTTCCAATGATCCGCTGGTTTGTTACTCCACATTGGTGTGCCTTCCCTCAGCATCCAGCCACTTTAAGGAAGGTCCAAGGTATCTGTAGAGTCTTTCAACCATTCCTGTGCTGAGAGTGTTTTGCACCTGCTTCACTCCCACCTCTCTTCTCCCAAGTCAGGTCATGGCAGTGGGCTTGCAGTGGTATCAGGGTAGCTAGAAGTGGTTTCCTTCAACCAAACTGTATAAGGAGCAATGAGTTACACATAAAACCATAGAATCATAGAATGGTTTGGGTTGGAAAGGAGCTTAAGATCATCAAGTTCCACCCCTACTACCATGGGCAGGGGTATCTCAAACTAGACTTGATTGCTCAAGGCCTTGTCCAACCTGGCCTTGAGCACTGCCAGGGATGAGACATTCATAACTTCCTTGTTCAGTCCATTCCAGGGTGGATATTTTCCTTTTGTGTGTGTGCTGGTTATACTGGATACCATACAGATTCCTCTGATGTTCTTAATTTTATAAAAATATTATCTGTTGAATGCTAACAGATGTTCATTACCACAAACTATTAATTGGTTTAGCCATCTGTCAAGTTACTAATTTTAAGAAATATCAAAATGCTTGCATTTCATAGAATCATAAAATCATTTGGATTGGAAGAAACCTTTAAAGGTAGTCTAGTCCAACCCACCCTGCAATGAGCTGGGACATCTTCAACTAGATCACTAGATAGAGCAATGATGAGATGTATTTTCTGTCACTATAGACAAAAGGCTATCTCCAAAAGTGGAAGAGTAAAGATTGCAGTATGTGGGGATTGTCCATCCACCACTCTGGCAGCATCTTAATGTCCTTTTCACTTATGCAGGAGTACATTTCATGAAATACTAATGCCATTTCTAAGCTGTAGTTTGCACCAGGAACTGAACTTCTGTTGGACTGCTGAGCAAGCTGATTCACTGTGGTGTCACTGATTAACCTTTCCGTGAAGAATGTCTTTCTTTTCCAGAATCTATAGTGTGCTTGTGATGCACCACTGGGATAAAAGCAATTTTTTTTTTTAAGGGTATGGGTTAGAGGAAAATACCTGTTATCCAGAAAAATTAGCATTGTTTTGGTACTTAAAAGCAGAAATGGAAAAATAAAAGCAGGGTAATAAAAAAGCAAAGTTTTCTGAGTAAAATGAACTAGGCTCTCATCTTTCACAGTAACATGCTTATTATAAAGAAACATCATCTGAAGGAAATTCAAGCTGCAGGAGGAAAAGGGGAAAATGCTACACACGAGGAATAGAGTCACTGAACTGAGTGTTAGTTAAATAAAAAAAACAATTATCTTTAACTAAGCAGGATGCACCTCTCAAAAATGAGAGAAAAGAACAGTTACAACTTGACATCTACTGCTGCTGGTCAGCCCTGCTACAGATCCATTAACACCTTTAGAAATGCCCAGACTTAGATATATAGGGGTCTTTTTTTCATGAGGAAAAATGCACATGCTGTACTAGCTAAATAAAGCCCTATTACACCCTGTGAGCAGGTAGCATGTAGCAAACAAAAGAAATACTGGAAAATTAAAGATCATTAAAAGAATCATGGAAGACTTGTAAATGGCCAAAATATAAAGTTTTCTCTCACTTAACATGTCCTTTCTTTTCGAAAGAGTAAGTATCCTAGTTACTTGGTAATTAATAATTGACACATGACATTACCTAGTCATAAATCCAGGGAATTTGCTATCTCCAGCCCTTAAAACATGAAAAGGATTAAGTCCTGTCAAGACACATAATTTTTTTAAAACAAAAAGTTTTAATCCAGAGCCAGGTATTTCAGAATAATTTGCAAAGTATTCTGTAAATCTTAGAGATGGCACAATTGAATTGGGGAGAGGGAGGGGACTACTCAGGATATTAGTCTGCAGAATTGAAATTTCCTAAAAAAGAAACATAAAGGGTTCTTCACCATGTTTCAGTAGTGAGATCCTGGGTTCAACATTTTAATATCCAACTAATGACTAGCTGAAAATAATCACTGTGCTGAAACCTTCACTTGAAGTTCTAGTCCAGAGAATACAGATTTCAGTTTTTGTCTTGACAATGCGGGCGCAAGGCTCCAGGGAGTTTTCCTGTGCGTCTGGAGGAGGGAGACACTCACCTTCCTTGCCATCTCTTCATAGAATCATAGAAGGGCTTGGGTTAAAAGGAAATCTTAAAGATCATCTAATCCCAATACCCTGCCATGGACAGGGACAACTTCCAAGAGATCAGGTTGCCCAAAGCCCAGCCCAACCTGGCCTTGAACACTTCCAGGGATGGGGCATCCACAGCTTCTCTAGGCAGCATGTGCCAGGGTCTTACCACACTCACAGTGAATTTTCTTCCTAATGCATAGTCTAAATTTTCCCTCTTTCAATTTAAGCTGTTCCCTATTGTCCCATCACTACAGAACTTTGTAAAAAAATCCCTCTCCAAATTTCTCGTAGCTTCCCTTTAGGTACTGTGAGGCTGCTCTAATGTCTTCCCAGAGCCTTGTCTTCTTCAGGCTAAACCCCCCCAATTTTCTCAGCATGCCTTAACAGGAGAGGTGCTCCAGCCTCTGATCAACTTTGTGGCTCTCTTCTGGACTTGCTCAAGCAGGTCCATGTTCTTTCTGTGTTAGAGTCAAAGAGATGGATGCAGTACTCCAGTGAAGTCTCATGAGAGCAGAGGGGCAGAATCATAGAATCATAGAATAGTTAGGATTGGAAAGGACCTTAAGATCATCTAGTTCTGATCCCCCTGCCATGAGCAGAGATGCCTCTCACTAAACCATGCCACTCAAGGCTCTATCCAACCTGGCTTTGAACACTGACAGGGGTGAAGAATTTACCACTTCCTTGGGCAACCCATTCCAGTGCCTCACCATTCTTACAGTAAAGAACTTCTTCCTTATATCTAACCTGAACTTCCACTGTTCACGTTTGTACCCATTACTCTTTGCCCTATCACAACAGTCTCTAATGAAGAGTCCTTCTCCAGCATCTCTATAGGCCCCCTTCAGATACTGGAAGGCTGCTATGAGGTCTCCACGCAGCCTTCTCTTCTCCAGGCTAAACAGTCCCAACTTTCTCAGCCTGTCTTCATATGGGAGATGCTCCAGTTCCCTGATCATCCTCATGGCCCTCCTCTGGACTTGTTCCAACAGCTCCATGTCCTTTTTATGTTGGGGACACCAGAACTGCACGCAATACTCCAAGTGAGGTCTCCCGAGAGCAGAGGGGTAGAATCACCTCCTTTGACCTGCTGGTCACACTCCTTCTGATGCAGCCCAGGATACGGTTGGCTTTCTGGGCTGCAAGCGCACACTGCAGTCGGCTCATGTTCATCATCAACCANCTGCTGGTCACACTCCTTCTGATGCAGCCCAGGATACGGTTGGCTTTCTGGGCTGCAAGCGCACACTGCAGTCGGCTCATGTTCATGTTCTCATCAACCACCACCCCCAAGTCCTTCTCTGCAGGGCTGCTCTGAATCTCTTCTCTGCTCAACCTGTAGCCATGCCTGGCATCCACCGAGTGGTCCACCTATCAAATTGATGTCTCTCCAATTTAGACACAAGGATGTTGTGTGGGACAGTGTCGAACGCTTTGCACAAGTCCAGGTAGATGACGTCAACTGCTCTACCCCTGTCCATCAGTTCTGTAGCCCCATCATAGAAGGCCACAAAATTGGTCAGTCAGGATTTCCCCTTAGTGAAGGCATGCTGGCTATCACCAAGCACCTCGTTGTTTGTCATGTGCCTTAGCATGCCTTCCAGGAGAGCCTGCTCCAAGATTATGCCAGGCACAGAGGTGAGATTGACTGGTCTGTAGTTTCCTGGATCTTTTGTTTTCCCCTTCTTGAAAGTGGGAGTTATATTTGCTTTTTTACAGTTGCCAAGAACTTCAGCTGACTGACATGATTTTTCAAGTATGATGGACAGTGGCTTAGCAACTTCTTCCACCAGCTCCTTTAACCTCTCTGTCATACTTCATTTGATGCAGCCTGATACAGTTGGCTTTCTGGGCTGCAAACATACATTGCTGGGTCATGTTGAGCTCCTCATGACCAACACCCCCAAGTCCTTCTCTAAATCAGTACTGCTCTAAGTCTAGTCTCTACCCAGTTTGATTTTGTGCTTGGGAATCTCTGACTTCATTCACTAGAGCAAAGCTGATGAATTTTCTTCCCTTTCTGGCAGCATCTCTGGAGAAGAGAAATGTGGTGCCTCACTCCACCAACAACCACTGTTTCTTTGGATTGTTTGTTTTAGAAAAACTATGATGTGATCCCTTAAAGGGATGGGAAAGAGTACATTTGGTTTAAAAATCCTCAGTGGATGCAATTTATAAAGCCAACATTAGATTTGACATAGAAACTGATAGAATTGAAAGTAGGCTGACAGATAACACTATCCTTTCACACCACTATTAGTGAAGGGAAAAAAACCTAAAACTAAACAACACAAAAACTACTGTTTATAGGAATTGTGGGAAGAAGAAAAGTCTGGTGAGACTCTGAAGAAATTTGGAATTATGAAAAGAATTACCTTTTTCTAGGAAATAATAGACTAGCTATATACATACATAGAGGAGAAATAATTTGGATCCTTTGTCAAGGCTGTTGAACATTTGCCAAAATTCTGACAGTACAGTAAGCATAAAATGCTGTAGCAGTGGTCAAATTCACACAGAGAAGTGCTTCAGACTGGATTGAGAAGCTGTGATCAAAGTGGTTTGGAATTTAGAAATTTTAACAAATAATCAAGAACCAAGGACCTAAACACATGTCTTACGAAAAAAATCACAGAGGAATAGCATTTCTAGGCACTTTAAGAGATGAAAGGAAACTTTGGTATAACGATAAAGAATAATGTTGTAAGAGGATTATAGTGGAACACAAAGGTGAAATGCAGGCTCTGAATTAAATTCTTGACTGTGAGATAATAAAGGAAGTCTATACTTTAGTACCTAACATTTTTTTTCTTTAATTTGCTGAGCTAATTGCATCCTCACCATAATGCTTAGATCTTTTCTTCATCTTTATTTTGCTGTATTTCTAGCATATATACATATATCCAAACACATGTGTAAGTTTATTAATACAGGCATATGTAAAAGCAAACTGAGTTGCAGATTTAACTCTAGGAAAAGACTTGCTGCAATACTTTGTACTGCTTTCAGTTGATACTGTTCCTGCTGGTTAAGTGAAGTGTCTGGATTAAAATATTTGGTAATCCAGTACAACACAGATTTCATAAGCAACAAGTCACACTACATAAAACTTTCTTTATTAGGAAAAGCAATCGCAGTTAACTATAAAAGCCCTGTGTCATTAACATATAACAATAAATTTTATCTTCCTCTAACAGCAAAGGAATCCCTCTTGCTTATCCTGCACAGAAACTGATTAAAACTGAAATTGCTCCAGATGTTAAAACTTAACAAAGACCTATCCAATATAAAAAATAATCTAATATCATCATTATTTTCTAATATATCCACAGAGGTCATACTCATTTTACTTATTATAGTTATACAAATTGGTTTTGAGTCATTTTGCGATGCAAATCCAATTAAAAGATTGCTAGCTTATAAATGAAACAGGGCATTATCATTATGTCATACTTATTATGAGTAAAATAGAGAAAATAAACTGATTAAGTGTTAGTTACCCAAACAGAGCAGCATACTGGGTACAAGATCAGACAGCAGAACTTGACACAAATGTAAAGATCAGGGACACAGGACCACAGGTGCAAAGGAAAAGCAATGATACTGATTAGCAGAAACTAGAGGAATAACATGACTAAATCACAGGACAAACTGAGGGAATGACATGGATAAAATGCAACAAGCTCATCTCTCTTTTATTGACAGCTAGTTCTTAATCTTTGAAAATAAAATGAAAAATAGTTTACTAAAATAAATTTTCAAGGCAGCCTTAGGGAAATGTGCACATGCCGTTTGATAAGATTCACTTTTGCAGGGTACATCAGATCCTGGCAACCACATTAGTTGTTAAGAGAACACATGAAATTATTTACACAACACTTTCTCTAGAAAAAAGTGAAAGTGCCTACTTAACGCAGGTAACAGACAACAAAAATAAAATTAGTTTTTCCCAGCAGATGCTAAATTTGGTGTGTACTTTATATCTAGCTCAAAGCAATGATCCAAATGAGAACAAGGTTGAAGCTCCCGCTAATTCCATTCCAGCAGAGGAGCAATACCACTTAAGTTGCATAAGGCTGCAACTGACTGTAATCGGGTCTGTCAGCTGTAAAGCTTATTAGGAATATTTTGACAGAAGCCACTTTAAAAAACAAAAAAAAAAAAAAATATTAAAATAAAACAAAATACCCACTGACCAAAATGTAATGGGAAAATGTCACCTATTAGAAGTAATCTTTTTGCAAAAGTTTTTTGGTGTTGATATTAAGAAAATAAAATCTTTCAAAACCTAGATTTTTTAAATATGAATTAGGGTTAAAAATAATTTAAGAAAGGCATTTGAAAAGTGAATGCTGCTTTAAGTGATCCAAAATACATTTACTTCCATCCCTCAAGGTACAGCATCAAGCTTTTATTTCTCTTTGGGAATGGAGGAAAAGAACTTGAAAAATCTATCCCAAGGCAGCTTTTTACAGCAGTTCTGGCTTAGGTGTAACCTCAACTAGGTCAATGTGCTTTCCACAGTTTTAAATATGCTACATCTAGATCTTTGATATCCCTTAAAAGATTTATAGAAGTTATTCAGCGTCAGTTTAACACTTTTGTGTGAGAAAGCTCTCTCTGTAACTTTTCCCCCCACTCTAGTATTTATGATTTTGTTAAAAAAGAACAGTCCCATAGAAACTATGAGCACCACAACCAAATGGTGCTGTTTCAGAGCTTTTTCTGCCCTGATGACTCCTGTTCATCACAAGCCACAAATCTCTAGAAAAACAATTGCTCACCAGAATAAACAAATACTTTTCAAAAATATTTTAGGTCTTCAGAATATGGAAAAAACTTTTTTTTTTTTTTTTTTTAAAAAAAGAACAGTTTCGCTGCATAAGCTTTTCCTTGCACACAATGTAACTGTTCAGAAGTCTAACACTCCTTAGCCAGCAGTTACTTAAAACAGCATTTTCCTCATCTAAGCTCCTATGTATCCCTACCTGCATATTTAACACATGAAACAAAGTCTCGACATTTTCATAATCCCATTCTAATCAGAGGGACAGTTTGGGGGGTCCCAGGTGCATCCTGTAAAATTAACTGGATACAACTACTTTGAATTTAATGGACCTTTTTTTTTTAGTTNTTTTTTTTTTTTTTTTTAAAAAAAGAACAGTTTCGCTGCATAAGCTTTTCCTTGCACACAATGTAACTGTTCAGAAGTCTAACACTCCTTAGCCAGCAGTTACTTAAAACAGCATTTTCCTCATCTAAGCTCCTATGTATCCCTACCTGCATATTTAACACATGAAACAAAGTCTCGACGCTCATTTTCATAATCCCATTCTAATCAGAGGGACAGTTTGGGGGGTCCCAGGTGCATCCTGTAAAATTAACTGGATACAACTACTTTGAATTTAATGGACCTTTTTTTTTTAGTTTTTTTTTTTACAAGCACAGCAAAAATCTGTTTTCAAGTGAGAAACAAGAAAACATTCTCTGTTTTTTTCCTGTGTTACTGGTAATTCTGATTTCTCCAGTTATGAAATGCTGTTCTTGAATCTGTGTCATTTTGTTAACAGTGCCTTGAAGATAGATGTAGGTCTCCCCTGCATTTCCCTTAGCTTTATGTGGAACACATAGATGCTTAAAAGCTCTCTTAACAGGGTAATTATTGCTTGGTGTAATTTACTGGCTAGTATAATGCTCTTAGAGACACTAGAAAAAGCAAGAACTCACCACAGCTGAGACTCAGCAATACATGCCTATAAATGACACTGAGAGAATTATCTGTTGTATAAGAGAAAAAAAATATACAAGTTTCAGGCAAGATTTGTCAAACACAAAAATATACAAGTTTCAGGCAAGATTTGTCGAACACCTATATAAAACCAAGTTTTGGGTTTTTGCTTTACTCTCCATTTTGTGTGTTACTTTCCTGTTGATGCACTGTACTGTAGATGTATCCTGGCTGTGACAAGATCACTGTTTTTCCCAGTATAACTTTCAGACAAAAGAGTTTAGGAAAACTTTTAATGAGAAAGCTGAGAGTGGCTTTTGCTTCTGAATGTCCCTCAATAACCAGTGCCTGTGCATTAGTAATTTCACTGTCTTTACATAAACCCAAAGGACTGGAGACTTTCAAATAAGGTGTGGGTTTGTGCGCGTCACAGAGTAGATGCTCTCTGTGAGCTATGTAGTGGGTTATGAGAGGAAACTCTGAAGGGAAAAGATGAGGCAGAAACTTCCATTGGCAGATAAATCAGCCTCTATCTTAGAGTGTTAAAAGAGGTGAGATCTACCTCAGGGTAGAAGTCAAGGCTGCATCCTTTCAGAGATGCATGCTCGGGTAGTGCTTTTAGAAGCAGTAATGAGTACAATTCAGAAACTTCCTCTGTAAGTCTTACCTCCTGTTAGCCTATTTTGATGCCAGTCTGGGTCAATTAGGGGGTTCAAAACAGCTGCAGTGGGACTCCTGAAGGGATGCATGGGAAGCAGAAGATCAGTAAGCTGAAGCATAAGATCCAAGGTTTGTGATGGCAGCTGAGACTTGTACCCCCAGGAAGAAGTGCAGGGACTGAAACCTAAAATTTGTCTGAGAGGCTCAGAATTTAATATTGATCCTGATATCCAGCTATCTCATTAGCATGTATGCTTTGAAGTTGGCTGTACTCCCTCTTTTAAGTAGTACAAAGGTGCCTGAGACAGCAAAGACATATACTGGTCCTAAATGGTAAGCCTACATGGCCCAGCACTAGGGGAGCAGTTCTAACTTTGGATTGTGAGGCCCCCCAGTCATATTGAGGGCATGAGCCCAAGCTTATCAGCAGGGCTTTTTCTCTCACAAAAACTTCATAATGCCAAACTGCATCTGGATTTACCTGCTTTATGCTTTACCAGCTTAGGTTTCTTTGTACTTCCCAGGATTCCCAATCCTGCAGTTAGGGCTGGGATAAGAAAGAAGCCATGACTACAGGAGTAATATATGTGGAGATGAGAGGCTGAAAAGCATTACATCTATAAGATTCTGGCCTAAGATTCATTAGCTCCAGAAAATTGCTTGACACATCTCAGACTACATTACGTTACCAAATGATGGTGCCAGAGTGCTGTGGCCAGATAAGGGATGATGCACTAGTCAGAGATGTGCCATGTTGCAAGAAGAGCATAGTTATTTATGTGAGCTAATGCACAGAGGTGTGATCACTTTTAAAATCAGTTCAAAATCTTTCTTGCTGCTGAGCTCAATTTTGGAATCTAGTGTATTTATTAAACATAAAAATCCTGCAGCCCTCATATCTAGGCACTGTGCTGTAAGTTTTCATCTGAATGACCTCCAGCTCAGAGACGGGCTACAATTTTGCTTTCTACAAATTAATCATACACAAACCCAGTATGATACATGAACCATGTAAAAATCTTTCCATAGTGATTTTAAGGCCTAGGGAGACACCTGTTCAGAGGATTTAAAAAATATCCTGACCTTTTCAACCGGGATTTATTGAATGCAGTTTTTAAAGATGTTGCGTTTAACAAACACTACTGAATGAATGCATGTTGCCTGGAGTTTTCCAGAGAATTTTTAGTTGCCTATAGGTTTGTGGTTCAGGTGTTGAGTCCTGTCCAAAAAGAAGAGAAAAGCCTACAAGCAGCTTCACAATGATATCTTCAAGAAGTGCATGCTTAACCAGGGGAAATACTGGTTCTCTAAATAACTAATGTTTATTTGGATGTAAGAGGTCCGGCTCAGTCATAATCAACTGATATCAGATTGCTTCTTTGAATAGAACAGAATATAATTAGCATAAGAATAAACATGCATTTACTACCAGTTAGCAAATTAATGGTGAGCTTCATATTTAGATTTTAAATACAGATCTTATTGTTTCTTATATGTCAAATAAGTCTATGTATTTAAAGATGCAGCCTATTTTACAGTTATGATAAACTGCTTCACAGAAAGACATGTCAAACTGCTGCAGGATGTCACTTTAGTAATTTTATTCAATAAGATTAGCATACTTGATACTCAGACCCTTGTTGAGGTATGTTCATATGAATTCAGAAATAAAGTGGTCCCTGCCAAGTTTGTTGTTAAATTGAGAGAAGGCAAGCATGGGCATTGGAATAGTCTTCTAACAGTTTCATTTCTTGAAATTTCTCAGATTTCTTTGATATTTCTCCTAGAATGAGAATTTCCTATTTTTCTATATATCTTCTAGATATATAGATATCTGTATATCTTCTTGATATATCTTCCTTATATCGAACCTAAACTTCCCTTCTTTAAGTTTGTACCCATTACCCCTTGTGCTATCACTACAGCCCCTAATGAAAAGTCCCTCCCCAGCATCCTTACAGGCCCCTTTCAGATACTGGAAGGCTGCTATGAGGTCTCCACTCAGCCTTCTCTTCTCCAGGTTGAACAGCCCCAACTTTCTCAGCCTGTCTTCATTATGGAAGGTGCTCAAACCCCTGATCATCATCATGGCCATCCTCTGGAGTTGCTCCAACAGCTCCATGTGCTGTTGGAGGACACCAGAATTGCACACAATACTCCCAGTGGGGTCTCATGAGAGCAGATTAGAGGGGCAGGATCACCTCCTTTGACCTGCAACATAGTTTGGGTTGGAAAGGATCTTGAAGATCATCCAGATCCAACCACCCTGCCATGGACAGGGACACCATCCTCTAGACCAGGTTGATCAAAACCCCATGCAACCTGGCCTTGAACACTGTCAGGAAAGGAGCATTTATCAGTTCTTTGGGCAACCTGTTCCAGTGTCACACCACCCTCACAGTAAAGAACTTCTTCCTAATATCTACTCTAAATCCACCCTCTTCCAGTTTAAAGCCATTCACCTTTGTCCTATCACTACATGCTCTTGTAAAAAGTCCCTCTCCAGATTTCTTATTTAGCTCCCTCTAGTCACTGAAAGGCTGCCTAAAGGTCTAAGGTCTCCTTGGAGCTTTCTCTTCTCCAGGCTGAAGAATCCCAACTCCTTTCACCTTCCACTCCTTTCACAGGAGTTGCTCTAGCCAGGATTTTTCCAACCCAGGTGCAGGACCTTAGACCTTGCACTAGTCTTGTTGAACTTGCAGTGTTTACACTGGCCACCTCTCAAGCCTTTCAAGGTGCCTCTGGATGTAATTTTTTTCCCTCCATCATATCACCCACAGTGCACAGCCATACTGAATTGGAAATTTAGCTTCCAGCTTCTCAATATTTCCCAGAATTAAATCCCATATTTTCTGCTTATAAGAACAGGATAAAATATCAAATTATTTCATAAGTATGGGAAAGGCTGCTTCTGAAATCAATAGGGCAAATTCTGATTGCAGATACATCTTGGAGAACCCATAGTCATTCCTAAGACATCTTATTTTGCACAAGTGCATGTAAGAGCACAGAACAGCCCAGATGAAGCCATGTGTACTTACACAGGAAAAGAAATAATGTTTTCTCTTTGAAATGATGAAAAACGATGTCAGAAAGTCAGTATATGAGACCAAGAAAATCAAATCAAGTCTTATTTTTTCTCAATTATCAGCTAAACAGGATGAAGTTAATCTTTGAGGGAATACTTCGTTCTTAATACCCATTAAGACTGAAAGAGAAATTTAATGTTGAGATATTTAAACATGCTGCATCTATACACACATCTCAGATAATTCTTAAATAAAAATTTTTATTCTAGGTCTTCAGCCATCTGAAGTATAATCTTGTGGTACATTGTGGCTAGCTGAAGCTAGCATGGTGAAGAACAGAAGTGAAATGCTTGAGTCTTTAAGATTTAACTAACCACAGAGATTAACTAAAGCCAACATATTTAGCCTCAGGATTTTTTTTTTTTTTTTGGTGAAGTAAATAAACACTTCAGTGTCTCTACAACTACTAACAAAACCATGAAGAAATATTTGCAATGCATTCCTATTACAAATGTAACTGTCTCTCCAGCATATCTGCTCTTATTTCCATATGCCCTTGCTATAATTCCTCTCTTCTAATAAAGAAGAAAATCACCTTGGATCTGGTTGAAATAAATATTTATTTTTGAAATCTAAAATTAAAAGTATTGATAACTTTAAAAGATCAATATTAAGGCTGCTAAAGACCACAGCTGAAGTCAAGGGATGTGATACTCACCTTCTGTGAAACATTGGTGAGGCACAGCTGAAGTGCTGGGTCCAGTCCTCGGCTCCCCAGTACAAGACAGACATAGATATACTGGAGCAGATGCAAGAGAGAACCACAAATATGATTAAGGGACTGAAGCATCTAATATAGGAGGACAAACTGTGCAAGGGGGTTGTCCTGGGTTCAGCAGTTGCAGTCAGTTTTTCTTCTCTTTAGTAGCTGTGTTTTGA
>NDXB01017686.1:5427-51423 GCA_002631895.1 Agapornis roseicollis | reverse complement strand
TTCAGCCTGGGGAAGAGAAGGCTGCATGGAGACCCCATAGCAGCCTTCCAGTATCTGAAGGGGCCTCTAGGGATGCTGGGGAGGGGCTCTTCATAAGGGACTGTAGTGACAGGACAAGGTATAATGGGTTCAAACTTAAACAGGGANGGCTGCATGGAGACCCCATAGCAGCCTTCCAGTATCTGAAGGGGCCTCTAGGGATGCTGGGGAGGGGCTCTTCATAAGGGACTGTAGTGACAGGACAAGGTATAATGGGTTCAAACTTAAACAGGGAAAGATTGGATATAAGGAAGAAATTCTTTACTGTAAGGGTGGTGAGGCACTGGAATGGGTTGCCCAGGGAAGTTGTGAATGCTCCATCCCTGGCAGTGTTTAAGGCCAGGTTGAACAGAGCCTTGGGTGGCATGGTTTAGTGTAAGGTGTCCCTGTCCATGGCAGGGGGCTTGGAACTGGGTGATCTTAAGGTCCTTTCCAACCCTAACTGTTCTAGGATTCTATGATTTTATGATTCTATGTCCCTTAAGCAGCATTTGGGGTCGCTTCCTCTGGACATCACTGACACAAACTACTTGTTTTCTAGAGTTCAGTCTACAGGATCTTACCACTGTCAATCAGCACTTTTCAATTTCCATGGAATTACCCCATCTGAAAGCAAATTTGCAAAGTTTCTTGCATTTTCTTGTGTTAAAACACCCAAAAACTGTTATAATGGAGACCAAATTAAGGGGATGATATCTCCTCAGTGCAGTGTTTTAGAAGTGGGTTCAATTTTTCCCTGGTTTTGTTCTATGGAGAAATTTTTATTTTCAGCTATTGAACACATATTTTCTCATTTCCTACCTGTGTGAGAAGACATTGATCAAGTTTCTACAGGATCTCACTAACTGAATGGTCCTCCTATCTAGGGATTTTTACAGTTACCAGCTTCTTGCAGGGGTAATGGCATGTTTAGTGCTCTAAAAGTATGAATTATTAGGTATTTGCTACACAGATAAGCCCAAAGCCATTTTAAAGCTACTGTGACACTGCATCATGCTTACATTGCCTCATCTCACACTGCAGCACTTTTGTAGGTTGCATGAAAAAGCTTCACTGGGGGGTTGGCATTCTTGCAAGGATTTGGGTTTTGACCACATCTAGAGCCAGAAAACAGGTCTGGTTGGTATATCTTTTCTGTGTGCTCCGGCTTGCTTCAGTCTTTAGACCTGTAGTCAGAAAGAAGTTTTTTCTTCCACTGAGGTTGCAAAGTCCCTTTGTGGTGTGTTTCTGAATTTCTCTTGGTACCGATCCACTCATGTGGTGAGCAAGCCCTCTTGCCAGGCTTTGCTGAGCTCCCTTCCTTCATTAGGAGGAGGAGGTTGGCAATGCTTTTGCTCTCTCCTGCTGTCTTCATTTACTGTGTGAAAGTTCCAGGTTCTGGCCATTCTTGCTTAGACTCTAACGAAAGGGTCTGGGGAGGTGCTTTGTTGCCTGCGGTAAACTGGCAACATCATAGAAAAAATGTTTAAGAAGCTGAGAAATGTATCTATTGCAACGTTATTTGTTCATTGCAACGTTATTTATTCATTGCAACGGACTAGACTCAGCAATCATGAACATCCACAGGTCTCAAAGGGGTCTTTGTCCGTCATTTATTGACTTTTTCTATGCTTGCCCAGATTCTGAATTTACTCATACCTGCTTTATTCTAGCCTGTACGTCCAGGCAATTGTAGTTGAATTATTGTTGTGCTGTGATGGACTTAAGGATAATTTCTGGGGCCAAACGTACTCTTTCAAACTCTGACTCCATAGGAACATTCAAACTAGGATGTGGATCATTCCTTAGTTGAGAGTCTGGCAAGCAGTGGGATAAAGAAAGCGTTGGCATCATATGGAAATTAAATCCCCTTCCTTTGAAATTCAGCACAGTAATTCCCATCTGCTCATGTGAGGGATCCAGCACTCATTCTCAGACTTGGAGCTATCACTTACCATCATACTGAAGCTGTGGTTTTAGGGTAGGGCTGAGCCTATAGAGCCCGCCTGAGGGCTGCTGCAGTAAAAGGACGTTCTGGTTCCTGCCTGAGCCCTTCCATAGGGTGCGTGGCTCCATTGCCTTCCTTGCACAGTGCATGGTGCTCATCCTGCAGCCTGAGGAGTGAGCTCAGGGAGCTAAACCCACAGACACATTACAATCACAGAATAGGTAGGGTTGGAAAGGACACCGCCAGGGATGGAGCATTCACAACTTCCCTGGGCAACCCATTCCAGTGCTTCACCACCTTCACAGTAAAGAACTTCTTCCTTATATCTAATCTAAACTTCCCCTGTTCAAGTTTGAACCCATTATACCTTGTCCTGTCACTACAGTCCCTTACGAAGAGCCCCTCCCCAGCATCCCTAGAGGCCCCCTTCAGATACTGGAAGGCTGCTATGAGGTCTCCACGCAGCCTTCTCTTCCCCAGGCTGAACAGACCCAACTTTCCCAGCCTGTCTTCATATGGGAGATGCTCCAGTCCCCTCATCACCCTCATGGCCCTCCTCTGGACTTGTTCCAACAGTTCCATGTCCTTTTTATGTTGAGGACACCAGAACTGCACACAATACTCCAGGTGAGGTCTCATGAGAGCAGAGTAGAGGGGCAGGATCACCTCCTTCAACCTGCTGGTCACGCTCCTTTTGATGCAGCCCAGGATACGGTTGGCTTTCTGGGCTGCAAGCGCACACTGAAGCTGGCTCATGTTCATTTTCTCATCAACCACCACCCCCAAGTCCTCTGCTGGGCAAATCAGCAAAGGTTGCCTGAAGATACCCTATCATAAAACCCCAGCCTTGGCCAGTTCTTCTCAAGCTCTTTCTTCTAGGTCCCATTGCTGAGAGAGTCAAGGGGGTTGGTTGCAGCTTTCTCTGGCAGCTTCACAAAGGGGAATTTCAAAGAGAGACCACTTGATCACAGACTACTTGCTGCTATTCCACAAAATGTACTTACAAACCTTTAGTCTTCAGAGGTATGCTGAGGTCATGTGACACATGTAACTATGAATAGCTTTTTGGAGGCGGTATGATGGGATAATTAGCTATAACGAGCAGGGAAACAAGGAAATACAGGATGTAGTCTTTTCCGGGGTACATTTATGTTTTTCCTGAGCAATACTTATGCGCATACTTCACCCAAGTTTGCAGGTGTCTCACTGCCATACCAGAATCCATTGTCCTGAAATGGTCCCCTGAGCTTATCACCCAGTAAGAAGAGTTAGGGCAGACTGGGTGCCTGAAGAGTTATCTTGCTGAAGGAGGGGGGAGGTGAAACCAGCATGCTGAATTACCTTGTAGGGAAGTGTTGAGGGTGACAGTATGTCTTACTTCTGCCCCTTGGGCCAAAGTCTGTGCTCCCTTTTGAGGTATCTGCCCCAATCCTTTCAGGAAGTTAAGTGTCTAAAATCTTTCTTTGACAATCAAAATGCTTTCAGTTTTATAACATGGCCAGAAAAGAAGCCAGTGCTCCTATTTCGAACAATATCCCAGTGATTATAGCATTAGCCCAGGGTAGAGGCACAGGAGTTCAATTCTGTTCTGGGATGATTTGAAACTATACAGAAGATGAATAAGTAATAAAAATGTATACACCAGCACTATTTTGCTTTCTTGTTTAGTCTTTTTCTATTGTTAATATGCAGTATATCTAATTGTAAGTCATTTCTTACTGCTGATAGCAGTGAGAACTATTTCAGTAAAAACTGTTTATTTCACAAAGTTAGTTACCTTCTTAAACCTGAAAAATGCCCAAGCATCCCATTATTATTGGTTTGAATTATTTATAGCCTGTAGCATTTTACAAGACATTCAAAAAGCAAATGCATCCCATACTTTAAATATTACTAGGTGGTAAAAGATGCATGCATTGCAGTATAGGATTGCTATCATAGCATTTCCCCTGATGTCACTTGCCACTGAACTTGACTGTGCTGCTACAACAGTGACAATCAGGAATACTGTCATTATGGTCAGTGAGGGAGCTCTTGATTTATTTACATTCATGCAGGCAAAGCCAGAAGCATGCCTTGGAAAACGTTAAGGTCATTGCATCTAGTGAGGTGTAGCTGCAGATTTCAAAATGACTGCACAGCTTTGCAAGATAGTGTTTATGAGCTGGCTTTATATTAATAGCAAATATATGTGAAACATTTTCCTCTTTGAGGTTTACAGCCCCATATTTTCTAACAGAAAAGCAGGTGTATTGGCTTTATTGTGAAGCTTTGTTGATGTCAAACGCAGGTGGTGATGATTCAGATGTGTAACTAGGTGCAGCAAGATTTCAGTGCTGGTTGCTTCCCCTGCCTGTTTGGGTCCTGAGATTTCCAAAGGTAAAGCTGAGCAACATCTTAAAAATTGTATCTGAACTCAGGCAGTTTTGCTTAGAAATCAAGAATTTACCACCAGGACATTGATTTGGAGAAAACTCCAGGAACAACTCCAGAGACACCAGAAAGCTGGGAGGGAGGAGGTAGGTAGGGAAGGGTACCTGTGCCCTTTCCTCCAAAATCTCTGAGCATCAGCCATCCCCAGATGAAGCCATCTCTGGCTATGCCTGGACCACAAGTGGAAGGAAAAGTGTGCAAGTGACACTGAGTACACCAAGCTGCTCCCATGTGCCCTGCCTGACCCATGCTGACAGACTGGTGAGCACCAAGGTCGTATCCTACAGCACGGGGCATGCAGGGCTGTGGCTCCCAAAAACTCTGGAGCTGAGCACACATGCCTGTGACTCTGACCATGTTCTGTGGAAACACATCCATAGGTAATAGAGGAATATGTCAAATACGTCGATACTACATCAGGGTGTGATTGAAAGCGTGACAAACATTTGATGCTCTTTACCTTGAAGAAGAGTCAGTCTTCAAAAGAAGTGAGTTGGCTGTAGCAGCAGAGACCTTGACACCCAGATAGCAGGGCTGCTGCTGCATCACTCACACACATCCTTGCAGATTATACTGGGGGTTTCATAGCTGCTTGGTTTTTTGAGGATTTTTTTTTGTTTGCCTTTTTTTTTTCCCCCTTGTACTTCATTAGCACCAGTGCTTAACACTGGGTACCACGTAATCCAGAAATCCAAACACTTAGGTCATTAATATCAATATCTCTGCCAGAGGGCTAGTTACATCTCAAGCCTTTTTTTTTTTTCCCTTTCCTAAAGACATTTTTCACCCAGATCAATGGCTGGTGATTATCCAGTCTAAATCAGGATCCTATTATGTGAGGTAGAGGAGATTCTTTTGACTGCTGCTGAAATGTATGCAATAATAATAGCCACAGAGAGGAGTGAAATGTAGCACAAGCATCCTGTGTGTGTCCCTTTAATTAGAAACCATGCAGAGTTTGAAATCCAAGGTGCTTCCAAACATGCGTAGTGTTCATTTTAATCATCCCTCAGAGTGCGGGAGGAAGCATCAATTAAATTCAGCCTGAGAGGAACTCCTGGGAGTGGGTGCAGGAAATGAATTTTGTTTTAATAGTATTATGATGATGATGAAGATGATGGTGATGCACAGGGACAGCACTTTGAAAGCATTAACCTGAAAAGACACCCAGGAGCCCTGTAATATGTCAGCGAGCAACCAAAGTGCCAAAAGATCCTTAAGGCATAACTGTGACCCATATTCTGTAGAAAATCAACTTTCCTCTCCCCAAAGGGGATTCAAGAAAATGACATAAAAGCATAATTTGCATTATGAAGCCTTGTATCTTCCTTGATGTTTTTCTTGTCTGCTCCAACTGACGTTGCTTCCTAACATCAAAACACACAGAGCTTTGCCCCAGCTGAGGGAGAAGCTGAATTGTTCCTAATGGGAGGCCAGCACTCAGTGAAGGGGACCTTTCCCACTATGGAGGAGATGAGGACTCATGGCATCAGAGATGCTCTTTGACCTTTATGGTACAGGGAGGCTGCCTCTGACCACCCGGCAGTTGTCAAAGCCAGGGCAGTCAGCTGGCTAACATGCAGGAAGGTGCCAGTCTGTCCTGTCAGCAGGACTGAGGCTTGAAAGCAATTTCTAATCATCTTTGTGAAGAAAGCGTGTGTCAGTAAATTGTAGCTAATGAGGCATCTCGGGGCGAGGGAGCTGGACGGGAGGACAAAGCAGAGGCAAGGTGCAGGGAGGGAAGGAGTCTGCAGTCCTGCCAAGGAGAGGGCAGGGGTCCCAAGTAAAAAGGTCCTTTTGGGGGGAAAATAACAACCACAGGCCACTTTGGATAAACAGAGCTGTGATGCTGTGATTAAAAAAGCATGGATTTTTAGTTTTTAATGGATACCAGATATTTTAATATTCCCAGTTATGATAAATGAAGGGGGAACAATCTCTCAAAACTCCTGGCAAGTAGGTTATCATGTTCATTTCTTTAGACAAGAGAGTGGAGACCCCCAGTGTGCCCTCACTTGAGAAGGTCCCCAACAGTGAAGGGGTGAGGAGTCTGCTCACACAGCACAGATGTGGATGAGCTAACTCCTTTCACGCTGACACTTTGAGCCAAGAATATTTCAGTGTTAGCATCTCCTAATGCTATCTATAAAGCTTGTCCCGGTGCAAAAGAAACCTCTGCAATTTCCATGTAACTGTGAGAAAAGAGCCACAGCCGCTTTTGTATAACAGGATTTGTGTGGGCTGTTGGTGAGGGCATGCTGCTGGTAAATAAGGTTCAGTTGTAAATATTCTTTAGTGACATGGGAATTTATCCACCTATTGAAGTTTACAGCTGAGCTACCAAGGAAACACGTTCTTTAGCTCCACTGTGTATGCAGCCCACGGTGCATTTGTCAAATGCCTGTCAGTTCAGGGAAGGCACAGTTCAGGTAATATAGTACTTATGAAACTGTTAATACCATCTCAGGATGTTCTCATAGTGTACGTTTTTTAAAGCTGCCTTATGAAAACTTTGGACAAGGAGAAAACAGGGGATATTTTCAGTTTTATAGTGCAGGATTCTTGCTTTGTGGTCACATGCAGTGAGGACGACACAACAGAAGGAGGTGCTGCCTAAGCACCACATTATTTATCTTTAAGCATCTAGTAAAAGCAGTGCAAGCAAATCGACAGCTATCTTTTGCAGAAGTGTTAGGATTTTAATAGGAATTTCAGATACTCCCCTTCATCAGAAATAAGAATTCAGGCTGCCTTCTCATCCTTCACCCATTCATGCATCTCAGTTTACAAGCCACCCTGCCACCATCACTGCGAGTCAGGTTCTTTGGTTGGGCACTTTTTAATCTCATTCCTACATCAGAAGGTCTTCACAATCATGTGTCTCTTACTGCCTGCCCCATACTCCCTGGAAACCATCCCTGTTTTACCCTTCAAACCCTGCAACACTCTGGCACCCTCAGGGACCCCTCAGCTCCTCAGCAAGTGCAGGTTTCCATATGAAGGAGTGATCCTGACATGGTCCTTGAACAACCCTATGTCACCCCAGAAAGGTACATAAAAAAATCCCTCAGTTTTTGTATTTTTCTGTGTTGTTTGGCTTGGGTGCTGGAGACTGTGAGCTGAGGCTGTCAGTGTCTGGTGTTGTTTCAGCCTCTGGTTGTCTTGAATCTCATTGGCCAAAATGATGGGAGAAGCTTTTGCGCAACCTTTAAGTTAATATTTGTGTGAAGAAGAGAGGAGAAAATTCCTCCTGGTGTGCACTTATTTCTTTCAAAAAAGTCTCTTCTCCACTGCTAGCAATGCCGGCAAGATTCTCCGGAGTGGGGCTCCCTCTGTTGAGCTCTGGGAGCTTCGCCAGATGGTAAATACAGCAGACCTCTCCATTTGTGGGTCAGCTTCACCTCTAGACCCTTCCTCTACCACTCTCCTCTCCCTGTGGTCCACCTGAGAGAGAAAAAATGGCACTGGAAAAGCCCTGGCAAAGCTGGGTCTGGGAGCTGTGACCTGCCTGATGTTTGCCAGGAGGAAACCCAGCTCTGACGAGTGGTAGCAGGTCTGGACCATAACATCCCTGGCAGTGTTCAAGGCCAGATTGGATGAAGCTTTGGGTGACATGGTTTAGTGTGAGGTGTCCCTGCTTATGGCAGGGGGGTTGGAACTTGATGATCTTAAGGTCCCTTCCAACCCTAACTGTTCTATGATTCTATAACGTCCTTTCTGGGGCAGAGGTGGGAGAGGATTTCTGCTAAGGAAACACTTGAGTCATGAGGCAAGGAGCCAAGAAGAGAGACATGGAAAAGCTGGAATGCAAACTGAGGGTATTGGGTTGGGCAGCATAGTTACAAAGGCACCACTGGAAAATGTAGGCTGTTCCATGCTTTGTCAGCTTCCACCAGGAAAGATGAAACGAAGCAGTTACAGTGAAGATCCATTTTATGCAATGCTTTTTAGTATTTTCCCCAAAATGTACTTTTTTCTTGCCATGACCTACATCATAAAGTATTGTGTAAAATTCCAGGGCTATAAATGCTGCTGAGGTGAAGGAGCCTGAGAAAACATAAGGCTTTCAAAACTGCACAGTGGGCTGACTTTTTACTTGTTTCTTTTACCAAAAAAAATGAGCAAGGACTGGGTTCTNTCCAGGGCTATAAATGCTGCTGAGGTGAAGGAGCCTGAGAAAACATAAGGCTTTCAAAACTGCACAGTGGGCTGACTTTTTACTTGTTTCTTTTACCAAAAAAAAATGAGCAAGGACTGGGTTCTGGCAGGCAGCTGGGAAAACCAAGTTGTGGTCCTGACCGAAGCAGTGTTTTCTGGGGAGTAGTCAGTGAGATATTTAATGTTTATTTAAAGGATTTAAGACACACTTTGAATAGAGAACACAGGGCAACCTTAAATATATAGCTGCCGTCGTGCCTTGAATGTAAGATTTTGTTTTGTGTTTCTCCATAGCCTGGAGGGACCTCCTCTTTTTTTATAGCATGCCTCTATTTGTGGCTCTCAACAGGATAAATGTAGCCAACTTTGCCTTCCCCCTTGAACTGCTCAAGTAGCATCCTGAAGCCCTCACTCAGGATGTCTTCAGTGGCCCTTGCCTTTGCATGGCAGGCAGTTGAGGCATATTTTGTCTGGTGGTTTCTGGAGAAGCCGCATTGCATACTTGGGTTAGAAGTCCTCTCAGCTATTGGTTGGGACTTTTTGTAGACCAGCTTCTGCTCTGAAATGTCTGTGTATAGCTGCTGGGCCTTTCACCAGGACCCCTGCACAGGATTGTAAGGGTAAGATTTAGCCATTAGGATCCAGTGGCTGTTTCTGCTTGAAAAGTGAAGGACAGACAGATTCTCAGAGCATACCTAGGCTTTGTAAAGCTATGGCCAGCACATGAGAGATCAATAACTATTTTCCTTGGTGAAGGCTGCCAGCCATTCAGTTTTGTTTCAGATGAGATTACTTGTAAAATAAAGCTCTGTATTGTGTAGAAATTTTTCTATACATCCACACCGCTTCATCAAGATTAACTGGATTAAAGCAGTATCACTGAAATCAGAATTTGATCTACAATGCCAGCAGTGTGTTGACATTAGCACTTATTAAAGAGCTGAGAGTCTGGAAGCTTTTGGGTTTTGCAGAACATGAGGGGCTTTGTGCTGACACGGTTAAACAGCTGGCTGGTATTACCCATGGATTCTCTGGGCAGTGGTAACTGTTAATTTGCTGCTAGAAATCCAACCTGACCCTGAAAATCATGTGTTGTTTAATAGGAGTGCATGTAGTTTGAGATTTCTTCACTTTAAATGACGTGTTGCTAGGAAAAAGAGATCTTTGAATGTGTAAATATTGATAGATACTGAGTGACGGGCTGAAGCTGCGTGAGATGTGCAGAAGGTGTGAAGCTATTTTAGCTGTGATTACGAGGTCAGATGAGCTCAGCATGGGATGATCTGATGATCTTACATTCAAGTTTTTAAACTTCCTAAGGGAAACAGTGTTGGACTGTAAAACTGAGATCTTATTCTGGTAAAGCAAAGAATCCCGAACATACTTATGTGACAAACTTTGTAGCGGAAAGCCTGCTGTTTCTTTCTCAGTTGTGCTGCAAGCACCAACTACATTTGCCAAGGGAATGTTTGAAACATTCTTTAATCTTGGTGTGTACAAAGACAGACCTTATAAGGTAAAATGCAATTTTGCCATATAAACTACAAAATAACCTCAAGAGACACTGTTCTCTTTAAAGAGCAGTTTGTGCACCCCCATCTGAAGAGGCATGCTTTTCTCTTCTGGGGTGGTGAACATCATTGTTTCTTGTTCTTTGGGGAGCAATGCTGTTCATTAGAATGGTGCCATACCTGCTCACCTTTGTTTTATCCCCATCTGCTGAGAGATTCCCATAGTATCTTACTGGTAACAGCAAGAATCAATTCTGGAAATGGCATATAGTCTCCTGAGCTGTTTAGGCACTTCCTCTCCATGTATGAAAAGGGCCACCTCTTAGGAGTGCATAGAGGTGTTCCCAAGACTTCCTAGCACCTCAAAACAGTTTCAGAGAAGCATTTCACACAGGTAGTAGCTGTGCACGGGTCAAGTGAGTGTTGTCTGCACATGTCGTCAGGTATAACAAGGGACTGAAGCCCTCTGCAGCAACATCAGCCAGGATCAGGGCTTAATCATTATGTATTGGTAATGTATTGGTAAATAAGACAGTAGAGCTTCAGTTAAGAATTTTTAATTTTATTGTGATTAATTACTACTTGTGTGACACTGAAAATAAGCATGACACTTTGCAGGGTGTGTAAAGGATTATGTTCAGTTTTCATTCTTCATGGTGCCATTTTTATTGTTGGCTTGACTACTTTTATTCTCAAAGCTGATTTCAAAAAGGTTGTATCTGCAAACTGATTTTTCAGCTTTTAATGGATGGTTCTCATAGAGCTGACTAATAGCACATTGCTGGTTTTTGTCTTTGCTGTTTTGTTCAGAATTAGGTTCTCTTTGATTAATTTTCCTATTATTAGCTTTCTGTGAAAGCAAATGTTTCAGTGTCACCATCGTGATCTGTCAGGCCAGGTGACCTGGGGGCGATAGTGCTTCTGAATGGCTGTATGGAAGACAAAACCATCTTACATGGAAGACAAACAACTTTTTAAGAGTTTTTGCTGTGAGGTATAACGGTGATTTATGATCTGTCAACCTGAAAGTTCCTCTTGAGAACAGAACCTGCTAAAATATCCTCAGGACACATATCTTATGGTGGTGTACATTTGTAAAACTGCGCGGGCTAAAGCTTGCCCAGCCCCTTGTTTCTTCAGCATGTGCAAGTGTTCTCTCTTGCTTCCTAGGGATGACTAAGAAGAGATGTGTTTTAAGCACTGCTGTTGATCTAATCTGAGTTGCTCTTGAAAGATGTTAATCTGAGAGTGACTGTAGGGAGTTGGATGGCAAGGAGCAAGGGGACAGTCGCAGCCCCTGCTGCCCATCATGTCATGTCCCTTACCAAGCCTACCTTACCATGACTGAACTGCCTATTGTGCTTACCACTGACTATTCTGAACACCAGGGTGCCTTCCACTTTTCCATCCCAAAGAGACACGAGCAGTGGTTTCACACTTAGGATTTAAGTTGCTCTCAGCTGATTTGAATGGGTGCTTTTGATGACAAAGATCTTGGTGCTAGTAATGGGGAGCAGCCCTTCTCCTCCTCAGCAGTTCTGCTAATGGCTGCTCTGCCAGGCAACCCCTGTCCTCTCCAGCACAGCTGTTGTGATTTCTGTGAAGCTGTTATGGATGGCAGGACACCATATGCCTAAGTGTTGCCCAGCCTGCTCGTGGGGAGATGCCTACTAGTTGGAAGATGTAAAAGCAGTTCCATGTGTTGCCACTGAATCTTTGCTTGTGTAGACTGGGAGATTCAGAGTAATGTGTAATGCTTCAGAGTAATGAAGCCAAAAATTAACAATATGTGTTTTAATTATTATTTATGCTATAGGAATAGTTTGTGTATAATTATGGTTTACCGCTGAGATGTGCATGCTTTTCATTATGTTTTCCTTTTTGTGTCTTTTCTTCTTTATTGACTTTTGATTTGCTTTGTATGTTTACACTTGATAGTACTTCATGAAGGAGCAGACTCCTCAGATATGTATTTGGAGAGTGGGGCATATGGAGATGTTGGAGAAATTTGAAGAGCTGCAACAAGAAACTTGCCAGCGTGTTTTGCTAAAATCACTGAAGTACAGTCTAAAAACACCCCATAAATTACTCTACCTACTAATGCTCTTATCAGGCTGCTCCAGCAGCATGGTCTGAGGCTGTTTGTCCATTCCTGCTTCACCTCTGGCTCTGACTATGAACAAGATTCATGAAGTGGAAGGAAGGACTTCAACCCCTGAAACAGGAGTCAGCTGAGGGTAGCATCACACCTGCCTCTCACAGGGAATCCCCCTGTGCAGGAGAAGGCCTTGCAACAAAGAGGCTGAGGTTTCCCTTCTTTACACATCTTGAGCTTCACAAGGCAAGAGCTTCAGCAAGGGAAATTACCCTTCAGCATTAAAGTGGCTTTCACACAGCAGAAAACCAATCTTTAGCTCTGCTGTTACAGAAACAAGTTGTAGCTGGAGCCTCAGGAGGTTTCTTGGGTCTCAGGAATCTGAACATAAGCTTGGTTTGGTAGAAGGGTTGGTAGATAGAAGGCTTTTTTGTCTGGGTTTAGTAGCTGCAGGCCTTGCCCCCATGTGTTTTATTTATTTCTTATATAATGCAATGTATTGATGTCAAGGAATAGACTTGGACTTTTCTCCTGTGCATTTTTGAGCCAGCAAATCTGGCCAGATTCTGATGATTTTGCACGTGGGGCTCTCATGGTCTCTTGGGTGAGCACCCTCCATAGCTCATACAGACACAAACTGAAGGCATAGATATCTTAGACATCCAGGCTCTGTCTGCTCTCGCAGGAAAAATTGATTCCTTGGAGAAGCTTTTATTTTCCTTTCCCAAATAGCGTAAAGTAGGAAAAGCATGGGTTTTAGGTGCCCACACTGTACTTTGGGCAAGCATCAGGCCCTTTTCTAAGTAGTGGCCTCCTGCAGGTATCACATGCAGAAGCTGGCTTTGGCCCATGTTGGAGCTTGAGTTGCTTTCAAACATACTGGGAAAATGCCTCTTTTCCATAACTTTTGAAAACTTGAGGCCTACTCTACCTGTACAGTTCACTCTCTACAAAGCTTCCTACTGGGAGTATTTGTTGGAAACAAGTATGTTTGGGCTGGGCTTTCTTCCCCTCTTTTTGTTTTTCAGGATATGTAATGAAAAATTCGCCAGCTTTGCCACTTAATTGCTTCACGGCTGTTGTTTGTCAATTTGCCAGCAGGTTTCTGCTTAACTACTGCCATTTGACATAGCTGAAACACAAATGCAGAATGATTGAGTTGCCAACATGTTACTGAGTCTTTTGCAAGGGGGTTTTCAGCATATTAATGCTTCAGGCTTTTATGTCAGTATTGATTGCTGAAATAGAAAAGAAACCTTTGGCAGTATTCAGCATTGTGCCAACACACATTTGCTGGCAGGAAAAAGAAACTGGCCATTGCCATTGACTGTGACTTCATCCCTTCCTTCCTTTCTTTCTTGCATTCTTTATTTCTGTACACACCCACGTGGAGTTTTGGTATCTAATACACATCACAGCCAAATTCCAGTTAACCTAACAATAAATCAACAGGGAAAATTGATTTCTTGATACAGTCAGATGTGGAGGTAGTTTACTTTTGCAGCCGCCTGCATTATGTCTGACCAGATTTCATGACAGCTGGGGAGGGAGGTGATGGCAGTGTCCCTCAGAACAGGAGCTCAGGTCAAGAGCTGGCTTGGTAGTGGGGTGGTGGTCTCTGCTGAGCAGTCAGGCTGCCCTGGGTTGGGTCCTGAGTGCTAGGTGGCCACTGTGGAGCTGGTCACCATGGGGTGAGGAGAAGCACGATGCTGCTGGAGCCAAGCTGGGAAAGGAAGTTTTGCTCCTGGGACATAGCTTTGCAGAAGACTTCAGGATGGGGCCCCAGCCTGAAAAGGGGCTTTGGCTGAGGAGCAGGGGATGAAGTGGATGGCAGGGGCTGGTGTGGCAGCTCAGAGGTGCTGCAGTGGTGCCCCATCACAGGAGTGGCAGAGGAGAGGTAAGGAGGTTTTGCTTTGCTGAAGCACAGAGCAAAAGGAGTGTGTAAGCACTCCTGCAGTTACTGGATGGACATCTCTATGCGCTTATCACTGCCATCCACCAAAGTCATTGCCTGCCTCTGCTTTTCTTTAGCCTGATCTCTTAGGTGACACTTTGCAGCCTGTTTTAGATTAGAAGATTTTGTAAGGACATCCTGGGCATGCTGAAGATGATGATGTCTGGTTGAAATGCTGTTATGTGGAAGAAATTGCTGAGGGGAAGTAGGATAGTGCACGGGGGAGAGATTTTGAACAGAAAATGCGAAGGGCACACTCCCCAGAAGGGCTTGGGGTTTTCACATGAGTTGAGATCAGTCCTGGGTGATTCCTTTCTCTTTGAATTGGGGAGTCAGGTGAAGAAAAGGGGGGTGATTGGGCCAGAATTGCACTGCACAAATATTTGGCAAAAAAGCGAAATAATCACAGGATCAAAAGAAGATTTCTAAGAATTACTTAACTTTATGGGGAGTAACGTTACAACTAACAGACAGCAGCAGTGATCATTTTTCTTGCATTACTTAATGCTCCCTCCCTTCAGGTGCAGTTAAGAATTTTCTGAATCTGATTTGCTTCTCACTTATGGATTAAACAAAAGCAAGAACTATGTTTGGAAGCTTTCCAAAATGTGCTTCTTAGGGACCAGGCTTCATTAATATACTCTGACCACTGAAATTCCACTGAAAGCTGGACATTGTGGCCATAAAACATCAGCAGGGAAACTTAAAGAGTTTATTTTGTGAGATTTTTGTAATTGTGATGTCAAGTTTCTCTCTTTGGTTGATTGGAATAGATATTTAGAGCTTTAGAATGGGAAAAGTAGCTTTATTTGTAAAGGGTTAGAGGACTCTGTTCTTTACCTCTGCCTCGACCACAGTAAATGCAAGCTTTACCTGGAATGCTTGTATCAAAATGTATACTTCTGGCCTTACAGAAAGTCTGGGAAATGCCTCAATTACAGAGGATTTTCAATAGGAGGTGTCTTTTCCCCTAAACAACATGTTCATTTTTAAAAATGCTTCTACAGACCTTTTAGTTGGAAAGCTGTGGCTCAGAATCAGAAAAGCTGAGGCTGATAATCAAAACACTTCATTTCAGAAGCACCTTCCCACTGGCAGTTGTAGTTTAAACACCTCATGCTCAGATCTTCTCTGTGTAGGACAGTCCCCAGTAACTAAGCCCATTAAAGAGAATAGGAACACAAACACCTAAACTGCAAATTCCCTGGGGTGCCTCATTAGGGTCTCCAAATAAAGCAATGCAAGATTTCAAAAGAAAATTTGTGTCCTGCAGGTAGTCTGCATTTTCATCAGGTGCAAGTATAAAGAGGCACCTGAGCCACCTCCTAGCCAGCTCAATTAATTAGTAATAAAAGCCCAGCATGTGTTGCATAAGAATCTCATTGATAATGTGTGAGACTGAATAAAATACTATTGCTTTTTCTGTAGCTCTGGGGCTGTTGACTCTTTACACAGTAAAATGAGACTTGGGAAGAGAAAGTGGTTAAAAAGTGAAGAAAGTGGTCTGACCTTGAACTGCTACAGAGATCTTGGGAATAGTAAGGCCTGGTCTAGGGTAAGTGATACAGAGCCTGCTTGCCGGGCATGTGCCTGGATCAGCTGTGGTTCAGTGTGCACCTGGCAGAAGTCTTACTCAGAGTTTGATGAAATGTCTTCTCTCAGCATGAGTTAAAGTAATTAATCTTTTATTTCTAAATTACTACAAGTCTTTCAGCTTTTTCCATTTTTTTATTTTTTTTTTTTTTTTTTTTACGTTCTAGTTTCAAATAGGTAACACAATAGTGCAATCTATGCCTTACCTAAGGAGACTGTTTCATCTTTAAAATGCCAGGCAGAGGAGCAAAGCTTTGGTGTCAAGGGAAATAACCATCCTGGCAGAGAGAAGAATGCCAGTAGGATGCTGCCACTGATTTGGCAGAGACTGTGGAGCATGCTTTGTTAGTTGACTGTTGATTTTCTATTTTGCTTTTACGCTTCTCTTTGCTACATGTGAAGGTGCTTCTGAAAGACTGGTCTTTACCTGGGTACCTTCCTTCGGGTACAGCCAAATCCAAAAGAATACAGAGACAAAAGAGGAACTGTAAATTGCTAATGAGAAAACCAAGAGCTAGGGACACATCTGAATGAAATTAAATCCCCATCCAGACAACACAGCTCTGTAGAGCTGTGCCTGTTTGACTGCCTCCTTCAGTCTGTGGCGTAGGCAAGAAAATCTCTTGCACATGCTTTCCAAGGCCTGCACAGCTACTAAAAGCCATTCCTAATAAAATGAGTAAGTTAATGCCTGTGTGTGAAGGTGCACTCAAGAAACTAACTGTTGGAGCAGCATGGTATCTGCGAGCTGCAGTAACCATCAAGCATCCTGAGGCAGTCAGAGGCCACGGGCTGGTGCTTCTCCTCCTCCTGCTGAAAGATGCAGGTGTAAGAACATAAACCCTACCCTACCAGTGAGGGTCAAATTAGTGCACCCATTGGGGTCAGAAAATGCTCTGCTTGTTGCTTTAACAAACACTATAAAAAGTCATCCCAGCATTCTGGCTGGAGTGGGAAGATGGAGTGTTTCTGTTGGGCCACTCCGCTGTCTCCCTCCAGAAAACATTGAAATGCTATTCTTGTGCAGAGGAATGTCATCCAGAAATACAGTTATAAGAAACACCAGGGGGAATATCAGAGTGTTTTATTAAACATAGCCTTACTTTTTCATTGTCCCTATAGGACACCCCATTGACAACCAGTGTACAGAGCAGGGAACAAACTACTCAGAGGCATATATATGCCACAGAAAACTCTGTCATTTTTATAAATATACCTCTGAAAAAACAATCTTATGAAAGGTTGACTTTGCAGAACCCCTTTAACATCTCCTGTGGTATGTGCTGACACATATTTGCGCTGACACTTGGAAGCTGACTCTTAGCTCAAGCTAAATAACTTAAAAAATGGCATAAGATACACCTGTTCTTCCCCATTAGGGAATAAAGAGCTATTATAGGATCAAAGCAGCAGGCAGCTGTGTCCAGCACAGTTAACCTGCTCTGTGGGATTCTGCAAGAAGAAGGGGAGCAAATACCCAGGGAGGGCTGTGTACACTGTTTCTTTTACCAAGAAATTGTCCATGCAATTGATAATCTTGCACCAGGCCAAGGTGAAATCTAAGAAGAGGTCTTCACAGTCAAGTACTTTCCGTCAGATAGATTTCTCTATTACACCAAACATTAACTTTTTAGGTTTTTTGCCCTTGTGCTGTGATTTTATTTTTTCTTAAGTTTGTTTCTTTCCTTTAATGACAGTGAAAGCCTCAGAGCTTTTTTTAGTTCTAAAAGAAGGATTTGAAGCATTCTGCCTATTCTGATTTTCCACAGGGGCATTAATACATAAGCAACAAAGACTATTATAACTGTTTACAGTAGCCCTCAGTGAGCAGCATGAGACTTGGGGATTTTTTGAAAGAGTATTTGGTTACAGCATCAAAAGCTGGACTAAAAGCTTCAAACTCAGAAATGTTTGGAATTGCTCAATGACAATGAATAATTTTCAATTTGCCAATTTTTAGAATCACATGAATCTTCAAGCTCGTTTTGTCTTATCTTCTGAGCCTCAGAAACAAAAGCAACCCTGAATGTTGCAACGTCTAATATTTTACCTTTACACATGTTAAGTTTTACTTGTTTAAACATGTACTCTTGCTTACATAGGGTATTTTGCAAATTATAAGATGCTGCTTGATGGTATAAGAGGTACCACAAGTTCCAGCTGAGCTTCCAGAGAACTGCTGTGCCTTCACTGATGTTAACATGCTTAGCTTCTCGATCTTACCACTACACGCATCCTAGTTTTCCTGTGAAATCCAAGGTGTAGCATTATGTAGCAGTCATCTGCAGTCATTGGGGTAAAGTGGTCATGGCTGATCAGCTTACTTCTAGCTGAAAGTGGCTTTAAGAATGGAATTGGTGCTGGCTGAAGCTTTCTTAAAGATGTTGCTTATTTTGTTTCTGCAGAGTGTTTCTCAGCTTCCCTATGGCAAAGCTCTCTACACGTATGAAGGAAAAGAGCCTGGTGACCTCAAGTTTAACAAGGGGGACATCATCATACTGCGGCGGAAGGTGGACGAGAACTGGTACCATGGGGAGCTCAATGGAAACCATGGCTTCTTCCCTGCCAGCTACATCCAGTGTATCAAGCCCCTCCCGCAAGCTCCACCTCAGGGCAAAGCACTTTATGACTTTGAAATAAAGGATAAAGATCAAGACAAGGATTGCCTGACCTTCACCAAGGTAGGGGATTATTTTTTTGTATTTTTTTTTTTTTTCTTAGAGTTTAGAAAGGTGCTTCTATAGGGATTGATGGAGCACATGGGGTACTGGCAGCTGAGTCTGGTCTGAGTGCTGGGACCACTGGGACATCTGCCTGGCTGCACTGGGCAGCTCTGACCAGAGATCCCCTGTGCTCCGTTTACTTCTTCCAACCTGGTTCTTGTATGAGAAAATTAAAGTTCCTGAGATCAGGGACAGGGCTGACATCCTTTATTAAGTGGGATGTCCCCTTACTCAATGTGCTGAAGGACATTGACTTCTCCAGAGCTTGCTTGGTGGCCCTGCAATGTCCCACATACCAGCTGTGCTGTGGTACTGGGTGGGCATAAATCTTCCTAACAGGGCAAGCCTCATATTAGCATCGTTGGGAGATTGCTCCCATTTTGTATAAGGGAGAAGCCAGTGAGATAGCTTGTGCCATGTACATCAAGATTGGTACAAACCCAATGAAACTAAATAAGTAGAACTGGCTACGCAGTTTCCGAGAACATTTTCTTTCAAGAAAGCATATATTTCATCTGCATTGAAATGTTATATAAGAACAACTCAATTTAAAAAAAAATCTAATGGAAATGTGTCTTTTAATGTTCCTTATTGGATCATATGTCGCAGTGTTTTAAAATGCCATTCAGCTTCAAAATGTATATTGCATCATACCATCTACCAATTAGCAGCTATTAGCAGTATGCTATTATAATATGTCATAGTTATTTCCTATTTTAAGGACATGAAGACACTGAAAAACAGACATTAGAAAACAGTATTTGTTTTTTTAAAAAACAAAGTGTTTAATAAATTCCAGCTGGAATGAGAGGAAAATGAGGTATTGTAATTTCCTTTGGATTTAAAATGTCACGTTTACCCTTTCTCCCCTTCCTCTCCCCATGCTTTCTGTCTTCCTCTCCCCTTCCTAGAATTTGTGTTGATCTTAGATGGGCTTCATGGCTATCAAGAAACCCACAGTAAAATAAATCATATCCCTTGATGTTAATTTATGGCACTGAATGCCATGGAGAACCTGTTCATTGTCATTTTCTGTTTTATTTCAGCTGTCTGTGGTTGTTATAGCATCACATAAAGTAATAACAGTTATGCTCAAAATGAATATGAAATAGGTGATAAAAATATCCTTCACCAGGATTTTACCGACCTCCTCTTTTGAGGCTGCTTATTATAGCTGAATGAATTACTTGCAGCATATAATTTTCTCACCAAATGTAACATCTTTTTCACTCACACGTTTCTCTGCAGAATGCAATTTCCTAGAATGTATACTTTCTCATATTTATTTAACAAAAGACTTGTAAGCACTTTTGAGCCATAGCAAGCAAAACGTTTGATAACAAACACTGCAAACGCTACCAGCCTCCCTGGAGCTGTAAACCTCTGAAAGAAAGTGGGCTGCTTAGTGAGAAGTAGCAGCCATGCACTTACAGAAAGTTGGCCAGAAGTTACCTCTAAGATCCTATCAGTGAGTATATATTTGCTGGCTTGTTGTTCTCCTTGCTGCTTGCCCAGAGGTACAATGATGACTTCTCTGAGAGTAATCTTCCTTGTCTGCTTAAGGTATTCATTGCTTGCTCAGTCTAAGAAACTTAATGGTTATAGCAGGCAGTGTGGACTTTCTTTTAAAACAGATCCTTTCCTAGACACTTCTGTATTTGATTTATTTGATGCAGTATATTAGTACACCTCCTTCATAATAACTGATTTTGTACAACGATAGTTCTCATTTTCTTGGCTGTCTAATGCCATTCTCACATGGAGCATTTCTTTCTGCTATATAGCTCTACTCTCAATCCTCAATTTTCCTTTTCTTCACTCCTTGTTACTATCTGCATCCTTTTATCCCCAATGACTGTGTTTTCCCTGAGGGGGCTTGGTTTCTCCTCTACTGCTATTTTCTTCTTTACCTCCTTCCACTGCACTCACTATCACCTTGTAACTGTTTTTATGTCTTCCCTATTGTTCTCTCTGACAGTGAATAATTTATTTTTCATCTCGGGACTTTACCATCATGTTTTCATCAGTTTTCTCAGTGCTAATTTTAGCTGTCACCTGCACTGATGAAGGTTCCTGTTTAGCTCAGATTTTAGATCATCTGTTCATGCAGTCAGTTCCTCTGCACAGTCATGAGCCCTGCATTGCTGTGGATGTGATTTGTCACTTGGAACAATAGTAATCATTTGAATATCTGAAAATGCTTCACCTGATTGCAATTTCATTTACTCTATTTATTCTTTCCTCAGGTAGAAGGGTTACATCAGCATACCTTTTATACAAACTAGTGTAACCTATTTGCATCCTCCTGCAACTCATTTTACTCTACCAGACACTTGTAATTGGATTTTACTTATAAATATATAATAAAGAAGACTTTTCCTCTGAAAAGAAACTATAAGAAGGGAAGTTGAACATAGGGACTGTATCATTATGTTTTGTTGCTTTTTTGCTGGATTTTTTTGCTTTTTCCCATCCCCTTTCTTATGATGCAGTCAGAATATGTCAGGGCAGTAATAGAAAGCAAAGGAAGGTTATTTGGGGTTTCCTCTTGCTAGGTTGTTTTTTAATCTTTTTTTCCAAGTTAAAATGCCCTGTTGTTCCAGAGGTGGATTGCAAGGAAATGAAGTCTGCTTTACACTCACCTTCATGAGCAGTGCTGCAGAGGGCTTCTGCTACTTACCCATTTTCTTGACACAGCACTCTCCAGATAAAGGCCAAAGATAAATCAAATTTAATACCTTTGTATGTGTAAGTATCAAACCAGGAGGGACAGAGAAGCCTCCATCTTGAGTAACCAGTGCAACAAAAAAAGCTCATACCTGTCATTCTCCTGTGGACTGTTCCCCCTAACTCCTCCTCTTACCATTTGTACTGGCAGAGGGTCCCACCACTGGTTCCCTCCTCTGCAGTGGTTACAAGGAGATAAAACATATCAGATCTGTGACTTAACATATTTTCCTTCAGTATTCAGCAGTGATCAGGCAAACTGGGCAGTTAGCAGTTATTTTGCATTCTGTAACAACTGACTCCAGCCTTGTGTCACCTTTGCACCAGTTTAACTCCAGTAGCTTCAGAAGCATTACTCTGGTGTTCGCCTGCATGGTTGCAGTCAGCACGTGGCCTCCAGAGTCTTGTTGCATGCCCCTGGGATATGGGCATTTAACTCAGCTTTCTAATGTCTCCTTCTTATGTGGTACCACTGTATGTGCCCGGGCTCCTGCTGTCTCTGCTTTAAAAATAATCAATCGTTCTTTGGGCTATGCAATGTCTGGTACAAGCCATGTGCAAGAAGACTCTGCTCTCAGCTATACGGCTGGAACTAGATGATCTTAAGATCATTTCCAACCCTAACTATTCTATGATTCTATGAAATCTCGAGTAATGTCATTGTTTGTACAGTTACTCCAGACTTAGACTGAGTCTGGATTCAGCTCACAGTTTTGTTTTGGTGTTTGACCACCCTCTGCATGAGTTCACGTAGTAGATGAGTCTTAAACTTGTCAAGGTAGCATCAACTGTTTGCCACGCTTTATTACTCATCACATTGTTAATAACATCAACTATTTTGTCCATTTTCCAACACTTCCATTCCCAGCCCACAGCGGTGTTTGACAAGCGTTGTGCTAGTCTTGGAACCATCACATGCAATACTGGTTCCCGGCTCTGGAGCAGCACCCTAGTCCCTTAGGATTCAATTCCAACAGCATTTGCTGTTCACAAAGGGGCCGTCCAGGCAGTAACTGGCAACTGGGATTCTCACACCAGCTGGCAAGTGTTGTAGTTGGGCACACTGAGCACCGTGCAGTGCCATCCTGCCATCTCTGAGATCTCCCTAGTGTTCTAGACAGAGTTGTTATCTCTGCTGAATAGCAGGCACATCTGCTTTGTATTGCTTCCTTAATGGCCATTAATGACTAGAGTAAAAATCAGGTTGTGAATCATGACTGTTATTGGGCACAATTTTGTGCTGTTTTCTCAGCACAAGGGTTCATTACTCCACCAATCAGATTGCTTTTTAACTGATTTATCTTTGACTTCCTTTCTGATAATGGTTATAAACTGGAACTGCAGGTCCCACCTGCCTGTCGCAGGGCTGCCCAGTCCTGATGAATAGTGAAAGAGTTGAGCAACTACAAGAGAGCAAATAATTAGAGACTTTAGCAACAGGCATAAAAGGAGCATGAGGCATCTTTGTCAAATTTCAGTGGATACCATTGGCTTTTGAAGTGAGATTTGAGGTTTGGATTCCTTTGTGCTGCCTGGAAATCAATTTAGTACATGTGAAATAGTGAAGTTCAGAAAGTTGAAGTAGTATGCCAAGAGATCTGTGTCTCTTTACTATTCATGATCCTTTTGGGAACCTTTCTAGGAATTTATAAGTAGCACGGCTATCCAACTAATTTAAGGTACTAAAATAGTTCATGTTGAAGCTTTCACCAGCACTGTGTATAGAATGATGTTGTAGGCTGTAAATTCAAAGAAACTTCCTATTAATAAAGAATTTCAGAAGATGTTTTGGGATTTGCTGTAATTCCTGGAGATTTTCAACACCCTTCTGCAAGCAAATTCTGTAAAGGAAAGTGTTCTCTAGGATTTGCACTTTGCTCTCCCACAGAGATATACATTTTGAATGTCAGCATATCTCAAGATGTGCAGCTATCTGACTTTTTCATATAAGACCACATTCCACAACCATACTTGGCAGAGCTGAACTAAGATCGGCATATGGAAATGCTTCCAGATTTCATAGGTCCATAGAAGGTAAAATTGGATGGGATCTTCAAAGGTTACTCCTTCCCTGCCCCAGCCTCAAGTAGTATCAGTGTGGGATAAACCTTTCTGCAGGTTTCTGTTCAGCCTGCTCTAGGGATGGGATTGCATGGTGCCTATAATAAAATCTGCTTGAGTGCTGCTGGGGTTTTGCAGTTAAGTTTTTTCTTACTTTCTTAGGTGTGTGCATATATATGCATATGCATGCACACACACACATAGAAATATATATATATACATAAGCATATAGTGAAAATGCAGACCCATCACATTTTGGGTTTTTAAAAGGTCTTTTAAAATACTGAACAAATACAGAATGTAGGAACACTCATAGCAGGTTTTTGAAGTGATGCAGTCCTTTATTTTCCTCATTTACCCCCTTTACCTAGATTCTAAACTTATGGTAATCAGTCTTTTGTAAGAGCATGTGGAAACTTCGCAGAGATGTAATACTGTCAGCTCTTTACACAGATCAAATATGGCCTGTAGAGACAAGGCTTTAGAAAGGAATGCTATCTGTTTCTTCAGGAAATTAAATGCACAAATTCTTTCTGCATCCTTCCAGCTGCAATAAATAGCTGAAGGGCTCAGTCTGTGGCTGTTCTCTGAGCTTTTCCCCTAATGGATCATTCAGACAAATAATTTAAAGGAGGCATTTAAACTATTTTGAAGTGCACGTGTTCAAAATGCACATGTTCAAAACCTGCAAAGTACATCACATCACATCCCTGTTCTGGTCATTTTCCGGCAACATAAATCCACAGTCTGAACATGCTGGAGCAGGAATTTGTGGTTTGGTTTTTTTTCCCTGTGTGAGCAGTATCTACAAAAAAGCCCAGTTCCCCTCGCCTGGCTAGTTAACATGGATAGCTTGTTACACAGAGAATGCTAGACCATATGTAGCTCTTATTTTCCTAGGGTGAGTGGTAGAAATAAAGTGAGGACAGCAGGGAGCTCTGTCTCAGCCTTCTGGAGGAAGACGTTTTCTGCACAGGAACAGAGGAAGGTTGGATGCCATGAGAAAATGAATGGCACCTCTGTAAACTTCACTTTGCAGCTTCTCTCCTCCTTCTGCTTTCCCTTGACCATAGGAGATCAGAGCATCCAGGCAGTGCCCTGCAGGGAGGGCTGCCTTCCCAAGCCTCTGTAGGGGGCGGTGCTGACTGAAGGCCGGGTTTAGAATGACAGCCCCAGCAGACAGATGTGGTAGCAGAAATCCATGGACAAGTTTAACAGCTCAAACTAGGAACACTCTGGTTTGGTTCTAGTCACCTAAGCTTTTGCAATGGGTGGTATGTTGTAGGTTTTAACTCTATAAAGAGAAACTTTGAGGAGTATGAGTCTCACTTGCACTTTGCTTAATCTCCTGTTTTATAATCACAATAGAATTCATTGTCAGTGAAATTTTTGTAAGATCTCTTAGATTAACTATTAAAATGCTATTGGGCTAGAAAACAAACTTGTATCTAAACTGAAGCTGACCCAACAGCTGAGTGTGTCTTGTTCGTATTATGTTATCCTTGGCTTTTGACCTAATAATTTCTTTTTAAAAAGAAAAATTGACTTTCAGTACATCAACAGGTGTAGGGTCATTATTGAGCACCTTGTGCTATACTTTGTGCTTCTTGATGGAAATGTTTCCAGGACTTGCCTGTGCTCTACTGATACTTCCCTTTGAGTTGCCTTCCGGAACAGTGGGTTCTTGGATGCACAGGGGCAGCTTCAAGCTAGAGAGTTTTCAGCATTGGATTAGAGGTCAAAATGTTCTCCATGCAATGAAGCCAGGAGCTGCATATTCCCACGTGCTGTGTCTAGGCCCTTGGAGCTACTGATGGACAGCATAAGCTGCACCAGGCTGCAGGGTGCCTCTGGTGGGACGCTGGGCCAGGGATGCTGCTGGCCCAGAATTCAGGCAGCATTTTTACCTGGCTTATGGGCATCTCTGTGTGCTCTCTCCCTAAGGTGTTAAGTGAGTAACTAGAAACTGGCATCTTTCTACTGAAAAAAGAAAAAAATTATTTATTTTGTGTATCTCTGATTTTAGGATGAAATTCTGACGGTCATCAGGAGGGTAGATGACAACTGGGCAGAAGGAATGCTGGGTGACAAGATTGGCATTTTCCCTATCCTCTATGTTGAGGTAAGCTCATAAGAGGAGGTTGTGGGTCATGGTCTTGGTGTCCTGTGCGGTTTTTTTGTGCTCACAAGGACAGAGTAACCTCAAAAATTCTTGAATGAGGACAAATTACAAGAGAATAACTGGAAAGGGAATTACTTGGTTGCTGTCCTCTCAGGAACTGTGAGGATACACTTGATTAATGTGGCCAGCACAATGTAAGCCCTGACCTACTGTTGAAGGCTTCCAACATAGCATTTTGGATGTAATCTACACAAACATAAGGAAAATGGGGAGGATGATTGCAGTTGTGATATCTTGCATACACCTGAGGAGAGGTGGGTCCTTCTGGCAGGTGGGAAGCAGCAGTGCAGCACAGTTCTGGGCCACTAACATAAGGAGGATGTGGACCTCTTTGGGTGAGTCCAGGGGAGGCCACAAAAACGCTCCAAGGGCTGGAGCACCTCTTCTATGGAAACAGGCTGGGAGAGTGAAGCTGTTCAGTCTGAAGAAGAGAAGACCCAGCGGAGATCTTCTAGCAGCAGTACCCAAANGGAGGATGTGGACCTCTTTGGGTGAGTCCAGGGGAGGCCACAAAAACGCTCCAAGGGCTGGAGCACCTCTTCTATGGAAACAGGCTGGGAGAGTGAAGCTGTTCAGTCTGAAGAAGAGAAGACCCAGCGGAGATCTTCTAGCAGCCTTCCAGTACCCAAAGGGGGCCTGCAAGGAAGCTGGAGAGGAACCTTTCATAAGAGCATGTAGTGACAGGAGAAGAGGGAATGGCTTTAAGATGAAAGAGGGTAGATTCAGATTAGATATTAGGAAAAAATTCTTCAGTACAATGGTGATGAGCCACTGGCGCAGGTTGCCCAGAGAAGCTGTGGCTGCTCCATCCTTGGCAGTGTTCAAAGCCAAGTTGGACAGGGCTTTGAGCAACCTGGTCTAGTGTAAGGTGTCCCTGCCCATGGCAGGGGGGTTGGAACTAGATGATTTTAAGGTCCTTTCCAACCCAAACCATTCTATGATTCTACTATTCTGTGTGTGCTGGACCCATCTTTGTCCTAAGTACTTTCCCAAAATCATTTCCACAGGAGGCTTATTTCAGAAGAAATACTAAGACCTCATGTCCTCTGAGCAGACCCATTGTGCTACCTCTTCTCATTGCTGTGCAAACCTCCTGCTGGTGCCCTTCCAGCTGAATACAGCTTGGGAGAAGAGCCACAGCCAACTGTGCTGGGCTGTGGCAGCCCTGCTGGAGCATCTCTGTTGTCTTATGTGCCAGATAATGCCTCTGAGGAGATTCCTCCTTCATGAATGAACCAGGGGTACAGAGAACAGACAGGCACCACATGCATATGTATTTTTTCAGGGTGTTCCCGCTCTGCACCCAGTACTCAGAGCAGTATCACCCTGGCTCTGCTCCCAGGCACTGGCTTGTGCTGCTCTCTGGAGTGAAGTATCTCTTGTGCCCACAGCAGAGCCCGTACTACCATGTGTGGTTCTGATGCCTGCCTCCAAAATTACTTCCCCAGATTTCTTAGTTAATGATTTGAGACAAAACAGAGATAATTAGTGCCTGACTACCTAATTATTAACTCCGACAATGACCAATTTGGAATAAACCATCATTAATATACATTGCGTTCCCATGGTTGACAAGAACAATAATATTAAAACCAGAATGTGTAGGAGCCATTATTGGGAAACCAGCTGCCTCACATAAGTTAATGACTAGTTTTCTTCTATTCTGAATGCATAAGACATTTCTGTCTGTTGTGATTAAATGAGAAAGCTGGGTTTCTTCCAGATTTCATCCTTTTTCCTTTCTCTTTCTTGTCCTGGGGGAGCGCAATATTACTGAATGTTGCTGCAGAGAGAGTGAATTGGGCATCTGTGCAGGCAGCCAGCACTGCACCCATCACCTTTTCCCAGGTCTAGTTTTGCCTCCAGGCTGTAAGTACTTGCACTGCCTATGCACCGTACAGCATCCTGATCCCTCTCCTACACCTATTCTTCTTAACTACTCTCACAGGGTGAAGGGCTTGAAGCCTCAGGAGAGCAGTCTGTTGGGAACATGGGCAATGATGTCTCACTTAAGTTGTCCTGGCACTAGCATGTCCTGAGCAGCCATAGAAGAGCAGGAGGTAGCACTGTGCAATCAGAACAACAATGCTGGAAGTTTCTAGAGATGCAAACAGCCAGGTAGCCAGCACCAGGGGAGAAGAATGCACCAGGAATGTGTTTGTGCATATATATTCATGCACAGACACATACATATATAAAGTAAATACAACTATATACACTTATGCACATATTTGTATATATACACACATGCATATATTTTAATCTGTATAAATTTGAAACCTGGAGGCTTGAAAGGCCTTTTCAAATTAAATGCCTGGGTGACATGGGCATCAGAGTCATGCCATGGTTTATAAAAGCAAAGGAAAATGATCCTCCAGACAGCAAAAATCAGCCAGCTATTTCATCCGTGTCCTGGTGGATGGAAGCTTTGTTCTGAATATGAGATGAGCTTATGCAACTGTTGGACTTACACAATTACTCAGCTGTTTCCATCTTCAGATGTTACTTTCTATTAAAAATCAAGAGGAATCAGCAGGCCAAATCCCAAAGAAGTTTTGAAAATCTTAACGCCAATGTTTATAAAAAAAAAAAAAAAATCCCATTAAACAAGTGGTACTTGAATCTAAAACCACTCCTTGAGTCTGTCCAAGCCCATTAAGTGGTTTTCAAGATCTTGGCAAAACGTGCAGATTAAGCAAAGCTTAACTCTCACAGTAGCCTTCCACTTGTGTGAGCCAATCTGACAAAGTGTGTGGGATTTCACATGGCATTCAAAGCCCTGCTGTCTGGATGGAGTGAATTCCAGCCTGGATCCCATCTCTAATGGCAGTCTCCAATGCTCCCAGCTGCCACAACAGTCCAAATAAGAGTTCTAACCATTGCTATGGAAGTGAGAGCATTAGAAAATAAACCAGTCACTTCAAGGATCTTAGAGCTAAGCATGCCAGAACTACAAACAGGGGATGTAATTCTTGTGGCTCTCCTTTGATGAGACTTCATCCTGGCAATGTGCTGCCATAGCTCTCACATAGGTGCTTGCAAGAAAAACTTTTGCAAATGCTTTGCTACAAAGCATTTGCATACATAAGCTGCAATGGGGTAGTAAGGAGGGGTGCACCACAGCAGCAAATTCCTCATCAGGACCCCAGCACATGGGCTTGTCAGCTGGCCTATTAAAAGCCTGCAGCCTAATCTCCATCTTCTTTCCACCCTGTGCAAGCTGAATTTGAGAGTGGTCAACTTCTGTAAGGGAATCCTGGGAGGGCAACTTTTAGAGCACAAAAACATTAGCTGAAGACATCAAAATGTATCTGCTCCGTGCAGTGTTTTAGAAATTCTGTGTGTGGTTAGGAAGCATTACATACAGCCATATACATGCAACATGGCATGGATTTTATGTTTTATTCCCTACAGGTGTCCAGCAAGGGTGCTTGCATGCCTGCTGTGTCTGACAGCTCTCTGCAGAGAGGCTTTTACCTGCCTCCATAGTGTTATCTCTGTCCCAACCTCAGAGAAGCTACAACTGTATAAGGAATAAATATTTGCAGCTCACTATGGTGACTTTTACAGAATGAGTCACATACAATATGTGCTGTCATGAAGAGTTTGCACTATTTTTTTCCTTATGTTCTTGCTGTCCTTCGTCTCCAGTAGAAGTCATTTGGGCTGATAATTTATGTTTTAATTTGTCTGCAGAAAAAACACAACATAATCAAATCGATTCTCAAGGTGCCTTCTGTCCTGAAATAAACATCTTATTAATAATCTGTATGGTTTGAAGTCATATTCTTGCTGGGAGGAGTTTTAGACCTGCAGGAATTCAAAGTCCTAACTAAATTTCTTTTATTTTACTGTCTTCAAGCTAGGTTCTTCATCCTTAATAACTGCTGTTATTATCTCTGTTTGGAGGTTGTAAGTAAGTGTTGTGCCTCTATGTGTAAAATTGAGAATAATGAAGACTAAAGTGTGTCCTAATAGGTTTAAGTGTCTGGGAATGAAATTTGAGGGCAATGGAGCGCTGAGCATTTGGAGGGTCACATCCTGCTCAGATGGGCAGGAACTGGAAATTCAAAAAGCTCAGCTGTTAGGCAAAAATTTCTGACTGCAGCCACCAGTGCAAGGAAGTATTGACTGAGACCAAGAAGCCTTAAGAGTCCATGGTAGAGCAAAGCAATTATGTTGAGCGCTACTGTGACTGTAATATCAGCAAATTACAATTGATGGAGTGCCGGCCCATTGTTTTAATGTTTTATGGCAGCAGGGGCACTGAAAGCTGTGATTAAGTAATATTAGGAGTTTTAAAATTCTTTTTACAGAGCAGTGAAGCACGGTAATGAGGGTCTTCTCCTGTTCTTCACAGTCAAAAAGGGGAAAAGGTGGAAAAGAGGTCTAGGAGAAGAAGGGAGGAGGAGAATGGGTGGAGATGATGGTTTCAGTGCCCTGCAGCACAGATCCACATGACTCCCCAGAGACTCAGGGGAATGGAGCTCTTGCAAGTCAGTATTTAAAAAGAGTTCAGCCAAAAGTAAAATAAAATCCAATAAAATCCAAAGCCAAATACACTTCTTAAAGAAAACAATGATTTTTCATTCCAAAATTAGCTTTGCAGAGCAGAGCACCACATTTAATGATTTTGTGCTGGACCACTGGAGCTACCAATCATCTTAAAACAGCTTAACCCATACAGGGGGCCCTGCACACATTTACCAGGATCCCAGCTGTGGTCACTGAATTGTTTCACTGAGACCCATCTTCCCAGCAGAATTTGTTCTTAGATGTGTAACTATATAGTTTGCTGAGAGTAACCTCTAGTTAGCCTGCAGATAAATGCAAGTGGTTGAGAGCTTAATGTGTGTGTCTGTATCTGTGTGTCCAGACTTGGAGGCTTCCAGGAGGAGTTGCAGGGAGCCACTCTGAAGCGAGCAAAGCCTTTCCCATAGCCCAGCCTATAGACCTACTTGATTATTCAGCATTTTCCTAGTAGTGTGGCCCCCAGTCTGGATGGCACATTTTATACTTTTGTCTTTACATGCAGATTCCATCTTAGCCATTTTCCAATACCCTTCTGTCACCAGTGGCAGTCATCACTGTTATATTCATGAAAACTGAGATGTGTGCGTGTAGGCATTTCTAGTTCTCATAATGTGTTTTGACCATTTTCAACAACGTCAACAAATAATTTTTGCCCTGTCCACTTCTTGTCCATGTTTTCTGTCTCCTCAATCTGTTCGGTTCCTCTCTTCAGCTGCAGGACAGATGGGTCACTATGGGACTCTCATAATGAATTCAGCCTTGATGTCTGACCTGTCATTTACATATGTGTGGTCTCTGTGGCAGCATACTCTGTGCCTTTCAGAGTAACTTCTATGAAATCCTTCCAAAAAAATGAGCATTAGACATTCATTAGACAATAACATTTGTTTGGTACCCTGTCCAAAAAGAACATGCAATCTTTGTTTTTAAGGCCTGACAAAATGGTTCATTTTAGCTTTGATAGTAACATTTAAGGCTAGTAAAAAATGAGGCTTTTGAAAGTTAGGTAGAAGAAAACTAATGTAGATGATTTTAGAACAGCTGATTTACTAAATCTCAGAGGAGAAAATCCATCTGCGTACTAAGTAGTTGTAACACTAATAAGTTAAGAATTATACCTGTTAACATCAGAATTGATTTTTTCTGTTCTGTCTCCTTTTGTGCATCAGATAAAAATGGAATAAGAACTGTGTAAAGCTGACAATGATGTAAGCTGTAAAAGGTGTTCAGCTAATTTCTTTTGAAAAGCTTTATTGATAGGCATTTCAAATTTTGCAATTACATTGTTTTAAGACTTCTATTCCTGCACCTTCATGTTTCTAAAAAGTTGGTTTTACTTGTTTTCCTCTTTCATAGAATATCTTAGAATATTACAAGGTACTCTTTGGTATCAGATTTCTACATGAACAGAGTACAAAGTACAGTTCCCATGTTCCACATTCAAACTAAAACATGCAGAATTTGTCTTGTAGGCTACAAGGGGGACCACAGTAAGGTGTAATCCTCTACACCTAGTACTACTTCCACAACAATCTATGAGTAATACATACTGATTTAAAGCACTGTTACACATATATAAAGTAAAATAATTTAAAGAACTTATAATAATTGTAACATCAGTCAGAAGAGACAAGATTGAACATACAATATATAATAATATAAAATTATATATATGCATATTATATATACATATTATTGTAAATCTGTGGCCCATCTTTTCTACATATCAGCTCAATTTCCTATTTTCCCTTTTGTTTGCATGAATAAAGAACCAGTTGGTCTTTGGTTGAATTTCCTACATAAAATGCAAATTAGCATGACTTAGGACAATTCTTTTCTTTTTTTAATAATTTATTTTTAAGTTTTCCAAGTAATTTCTAACATTCTTCATAAGGTACTCATTCATGCAGATTCTGAAAGACTTATCTTTAGGACACAAAAAACAAGCGGCATTTTCACCTTTTGACTTAAATGCCAGGCTTCCTCTACACTAGATTAGCTGAGCTACCCAGCTCTCTAGACCTTTTCTAATCATTTGCTCCGTTCAGGCTATATCTGGACAAACCAATGCAGGATTGATTTCTGGTTTCTGTGTTGGGGAGCTCGTCTCTCCAAAGTTCATCTCAGGTGGGCACCGCAGAGTTCATACAGAGACAGGTGGGAGTGCTGTCACATTTGAGTCATCCTCCTGCCCAGACAGTCATGAGATCTGTGGTGAGTCGTGATGAGACCCGGCACATAAATTTAGACATAGCCGTAGGTTGTGAAAGTTTGCCTTTTGGGTATTGACAGTTTTAGTTACAGGTCTCCTGCCTGTGTTCACATAAATGAACATTATGAATTAATCTAATTAATTTATTCAGATTTATATGTTATGTCCAGTCTTTCTATTAATCAAAACCACATCCAAACTATTATCACCTCTTACTGTTTCAAGAACTGTTGAACCAGAAATGTTCTAGCTGTCACATTCAGGAATGTCTTTCCTGCCCAACCCCCATTATGAGTAACATCTAAATTTCCTAGATTTTATTTTGTAAAAATAGCTTTCTAGGGTAATTTATGGAAGGTTTCCAGCCCAACCAGCAAGCACACTTTCTTGACAAATAAGCCAATTTCCTGAGTCATTCAAAAGCATATATATATACACACACACACATATATGATTCTTGTATCTATGCCTACTAGGTGCCAAAAATTGAAGTGCAAGTGAGGTACCTGACTAAGATGGACTGACTTCTGCTCTTAATCTGATAACAAGACTTTGATCTCTAGCCACAGTGTACTCAAGGATTTACAGCACTTCTGCAAAACTCTGCTTGCCATCCTTCACAGTCCAAGCTGTCTGGGGTCTTGCCTGCTCTGTTCTGCATGTGCTGCCACTTCCCTCTGGCATCAGCACAAAGCACTACCCGTCAGCCCTTCCCTTTCCCTCCAACTTTCCTGAGTTACGCTTGTGCTTGAATGCATGTCTTCTGCTCCTGGGTTCAATTCTGTCTTATTTCTGTTATTTCTAAGCTTTTGTCACTGGACAGAGAGAACTAATGTCTTCACAAACTGTTGCATCTTGGTAGATACTTTTTATCCATTTTAACACTTTCTTTCTCTTTACTGTCCTTTTATCCTTCTTTCTACTGTCTCTTCTAAACTTCCAAATTTTCTGTTGGATGATAGGTGAAGAAACATCCACAGAAGTGCAGTCATACTGATGAGTCACAGCAAGAAGCAACAGTTCTGCTTTCAGTACCACTTTTGAACTGGGAAATACTCTTACCCTTCATAAGAACTTGCAGGTCTCTATGTACTGTTTATCTGACCAGCAGTAGATGTATTCTAGATGCATTTCACCTAGCTGGACTGCCCCTTAACATAGAGAGAGATAACCACATGCTCATAGGGAGATAAATAGGCCTTGCTGCTTAATGGAAACATCTAAAACATATCAGATGAGTCTATATGTAGAAGAGCCTGTTTCCCTTCTGCATTTGGGCAGGGGAGGCAGGGCTGCCAGCTGCAGCCTAAAGGGGGAACTATTCCTTGTCCTCTGCAGTTGCTTGGGCTGTGAGCCTGTGCTCTGCATGGTGTGAAAGGGAAAGGTTCACAATGCGCATTGCACATAAAACCTTCCATTTCACTAGCAAAGAGCCTACATTCAAGTGAGTTCTTCAATGCTATAGCAATATTTATCAATTTCCAACAGTTCCGGTCTGTCAGTGTTTGTTCTGATTTTGCTAAGGAACCTTAACACTTCTGTCTCTTTAAGAAGCAACAAGGTGCTCTGAATGAGTAAGCTTTTGGTAGTGCCTGGACACATGCACAGCAAATATTGGGGAGGCTTGGGTGCACTCTACTACCCATTATTTCCTCATTCTTGTCCTGGGATACGTGAGGCTTGACATGGGTGTTGAAGAAGTTTCTTCAACACACAAAAAAGTAGATGTTCATGTGGTCCTGCAATGTTTCAAGTGGAAAACCACCTCAGGGTAAGCATCAGTCCCCTTGCCCCTTAGGTCTTTTCCAACCTAGTTGTTTCTGTGATTCTGTGATGCTATGATAGGACCAACTAAATAAATAGCACATTACTTAAACTTTTGTCTGTGCACCAAATGTTTTGGACTTCCCAGTGGTGCTCAGCAGCCTCATAACACACAACCACTGGATTGAAATGTTTCCACAGCAGCACAGGCTTCCGAAGACTAGAAATTAGCATTCTCCATTGGGTGTGCCTGCTATCCTGGGGCAGCTCTAGAGCGCATCATCAGTAATCCAGTCTCTCTAGAGGAGGCATGAGAACAGGGCTTTTGTCTTTTCCAGCCATTGATCATCTCTGACAGCTTCAAAAGATTGCTTCAGCACTGATGAATTCCTGGGATCTTTTTCCTTTTGAAAAGAAAGTATCTTTCAGTCTCACTTACCTAGAGCTAATGCATGAATGTATGTTAAGAAGTTATATGTCAACAAATACTTGATTTGTATAGCAGTTAATTAAAAAGAAAATCCTAAAGGATTTAATTATTTCTCACACAGGCATTCTTCGTTTTGTTTCCTAGTGTTCTTGTTGGTGCATGTTGCACATCTTGATTAGCTTCCTTCTTGGGGAGCTTTCCTGGTGCCTTAAAATTCTCAGTGTGGGTATCTTCAATCCAAATGTGTCAGTTGCGACACTGGTGCTGGGACTGCCAAAGAAAAGTGGGTCCAATATTAAAATCCCAGCCTGTTAAAGAACATGGAGAAGGTGGAAGCACACGTTATCCTTTGGTGTGCCTGTGGTGGATAATGTGACCTCCATCAGAGGGACAGGGTGGACAGCTGATGGCAGTGACACCAGAATTGATTTGCCAGGCAGTGCCTGTTAGAGCCTCCTCTGTTTATGCAGTACCTAACCTTCTGTTTTCAGAAGATAGCATGCTACATAAATATTATTCTACCACAGTGAAGAGTCACAAAAAGTGGTTGAGCTTGACCCTCTAAGCTTTCAAAGAGGAGTAGTTTTACGATAGGATGAAGCTATGAATGGTTTTACTTCTTTCCTTACTTCTTACTGTGGCAGATCCTGGAACGGTCAAACTGTCTTTATTGTAGGGACAACGAGACCCAGGAGTGCATGTGTATGCTGAACACATGCTTCAAACAACAAAAATAACATATGAAGTTGATTTTTATCCTAAAAATGGCATTGACTATGACAAAACCAGATGTTTGGGTTCAGTTTCAAATCCTCTAACAATTTGCTAGGTGTTAAAGCTGAACATTGAGAAAACCAAGTTCAAAAGACAAGAGGAGAAATCAGTACAAACAAATTCAAAACAAAAATCAGAAACAGAGGGAATAGTTGGAATTAATCTGAGGATCTCCATGTTTTCCACATTTTCTCTAGAACACACAGGATTCTCAGAGGCTCACCCTTTTGTGTTTAGTCTACCCATGTAGAAGAAATTACATAGGAGTCCTTGGTTCTGCTTACTTTGCTCCTTTACAAAGTAGACCGTCCATTGTTTATTTTATGTTCTGCTGTCCATTTTTGGGTGTGATACTGGTGTTATTTTAATCTGACAAAAAAAAGGGCTGCTGCCAAAGGGATTGTCCTCCTTTTGCCTCATCTGTGACAACACTTTACTTGGGGCTGCATGCAGAGAGGGATCAGGGAACTCATCCTGTTGAACGCTACTCCTTTAAGTTGACATTCTTTTTTCTACTTTCCAGTCTTATCTGTTCCATCATCCTATTTACTGCACAGCCACATGAACATCCATGCTGATACAGGGTGGAAAGTGGGAGGATGGGAATGGAGGACATATGGCATCTCACACTCGCTGCAGGAAAACATGACTGGGGCAAGAACTGTCACCCACAGGTACTCTGCAGGCAGTGCTGCTGTTGAACTGTGCTTTAAAGCCATCATGCCAAAATGGTGAGGAATGTGAGGCTTTGTACAAGCAACCTCCTCTACCTCCTGGTTGTCCCTCAATTTATCTAATTATTTTATTAAGTTATAATTTTATGACAAAGGAGCGTTAGGTACTGCATAAACAAATTTGATAATATTAGCTTCGGTTTAAGTAAGGCTGGAGGGGGTGTCCTGCTCTAAATCTGACTTTGAAGTCTTCCGATCTGTTTAGACACAATTGAATCAAATTGGCAGGAAATTTCATGAGAGAGGTTTCCATAATAGAATTTTTCTGTAACAGAATTTTTCTGGAAACCTTGGGACAAAGCAGGAATGGCGCCAGAACATTCAGGCAGTGATGGTGTACTCATGCTGGAGATACTCTCCTTACTCTGTGGCTGAGGGGAAGGCAATGAGAAAAGAAGCAGCTCTGCCTTGTGTTACTGATTTGAGAAGAAAGCAACCATGCTGAAGGAGGGATAGCACTCCCTGCTCTCCTTGCTTTTGGTGGGGAAAGTAAAGCTCAGTAGCATGTTTCTAGTCATCTCATTGATCCCTGTGATCTTCTACCTCAGCAGCAGAATAAGGGATTTACAGGCATGTCTTCCTCTTTTGTCCCTTTTCCTAGTGCAAGAGGAAAGACTGTGTCTTCACTTTCACAGCAGAAATAATGGCCTCAGCATCTTCTCTTCTTGCTCCAGTCTTGTGGACAGAGGGGCTTGTCTGTTCCCAGCCAAAGACTTTTATTTCCACAGGTGCATTGCTCAGAAGGAAAAGTGTGGCTATATTGATTTGATGTCTGCCTGGGTTTTATCTCCCTTAATGTATGAATTACTGGGGTAGAAGGAGGGCTTAAACCATGACAATGTATCATTCTTAGCAGTACCCCAGCCTACGACAATGTCTGAGAGATTGCGGTACTGGCACTGAGCTTCTCTGCCCCACAGCAGCTGGCGGGCTGTCATGGTTTAACCTTGGCTGGTTACTGCCTGGGGCCATGCTCTATCTCAAGCCCAAGATTTTGTCATATGTGGGTCCCTTAGGACACAAAAGCACTCTAAAATGCTGAGTTTAAGACCATAGCAATGACCGCTCTGCACCACTCCAGGGACATATATGTCTGCTTTTGCATAGAGCAACTGTCACTCAAGTCATAACTGAGGTTTCAGTGCAGTACACAGTCATAGGTAGGTTAGTTAAGTGTGTGACTGTTCCTATATGGTTACTGGTTAAAGAGGTATCAATGAACTTTCATGGAAAGTAATAAAGACATTACCAGTGGGAGCCACACCCTCATGCCTGGCTCCATTCATCATGTGGGTGGCAGCCCTACCTGGTCTTTAGCCAACCTGATTGCTGGGCATTCACAAAGATCAAACTCTCATTGTCTCGTATCTTCATTTTGGCTACACCCTTTTTGCATCCTTAGAAAATGTAGTCCTGTTTCATTCATGACCATCCAGAGTACTCATCTGCTGTTACTTCTTTCTTTCTGTCTGAAGCCCTTTTCTGTCTTGTAGGGCCCATACAACTTTCCCTTACTTGCAAAACTTTAATTACTTATTACTCCCCCTACCAGTGGTCTTCTATTCACTACTGAAAGATCAATCCCTGTCTTTTATCAGCCAGTAATGCCAATCACCTTGGCAGTTTTTTCAAATTCTCATTTTCTTTCATAGTGGTCTTCACTATTGTGATGAATTCTTCAGAAGCATCCTGACATCTGCATCAGCACTGCTCCTTCAGACTCCTCTCTAAAATTGTTCTTGGCTGTGATGCCTACAAAAGATTTATGGGGTGCAAAATCCTCTGACCATCTTGATGATAAGACTGCCTCATTGTGTGTTTTGTCTGTATCTATACATTGTCTCTTGTCCTCATCTTAAATTGTACTTTCTTTGGGACAAGAGATGTCTTGTTGCTCTGTATTTACATAATGCTTCTCACAATGGAGTTCTGACCTGTGGTGGGAATTCTTCAGTATTTAATGGCAAAAATAATGTGTTATTAACAAATGTCTCTGTGTGACTGCATGGCACGGTGTGGTCATAGTCTGCAAAAATTCTGTTTCCTCAGGACAACCTGTCTCTGTCTACAGAATGTAGGTGCAGTCCAGGGCAGTCCATTGTCAGAAAGGAATGTGTTAGGGAAGTTTTTGAGCTTGAGCAATTCCAGAAAAACGGTAAAAAAAAAAAAAAAGCCAAACCAAAAGTTCTCTGCACTTTCAGAAAGATTTCCTACTGTGCAGATTTTTTGCTACCCATTAATTTTGCCATCTCAGAACTCAAACATCATGGCCTAGAGCAGTGGTTTTCCAAATTCCTTCCAGTTGTAGCATACTAACATAAACAGCATTTGCATGTGGATGTCATAAAAGTGACAAATGCCGGCAGTCATCATGCTTTATTTCAGTAATTTGACACATGTGCCTGAGCATCCTAAAAGATCTTCTCAAAGCTTATTGGCGCTGAAGAAATGGTGCACCTCTTACATAGCAGTGACACCCGCTGCAGACCAGGCTTTGACAGACACCAGAGCATGAATCCAGCTTTAGGTGACTGTACAAGAGGGAAGTGTACTAGTTGCTTCACTGCATGACTCAACGGCACTGGGTACGTGTCCTTTACCCTAAACCAGAAATCAAACTCAGGAAGTTGAACAAATAACATTTTCTAGTTTGATAGCCAGAAAGTTCAGTGAACTCCTTGACTGCAGCTGTTGGCAAGTCAGTGGAGAGACATCTGACTCTGACCTTGGACTTGTACCCAATCATGTTTTAACGTCTCAGATTCTCCAAAGAAGGCTGCAAATCATTCCTGTAGGCGAGGGGCAGCCAGTCATGCCGTGAGTGTGAGGCTGAATGCTGCCATTTTCAGTCAAGAATTTGAGGAGTCAAGGGAATTTGTCACAGTTCAGCCTTGTCAGATTTTTCTTCCGCAAGATGACGGGGGAGGGTTGCAAACCCAATTACATTGTCATATAGCACAGAAGACACGTTTTCATATCTTACAGACTGGCTTTCAGGGCCTGGTCAGGCTTCCTACACAACTGAGATTGTGCATGATTATGCCATGTGCAGCTGCCGCTGCTACCTAATGCTGTCCCAATCTGTTGTCTGCCTTTTAATAAGTATGACAGAAGTATAAAGGTCTCCAAGGTAAGACAACCTCCTATAAGAATTGTTTAAAAATAACTGCTTACTGTATAGGTCAAGAAGGATGCAAAGTAGTGCTCCCACTGAGGAAAAATAGACCTGTGTTGTTGTACCAGGCATCAGCACATCTGTATGGAAAGGAGGCACTTTAAATATGCAGTTAATTTAAAGCAGAGTTTACACCATAATAAACAAGATAGTGCAAGTACAAGGTGCAGACTCAGGCTTGCAACTCCTTTTTTTCATCTGTGTACCTACATAAGAATGATGGTCTCCTTGTCATACAATCTGTGTATCCTGGTGTGCTGCTGCCTATCTCAAACATGTGTAGTTCATCTTCCTTTTCAGAGAAATATCTCAGAACTGTCCCTCAAGGGAATCATCAGACACTTGGATGAAACAGCAGTACATCATGTCCTGGCTCATATTTTCACCCTAACAGGCAAATAGTAAGCCCAAAGCCTGGACACAGCGCTCCAATGATGCAGCAACTTTTGTGACATCCTTTGATGTTGGCTGCTTTCAGTGAAATACAATGTGACCCTAGAGCTGGTGCTGCAACTCTCCACCATAACCAGCAAACCCGCTTTGTAGCCAGCTGTAGCAGGAGCTCCACACACACAGAATCTAACTATACAGCCCCATGGGATGTTATTCTATTGCAAATACTCTGTATCACATCCAGAAATCCTTCTCTGTCTTGTATTTGAGAAGCAGGAGCCAGAAGACTATGTAGTAAAAAAACATCTGTCCTAAATATAGCACACACAGGGCAAAAGCTGTTTATCACAACCCTGTAGTACTAATGTCTGCTTGAAGTGTGTATACCTTGGTTCCTTTTACAAGCAATTGAACCAAAACATTTTCTTGGCATTTGCTTTCATTCTTCATTTCACTGCTTTATCAGAAATAAGGAAAGCAGTACATTTATTTGTGTGTGATTCCCTGCAGGTAATCTTCAGTTGCAGCACATAAAACTTAATTTTCCCCAATTGCACAAGATTTCTTATTCTACACAAAGTTGTAAATCACCACAACAGAGACTCCTTACTTATTCCGTGTAGACCAAGCCTTGCAGTATTTGAAAAACAACTTTGGCTTTCCCATGGGCTCCTTTTGCTGCAATTCCAAGAGCTTCCAAGAGCTTCCCAGGTTTACCCAACTTCATGCTTTCTGCACTGGCAATATGAGGTACATGTAGGCCTTATTCTCATTATCCACTAGAACACTTCTGTTGTCAAATTCAGAAAGGACTTCAGCAGATATATATATTTTGTTTCTTTCATAGCATCATAGTGCTGTTGCTATTGGAAGAGACCTTAAAATCATCTAGTTCCAACCCCCCTGCCATGGGCAGGGACACCTTACACTAGACCAGGTTGCTCAAAGCCCTGTCCAACTTGGCTTTGAACACTGCCAAGGATGGAGCAGCCACAGCTTCTCTGGGCAACCTGCGCCAGTGGCTCATCACCATTGTACTGAAGAATTTTTTCCTAATATCTAATCTGAATCTACCCTCTTTCATCTTAAAGCCATTCCCTCTTCTCCTGTCACTACATGCTCTTATGAAAGGTTCCTCTCCAGCTTCCTTGCAGGCCCCCTTTGGGTACTGGAAGGCTGCTAGAAGATCTCCGCTGGGTCTTCTCTTCTTCAGACTGAACAGCTTCACTCTCCCAGCCTGTTTCCATAGAAGAGGTGCTCCAGCCCTTGGAGCGTTTTTGTGGCCTCCCCTGGACTCAACCAAAGAGGTCCACATCCTCCTTATGTTGGTTGCCCAGAACTGTGTGTGGTATTCCAGGTGGGACCTGATGAGAGCAGAGTAGAGGTGGAGAATCACCTCCCTCGACCTGCTGGCCACAATTCTTTTGATGCAGCCCACCATATAGTGGGCTTTCTGCGCTGTAAGTGCACACTGCTAAGTCATGTTGAATTTCTCATCATCAAACACCCCCAAGTCCTTCTCCTCAGAGCTGCTGTAAATCCAGTTTCTGTCCAGCCTTTAGTTGTGCTCAGGATTGCCCTGACCCATGTGCAAGACGTTGCACTTGGTCTTGTGCAACTTCTTGAGGTTTGCACTGGCCCACCTCACAAGCGTGTCAAGGTCCCTCTGGATGGCATTCCTTCCCTCCAGTGTATCAACCAAACAGCTTGGTGTCATCGGCAAACTTGATAAGGGCACACTCAATCCCACTGTCCATGTCAGCAACAAAGATGTTAAACAGCACTGTTGTCAATACCAAACCCTGAGGAATGCCACTCATCACTGGTCTCCATTTGGACATCAAACCTTTGACCACAACTCTTTGAGTGCAACTGTCCAGCCAATTCTTTGTCCACTGAGTGGTCCATCCATCAAATGCATGCTTCTCAATGTCAGGCAGGGCAATATCAAATGCCTTGCACAGTCATACTGAATTGGAAAATTTGTTTTCCTTAAAAAAAGACATGGTATTCTTGCATCCTTCTCACAAGCCTGAACATTATAAAAACAGTATTTTCAAGAACAGTATTTGTAGGATGAAATCTCAGAGAATGAGCAGAAGAGCACAATGTCATGTCTGGTAGCATGTGTTCACTGTGCAGCTATCAAGAGGACAAGGGTCCACACAACAACGTAAATGATATTGCCTGGTTCACAATCCCATTTATAATTACTCAGGGTCACACTTTTTACTATAAAAAAGAAGCTATTTGCTCTAAGAGTCTGAGGTTTGATGCCTGCCTTGGCTCTGAAGGGGTCCTCTGCTGTAATTGGTGGTATTTGACTCGTCAGTTTTCAGTTAATTCAGTATTTTATGGGTACTGTTGATCACCCAAGTGAACAATAGCACCAGGACCCTTGTGAACACTGAGGAAAAGGTAGAAAGTTTCAGAAAACAAAAAAAATGGAGGGTTGGCTCTTTTTAAGGCACATTGACACTGCAGGTATTGCTTACAGATCCCTTTTGACCTACACAGCTCTGCTCCAGGACCTGCAGCATCTTTCCTAGTCCATGCTGAAGTTTTGAGTTCCAGATGGCTCAAAGTGAAAGTTTCTGCAACTGAAGGGATTTCCAGATTTTAACACAAAGCTGCTCCATAGGGCTTACCCTTCCTTGCAGTAGCTGGCGGCAATGGTGAAAGGCTGCCAGGTGTCAGTAAGGCGTGCAGACTACATTTGAACTGCTTCTGAAAGCCTCTTGAGTATATCTTGGTCTCCTGTCCAGGCTGCTGCCCAGCATAAGGCTGCTCACACTTCTACCAGCACCAGGATCTTCATCATTGTGCAGGTGGGCACCTGGACTCAGAGGGAGAGTTGCAAAGGCTTTCAATTTAACAAGAGTGAAGGAGCATAGGCAGAAGGGTAGTGGCTTTCTACTAAGAAAGTGGTAATGCTGTTTCACATCTTCTGTGCTGTTCTTCCATACAGGGATGTTCAGTCACTTCACTCAGGTGAACTCCCAAAAACCATTGTAGCCTTGGTCATTTCTGTTTCTTAGTTGAGAAACATCATTTGAGAAATGTATCCTGATGGACATCTTGTCAAAATCAGCATGTTCCTTGAAAGTACTTAAGTTCCAATGAGTTTTGGTTTTTAGTGAAAAAGTAGTTTGTCAGTAAAATCCTCACAGGCTCCAAGAGGGACTCCTCTGGTAGTGAAATTGGTGCCAGATGGTGCCTTCCACCGTTGAAGGCAGCTGGAGTTTTGCCACTGACTTCAAAGGATTTAGGATCAAGCCCATGAATTCATGACTGCACTTTTTATTTAGCTTTCTGAATAATTTATAAGTAAAAATAGTCTGGATTCTCCCATTCTTTCTGATGTTGAGTAAAGCTGTATTTGGTTACATTTTTGCTTTCAAAGGAGCTTTGGTACAGTCATGAGCATCTTATTATGAAAAAGAGTGTCCATAGAGGACAGATAGGAAGAAAAGAGAAGGAAATCCTTAGGCATATTGAAGACACACAGCAGATCTGAGATTCAGAGATGACAGATCAGAGTAAGGTACTCCTTATACTTTTAGATAAAGGCTACATATCTAGAATTGTTTCAGGGAGTGGAGAGAGATGCAGAAAGCATACTTCTTTTTGATGAATTCTTCTGTTTTTTAGTGTCACTGCATTTAGTTTTATTTTCTTTCTTCTCAGTGACTTGGACATTAGTTTCCATAAAGTTACTCACAGCACTTTGCTCCTAAGCAGACTTTGCTGCAGCCTGCACATTTTTCTGGGATTCACCAAGCCATGTGTTTGTTCTCCATCCCTGAGAACCATTTTCCATCTTCAAACTGTTTGGAAAAAAGGGAAAGAAAAAAACAGAAAAATTCCCAGTCCACCACCCAGGGCTCAGTGTTTACTTCTGCTGCACGCATCATTTATTTTCATTCTGCAAGATCATGATGACACGCTCGTCCAAGCACATGCTGTTCTAATATGCAACATTCCTTCGGCCTCTCAGTGCGTTAGAAGTGACATTGCTGCTAAATGAGAAAGGTCTTGTAAGACAGGAGAATAGATTGCTAAATACTACTGCCTTTCAGGGAATCATGTTGTAGACAAAAATGATTGGCTTGCTTTTCCCAGACTATGCATAACTGTGTACATGTATGACCCTTATTAGAAAGACTGTCTTCTGTATGGTTTTAGGAACTTCCTTCCCTGGGAACATGCTAACATATCCATCAGGCTTTTGGAAAAGAGAATAAGGCACATCTCAGCCTATGTCTGGAGGAACAGGACACCTGAAGTTTGAGATGTGCCCTAGCAAAGTATTTCTGCAGCTATTGCTCCATCTGCATGTTTTCAAGCAAGCGCATGTACAGTGCTTCTTGTATTTTCTGGACGCAGGGAATAATTCTGCTCTCAATCAGTGTGGGGTTTCAGAAATCTATCTTCTACGATGGATAAACCGCTTGCAGAAAATCTGTTCCACATTTGCGTGTCCCTCCCTGGCAATAAATTAGAAAAGGCAATAGCAGATCTTTAGAAATTAACACAAAAACGTTAAATAATGCTTTGGTTTAGCTATATTTTCTCTTGAACTGTGCCTTACTAAGGATTCTTCATTAGAAGATGGTGCCTAAATGAATAATTGAGATAGATAGGATTTTGTAACTTCTATCCAATTAATTTAAACTGTCCATGGAGAACTTTGGAGGCTTCCTGTAAACGTTTTTGAATCTAAATTTACAAAACATATAAAAGATGAAAATTACAGGTGCATTCAATATGACTTGTTTGAAGAACCTCTGGCATAACTTTTTTCTGCTAATATGCCATATAGTAAGCCCTTGGAGCTGCTGTGCATCCGCTGTACTAACTTATCCTATGTACATGTAAAGTATTAGGTAAAGTATTAGGCACTTTCCCCTAACGGCCATTTGAGTCAAGGGATGTTTTGCTGCTTGGCTACAGTAGAAGAAAGGTGATTTCCTGCATTTTCCAGTAGGGATAATGGTAAGGAAAAGCTGCTTTAGCTTTCTGAAATGCTGCTTTTTGGGGATGAAAGTGCTTTCACAGATGCATTCCTCCCAGGGACCAAGCAGAAACAGGAGACTCTTGTGTAGTTATGCCCTCATTTACTTAATAACTTCACTGTGCTTCAGAACATAAGTTATAATACTAGTGAAACTAATTTAATGAGGGCATAAGAACTTAATATTTCCTGAAAGTAACGACTCTGAAGTGAAAATGCAGTAATAAATTCAGCCTGTTTATTTTAATCACAAAATCAGCTATGGAACTCCAAATTGCTAAAGTTTCTGCAAGGCATAACATTCAGATAGGCATGGGCTTCTCAATATTTATGAACTGTGAAGTAGAAAAATTAGCAGTCCCTAGGTGAAAATTTTTTTAGTTTTTCAAGGGGACATTGTGAAGAAGTTTTATTAATAATTTTAATTTTCATTTCGCTCTGCTCAGTTGTTCCTTTCCAAAGCCTTGAGTGGGATATTTGTTTTAACAATTTGTTCTTTTTCATTAGGTATGAATTGATTTGGGGGGGTTTGTAACTTGTAACTTTTAAAAAGATATTTCTGATCTTACACCTGTATTTGAGAAGCACTATCCTTTAGGTAATCCTTTCCATAAAGACAGAAAAAAAGCATATGCAGCAAATGAAGCACTGTTTTCCTGAAAGTGTTAATAAACTATCCTTTCTGATTCAAATTGGCTCCAGTTTAACAAAATACTGAAGCACATGTGTAACTGCAGTCCTTCTTTATTCAGAAAAAAATGGCATTTTAGTTCCATTAGTGACACTTTGGCCTGCATAGTGTCAAGTATGCACTGAAGTGTGTTGCTCAACCAGACACAGAGTGTGGTCCTCTCTTTGGTAGGTCACATACCAGTCAGAAACTAATCCTTTACCCAGACCTAAATGTCTAGAAAGCTAAGAGTATTCAATAGCAGAATAAGACTTACTGTCCTCTCTTTTACAGAATACAGCACTGTTGGTGAACTGCAATAACTCAGGAGCTGCTGTGTTGCATCAAGGTGTCCCTGGGAGCTCTAAACTGAGCTAGAACAATTTGCCACTACCATGGATTAGTAAATGCAGTAACATATTTGTCAAGGGAGATGCAGTAAAGGTTAATTATTTAAACCTGACCTAAATTTCCCATGCTCCTATCTTGTTCCATAATAACAACAATAAGTTCCACAATAATAATTTGTCATATAGACTAAAACTAGAATTAATTATGACCCACACTGGACAAGAAGTAGCTTTTTCTTTGTTCTTCATCCCAGGTAGGGGCATGTAAGTAGCTGCATAACGCTGCCCATTGAAACTATAGCTCATTAAATCACATTGGTATATAAAGGGCATATTAAGTCCTACCTAAGTTACTAAGGGGGCAGTCAGTGCAGAAGACAGTTTCTCTCCTGTATCCCCTCATTCTCAACAAAGAAATATGTTGAAGCTGTTTACAAGTAGTCCCTTTTAAACCCACATGTATCGTGAACTGGGTTGTTTATATATGTGTGAGTGTATGCAAGTGTGTGTAACAAAGTCACCATAATGCATTCTGCAGAAAAAA
>NDXB01017684.1:0-34641 GCA_002631895.1 Agapornis roseicollis | reverse complement strand
TCCAGGAGAACCTGCTCCAAGATTTTGCCAGGCACAGAGGTGAGACTGACTGGTCTGTAATTCTCCTGGTCATCCATTTTCCTCTTGTTGAAAATGGGGGTTAGCACATGCTTCAAGGCTGCCAGGAGTGATGAAGATCATTAGCCATTTTGGCCTATCCTGAGCTGTGAGCCTGCTCTGGCCACTGGAAGTGCCCACCTCTCAGCACTCCCTTTTCGTCCCAGGGCGCACAGGTGATGCTGCTGCAGGGACACGGTGCACACACTGGTGACGAAGGCTGCGGTGGTGCTGGGGTGATGACTGAAGCCAGACCCCGCTCCCAACGGTTTCGGTAGGAGGTCAGGCCGCTCTTCCACCAGCGTTCCTGCCGGGGCTGTGAGCAGCCCCGCTAAAGCGGAGGTGGGCAGTAGGACCTAGCCCGCCCCGCCGCAGACGCCATCTCCCCGCCACCAGAGAAGCACCGGCCCAGGGCTTGGGGGCGGAGCCATGGACGATCCCGTCCCTCGCCTGGCACGGACGGCGGGGCTGGCAGCCATCTTGGTGCCGTCACCGCCGTGCGCGACTGCGAGTGCTGGCTGGGGCCTCCGGCGGCGATGAGCGCGGAAGCGGCGGACCGGGAGGCCGCCACCTCCAGCCGGCCCTGCACGCCGCCGCAGACCTCATGGTTCGAGTTCCTGCTGGAGGAGTCGCTGTTGGAGCAGCACCTGCAGAAGTCCTCTCCCGGTGCGTGCGGCGCTGCCTCCTCCCTTCGGCGTGGGGAGCGGCCCGTCCCGGGTCCCGGTCTGTGTCGGGCCCCGAGGAAGAAAAGTTCTCCCGTTTCCCTGCGGGCCCCTTTCCCGCCGCTGTGGCCTGTCGCTCGGCTGCTGCCTCCGCCTCCCCGGGGCCTGCTGCCGGCTTGCCGCCGCCCCACACTCGCCTACTGCCTCCCTCCCTCGCTCGCTCGCTCGCTCGCTCTGGCCCTCGGCTCTGGCTTCTCCCAGGAGGCGCCGCGGGGTTGGGCACCCCGGCGTCGGTGAGGTCGTGGCTGACAAGGCCCCGCCCGAGGGGCAGGCTTGGACGCGGAGGGGCCGCGGCGGGGTTCGGGGTGGGGGAAGAAAAGGAGGAAGGAAGGAAGGTTGGCGGTGCAGAGGCGTGTGCCGCCGCGGGGCTCGTACCCTGCAGTAGCGGCGGCTGTGGTAGCGGGGAAGTTACGGTGCTAAGGGGGAGATGGGGCACTAGGCCAGCGGCGCTGTGGACACGGCTGTGCAGCCTTAGTTAACGTAATCAGGAACATCTTTTTCTTGGTTTACATTAACTTTCAGATTTAATAGCTTGATTTCTCCACCTTTCTTGGGTGGTAGATCACTTTTCCCTTTGCATGTGTGATTTTCCTTGTGGAAATGTAAGTTTTTTATAATGTGAAGTGCTGCTTGCAAAACTCATTGCAATTTGCAGCTGGTTTTCTCCCATTGAGTTATTTATAGTGCCAGGAATTAAAGATCTCCTAAGTTTAGTGCTGAAATTGCTCTATCTTCTTAGGCATGGAATAAATAAAAATCTAGCCCGGTGTGTTATAATAAAATGATTATATTTAAAAGTAGCTTATATTTTGATTATCATATGTGGAGTCGTCATCTTCAGTACATGAATTCTACAAGCAGGTGAGGAAAACAAGATGGCTTTGTATAGTATTGCTGATGCGCGGTTAGACTCCACAACTCGTTAAAGTTGTAAGTAGGTATGCTTTTTATTCAGCGCTGAGGTGCATGGGGATAGCTCCTTCACAGCATGCACCCCTCACTGTTGTTTCCCTCTACATTTATTCTGTAAGGTTATACATATTCGTAAGGTTACGCGATAAGTCTATAAAAGTTCATTATCTATCCCCGCTTCGTATTATAATGAACTAGAAGGTCCTTTGCGCCTGCGCAGTGCCCCTTCTGGTCATGGGCAGGGGNAGTCTATAAAAGTTCATTATCTATCCCCGCTTCGTATTATAATGAACTAGAAGGTCCTTTGCGCCTGCGCAGTGCCCCTTCTGGTCATGGGCAGGGGTCTCGAGATGAAGTAAATGAGGCTTCCTCTTCTTAAACTTTTCACCTTTTGGTCTTCACGCATGCCCTCAGGTGTCCAGACTATAGACCATCTGCTTCTCCCCCTTGTGAACAGGACCAGGGGTCTGCTTCTTTTCCTTATCAATAGGGTCAGGCATCTGCTTTTCCCCTCATCAAGAGTAGGTGTGATAGGTATTCACAACAGACAATGCGAGGCTTTCTCTTCCTTTTTCCCACATTCTAGTCTTCACGCATGCCCTCAGGGCTGGTCGGCGTCTGCTTCTCCCCTCATCAGTAGTAGGCATGATAGGTACATACAACAGACAAGACTTTTGTTTAAGCAAGCGAATTTCTCTAACCTTCTTGTACAAACCCTCTGTACTACCCCCCTGTACTATCCCAGTATCATTGCCTCTACAAAAAGTAAATGTAAGCATAGTCAGGCAGTATCTTTGTGTTTAGATCTTACACTGCTATTTTGCAATTAAAATAATAATGCAAGTTTTCTGTTTCTCAAAGTTCGGTGAAAGTGTAATAGTTGTGATTTGGTTTCAGTTTTTCAAAACAGATCAGAGGTACTAGAGAGACTGTCTTAGTGTGTTTTATGATCTGCAGTTGCAAGGGAGAGTTATCTTTTAAATGTGTTCACAAGTACCAGCAGTTGCTTGTAACTATTTTTTAAAATACAGAGGATAAATACATGTAGGTGTGATTTTAACAACAGCTAACTTGTGATTTCAAGAGGCGACGTTTATTTTCCGTAGATGCAAGAACTGAAACATAATTGATACAAATTCGTGAAAAGAAATTTAAGTATGAGAATGTGGTTATCATGGTCAAGTAAATTTGAAGGTTAAATATATGTTAATAGCCTGATTTGAGTCAGAATAAGCAAGACATCCTTTGGGATGAGAATTTGGCAGGTTATAATGTCAGCTGTATAAATGACAAGAAGATCTCTGTTGATAGCTGCAACACTAAATTAATTTCTGGGCTTACCCGAAATCTGAACTGTGACTGTGTTTCTTTGCAGATCCACCACCTGTGCAGCTGATTGTCCAGTTCCTGGAACAGGCTTCAAAACCCTCCGTGAATGAACAGAACCAGGTCCAGCCACCACCTGATAACAAAAGAAATCGCATTTTAAAACTTCTTGCTCTTAAAGTTGCCGCTCATCTGAAGTGGGATTTGGATGTATTAGAGAAAAGGTGAAATATGTACATCTTCATAGTGAAGTTACTGAACTGAAGTGGCCCAAGATCGTTATTTTATCAAGTGGAAATCTGTCTTGCTTCCTTTTCTCCTTATCTTTCTTACATTAAGTCTTGGGTGTGATAATTGAAGTCAAGTTCAACTTCACCTGTGGGATAGGAAAGGGTTTTGATGAAGGCAATGTCTGTGAGCAAACCAATGCTGTTTATAATTTAGAGAGGAAGAATAGTGGGTCACATTACGATGTGCACATCTAAACTGCATAAAGATGAAATTTAAATTACACTTTCATCAGTGACAAAAAAAAATCATGTTATGTTATTTCTTTTGAGTTAATGGAATGAGCTGTCCTTGACTTTTACCTATGAAGTTCTTCTACTCCTGCCCTGAATATTGCTTTTGTCATCTCATCAGATATGTCATATTTGTCTGCTTTAGTAAGGTGTTTTGGGGAGGGATTACTGCTTGCCAAAGTACCTTTGGAAGATACAGCACAACTGCAGAGAATGAACAGAAGACTTTAGTGTGGTTAGTTGTGAAAATATTGTATGGGTATATAATAGGGATTTTTTTAAAGATATATACTGAAGCTTTGAAAGCAGATGTATATGAATGTGTACAAAAGGGTTGTTGTTTCGTTTTTCTGTTAATTTGTTTTGTTGTTTTGTGTTTTTTTTAATGGCTATTTTCCTTCTCCCAGAAGGAATTTATACTGACATTTATTCATGATGTATTTTCTGTCAGTTGGTACCTTTGCTTCTTAAAATGCAGGTATAATCCTGATTCAAAAACCAGCCCTACTGCATGATCCTGTTTGGCTGATTCTGGGTTTTGATAGGATTGTTTTGCCCATCTGTGGTAGGTTTTTTTGAGAACCAGTGTGAACTCATTTCAGCTACTAATTTAGCATCTCTGGGTAGTAGAGTGTTCTGTTAGCACATGAAGCCTAAAATTGTTTTTTCATTAAGAAATATGCTTTTGTTTGTTAACTGATTATGCCTAAAGGTTCAGTCATGATAGTTTAAAAAGGAATAAAGCAACAGCTTGAGCCAAGCTTTTTTATAAATCTTCTGCTGTTATCAACAGTTGAATGATGTTCTACTCTTGCCAATGAAAACAAGATTCCTGGATCTTGAATAGTGAGAACAGCATTTGTTAGTTTAAAATGAGAGCTTGATAGCAGACCTGGAACCTGAAATAGCACAAGACTGAAATTTATTGAACAGGAATTCTGCCTTTAGTTGGTGGAAATGTGTTTTCACTGGTTGTGTTCAAAACTGGCTGCAAAGATTACAAATTTTTCACAAGATCAAAGGTACTTCAGCAGTAGCTGATCCCTTCTAATTTCTGATAATATCCAAATCAGGAATAGCGTTTCAGTTGTGTTAAATTACACCTCAGAATCTTGAAGTGATGTAGGCCAGCCTGCGTGCCTTCTCATTTCATCAAGAAATGCTCTGTCCCATCTAATGTATATTTTTCATAATGCAACTTACTGTGCTGTACAGTGCTGCATTCCAGTTCCTAGTCTTAACTTCAGTGTTTGCTAGTGGATGCTGTAGAAAGGGAGATAAACCATGATAGCACAGAGAAGTGATCCCTTTACATGAGTGAAGTTCCGTTTGCAATGGAAGTAGGATCTGGGACTGCTTCCAAATGGTTTCTAATAAGGATAGCTAATAAGCTAGGATCTGCTCTTGTAGGTGACCGTATTATTCTGGGGATATGTCTGTGTGACCCAGGTGATGTAGTACTGCATATTATTAAAGCAGCTGTAAGGCCAACCTTCCACTGGGGCATTATTTGTGCTGCTAATACTAGTAACTGTTTTACATACCTTATGTAGAGTGCCGTCTGACACGGAGCATTTCATTGTACTAAATAAAAATACTACACTTGCTTCCATGGGATGATAAGTAATAATATAATACTGAATAGTAGTGTATATTATTTTAAACAACACAGAAGTAGGATGTTTGCATGAAATATCTTGTTCTCTTTTTCTTCTTCTTTTTTTGTTTTTTTAATAGCTTGTCAGTTCCTGTATTGAACATGCTACTGAATGAGCTTCTGTGTATCAGCAAAGTTCCTCCAGGAACTAAACATGTGGATGTAGACCTGGCTAGCTTGCCCCCAACCACTGCAATGGCCATACTGCTCTACAACAGATGGTAAACTTCTTTAAGGCAGTAATCTTAAAATCATGATACAACAAAGCAATGTTTTCTTCTATCGATATACTTGTACATTGAAGAAGAATCTCAAATAGTAATTTTGTGATCTATATGTAGGTTATAATGAGCAGCTGAGTCTGAAAAGCTGTTTTACAGCTGGTTTTGTTCCCTAAAATGTAGTCAAAGTCGTGGCTTGAGCTCTCGCCTTACAGAGTGCTGGTTTTTAGCTATTTATGGACATAAGATCATTTCTTAAATATTAGATGTGCTCTTGAGTAGAGGATATATTCTAATGGTATAATGTATCTAAAATGATAAACCGGTCTTTTTGAGGTATGTAGTCTGCGTATTACACTTCTTTGCTTACTTTTCTCCCTTGTGTAGGGCCATAAGAACCATCGTTCAAAGTAGCTTTCCTGTAAAGCAGGTGAAACCTGGTCCACCTCAGTTAAATGTGTAAGTTTCAGGTATAATTCATTTGGATTTTATGTGTATTTTGTAATCAGAAATTTAATTTCTAAGTGGATTAAATCATGTTAGTAACATACAGTTGCTTAAAATGGCTAGTTTTAGCCCTGGAAAACTTAATCTATTTCAAATGTATTCTTATTTTCCTTTCAGACATGCTTGATACATATCAAATGTGCAGGTTTGCCTTATAATTGAGATCTTGACCTCTTCTCTCTATTGTCCAGGATGAACCAGATGCAGCAAGAAAAGGAACTAACTGACAATATTTTGAAAGTGGTGAGACTTTCCCCCTCCCTCTTATTTTTGCTTAAATTTACATGTAAATATGAATAGACAGGAAATTAACAGTTGCATCACAGTTGTTTTGAATTCAGTATATTTATATTTGGCACTTTCCCTATTTGCTGCAGTTCCAGACTGTATATTCCACATTTCTGTGTGTTCTGGACAGTGTGGTCTCTGCACAGCATGTAGTATAGAATGTGTGTTGTGTGACTGAAGTATTCTTACATCAGCCCATCCTTAGCACCATATGAATTGAGCAAACCTTTGCAAAATCAGTGTGTGATTAGTTCTAACACCATACTGTGCTTAAGCTGCAAAGTCATATGGCAGCAAAACTCAGCACTTACTGTTTTCCTTTGAAAGTAGCCTGGCTACTTTCATAAGCTTCCATAAGTAGCCTAGCTCATTTTCCTGCACTTGTACTACTTGGGGTCAGTTAATGAATATGTGTTACACGTCTTCTACAATTCTTTTTTTTTTCATGGGTTTGTGGTTTTTTTTCAAATAGCCAAGCATGAGTAGTTTGTTCTACCAATGCATCAACATGTTTGAAAAAAAAGTTGCTGTTCCTGTAGAAGCTGGTATTACTTCAGCTGTGAAATAATAACATAAAACTTACAGTCTGATTGTGGCATAACTTAATGTTTCAGAAATGAACAAATAGATGGTAGATAAAATAGAAAAATATTTTGTTTAAACTGGAAGTAAGGATTTGATCCTGTTTCTCTGAGTGCCTGAAACCAAAGCAGGAGCCATAAATAACTGTACAAGAAATACAGTCACAGTTTCTACGTAGCAATAAGACAGGTATATAAGGACTTCCTTTTACTCATAGCAGCCTTCCGGTATCTGAAGGGGGCCTATAGGGATGCTGTTCATTAGGGACTGTAGTGACAGGACAAGGCGTAATGGGTTAAAACTTAAACAGGGGAAGTTTGGATTGAATATAAGGAAAAAGTTCTTTAAGGGTGGTGAGGCACTGGAATGGGTTGCCCAAGGAATTTGTGAGTGCTCCATCCCTGGCAGTGTTCAAGGCCAGGTTGGACAAAGCCTTGGATGACATGCTTTAGTGTGAGGTGTCCCTGCCCATGGCAGGGGGGTTGGAACCACGTGATCTTAAGGTCCTTTCCAACCCTAACTAGTCTATGATTCTACTGTACTGTTACATTGCTAGTGTTAATTTAAACCCGAAGCTAACTCAAAACCAAAAAGTTTGTTGGTTTGGTTTGGTTTTTTTTGATGCATTTGAACTATTACAGTTGAAAGAGCAGGCTGCTGATTCCATCCTGGTCCTGGAAGGAGCACTTAAACTAAACAAAGATCTTTATGTCCATACTATAAGAACTCTGGATTTATTAGCCATGGAGCCTGGTATGGTGAATGGAGAAACTGAGAGTTCCACAGCTGGACTGAAAATCAGTGCAGAGGAGATACAGTGCCAGGTAGCTTACATTCTATGCTAAAGCTTTCAATTCGTATCTATTTCTTTAGGCAAGTTGTGTAACGTGTGCTTAACGTGTACATCATATCAGTTTCCAAAATGATGTGTTTTATGTCACTGTTGTTTGTAGGTTTGCTATGATTTGGGCGCAATCTATTTTCAACAAGGATCTACAAATGCAGCCGTTCATGAAAAAGCAAAAGAAATGTTTTTCAAAACAAAGGAGTTGATTGCAAAGGTACCGAGTGTTTTATTAGCATGTGTATCCAGCTCTTCTGAAAAAGAAGAACCTTGCCTAAATTATTGCTTCATTTTTAAGCAATTTAATAACTGTTAATGATGCACACAGTGTCTAAAGAAACTTCATGGGATTTGGACAACAATTTTTGTGGGTTTTTTCCACATTCCTTGTATAAAATCATATTAATTTGCTGCAGTATATTATGGCTTTGTTCTATGTATTGCTTTACACAGTTGTTTTGATGCAAGAAATGCAATGACAGCACCTTCAGGGCTAATATTAACTGGGCTGAACAGCACATTCTGTATCCATTGTGGTATTTTGATTGTGGTGATGTGTTTTTTGAGGAAGATAACCATACAGCACTTCCTATTTTTTTTATCTGACTTTCCCTTGGAAATCAGATTGTCTGTGCTCTGACCTTCTAAAAAACACAGTATTTTAATTTATAAGTAAGTCCTTTTTTATTTGGCTTATTTATACTCTAAAACCTGCAAAAATTCAGAATTCTATTTAAATAGGCAAAGCATGGTCTAAGATGTAAAAAGTACACATAAAAGTATGCTTTTAAAAGAAGTCTGTATATGCACATTCTTTTGTTGTTTTGCTGTTACCTGGGGAAACTGTGAGTTTCTGTTAATGTTTCCAAACTAAGCCACTAAGATTGATTAACCCTTACTTTTCAGAATGGTTCATCGTCACTTCATTTTACCATAGATGAAGAACGATTAGCTGGGTACTGTCAAGCATGTGGAGTTCTTACCTTGTCTTCTGATGATACATCTCAACAGGCAACTCCTTATAGTCAAATCCATAGGTGTATGAAATGTGGCAACTATCAGGTAGGATGCTTAAATATACCTACATGTACTTGAGGGCTTTGTTCTTATTCCATTTGGATGATTCCACCTGAACTGATAGGGATTTTAATAAATTTAAGTGTTCTAGTTAACCATTAACGTAGCATTTTAGAACACATATGTAGGAATATAAATTGATACTTTTAGATTAAAATATCTTGAATTCCATTGAGATTTGAAAGTTTGATGTTTGTTTTTGGGAGTTTTGGGTGGTTTGGTTTGGTTTTTTTCTTTGGTTCTCTGATAGTGAACGTATGTCATTTGGTCCCTTTCTCATTGTTCAGTGATTTTAGTATCACACCTGGGTACAAGTTGCTTCTATTAGTTTGATCATTTCTATCAGATAGAAAATTACTTTAACTGTATCTTTTGCATTATGCATTGACTATTCCAACTGTGTTTGTGTTACAGGATATAGTGAATATATTCCTTGAAGATAATCTAACCCTCAGTTTACCTGTTCAGTTCAGGCAATCGGTGCTGAGAGAACTCTTCCAAAAATCTCAACAAGGGTGAGACATTAAATAATGATCTGTTCAGTGATGATGAAAAGCAGTTTTCATGAGTTATGTTCATCTTAGAAAGTAGAAAAAATCTTCTAACAACAAATCCAAGAAACTTGAGCCTTTATTTCTGTTACCAGTAGTCTTAACTACATCTCCCAAATAGGGACTGGTGTTGTGATGTTTCTCACTGTGGCATATATAGGAAAAAGTTAATGAGAATTAACACTTAATTTTACCACTTTACTGATCTTATTTATGCCACAATTGATCATATATATTTGTGTGTGTCTATATAGAGCTGGTCAGGTTAACCATCCTAAGCAATAATACTGTAGGAGATACGTACTTTGTTGGGAATGCTGGCAGTTAACTGTGATTAGGAGCTTTGTGCCCTGCTGAACTAGCCTAGGGCTGAATGAGTAGGATGGTACATTTACAGTAAGAAAAAAATTACAATAAACAGAGAGAGCTAGATACGTTACAAGGGTAACTGAGAAGTGCTAAGCAAATGGCTGCATCCAAAATTCAACCTTCTGGAGCTTAGGCACTTGAATGGGGGCTATATGGAAAGTATCTGCATATAATCATGATGATAATTCTTCTCTGAAGGGAAGCTGCCTACAGTTTTTTCTGTTGAAGAAGTGACAGGCCAGGTTTTATATGTGTGAGATAAGAAAGAAGTATTGATGGTAATGGCCTCTTGTGTAAAACCTTAGTAGTTACTGAATTCCGTTTTCATATCAGCCAGAAAGGAGTCAAATAAGTGTCTCCTGTGAGAGAATCTTGGAGGCTGTAGCTTAGCAGCGTCTAGAGGTCTTTTCATCTCTGATATGGCTGATACAGAGCACCTTCAGTGATGAGCACTAGACAGAGATGGATGGAGGAGCATGACTTTGCAATCTAGTCAAGCCATGCAGAGAAGGATCAAGAGAAGGAAGCATACGTTCTGGTTATTTGTCTTGATTTTTTATACAGTGATTGTGTATTCTGAGATGCACAAATATTCCTGAATCTTTTGGAACGTCAGCTATGTTGTCAGTTCTGTTTGTCAGAGATGTTCTGTGATCTTCAGTTTTGTGTTCATGCAGGAATGATGCTCTGGATGAAGTTTGCTTCAAAGTCTGCGTGTGCAACACAGTCTGCGATGTATTGCAGGGTCGAACGGTTGATGTACAGTTTTGTCAACTGTTCCTGAAACCCAGCAAAGAGAAAATAGACTTCCTCCTTGAGGTAAACAAAATTACCTGAAATTAGAAGGGGAAACAATATTTAGTATTATTGTTGCAAGGAATGCTCAGATTTGTGAAGCAGGGAGAAATACTTTGTACTAACTTCAAGAAAGTTGAAGTTTGAGAAGTTACTTTACAGTCACAGCCTGTGATCAGTCTTGCATCTGTGTTTATAGCTCCATTTCCATTTCTCCATGTTGGAGAACATCTTTCCAGAGTTGATCTGTTGCTTCAGATTGGATTTGAAATTGCTGCTATTCCTTAGCCTCACTGAATTAGAGGCATTGTTGAATGTTTGTTTTTCAAGGAACGAAGAAACAAATTCTCTAAGACAGAACTTCAAAGCAAGTAAAAGCTGGCCATTTAATTCAGTTACCTAGTTATCTCTCAGCTGCTGCTATTGTAACTGTTAGTTCCAGTGAATCTCACAGATTTGCACTTAGAAATGTTGGTTCATTTTTAAAGTCCTGTGAAAGAACTTTGTTATATACTTAATAATCTTGTAAGGCTGACTGATACTGTGGCACTCAGTGTCTGGACACGTAAATATCAGAGGAATAGGCAAAAGGAGTGTGAATTGTGTCTGATGAAAGATTACAGTTGTCTGGAACAGTCTGCCTGGTGCAGGCTGAAAGAAATTGATCCCTCTGTGATGGCTACAGTGTTTATCATGTAACTTTGGTGCCTCACTTGAGAGAGGGAGTTACTGGCTGATGCTAATTGTGAGTCAGAAAACTGTACAAACGCTGCGTGTAATGAATTGTAAGTGTTCTAAGGGGCTGCTTAGTTATTTTCTGCTTTCTTTCCCAGGTTTGTTCAAAATCATTAAACTTGGAAAATGCTTCTGAAGCGTTGAAGAGAAAAATGGCAGCATTTCTCAAGTATGTAGCCATACTAAGATAACAGGAGTTCACACTCTGAAAGCAGTGTAATGCAACGCAATAAATTATTTGAGAACATACAACTAAAAAAATTAGCAGCTTCTTCCTGCTTGCTCATGTATTAACTTTTTCATTTGTTTAGAAACTTGTGTTTGGGTTTGGAAGATCTTCAGCTTGTCTTCATGATTTCATCTCATGAGCTGTTCATGAAACTGCTGAAAGACGATGAACGGAAGCTCCTCATTGATCAAATGCGGAAAAGATCACCTCGAATCAATCTGTGCACAAAACCTGTAGCTTCTTTTTATGATATCCCAGGTATTTTTCACAGCATTTCCATTAACTTATATGCAGGCAGTGACCTGTTTCCATGCTTAAAGTTACTATGTGCAGGTCTGTTCTTTGAAAAAGTTTGAAATAATGGTTTCAGAAAGAATACCTTCCATTTTTAGTTAGTGAATGTCCTACGTGTTCAAGAAGGTGAATTATTTGCTTGTATGTTGCTTGTATTTCAACTGAGTATAATAGATATGCGCAAATGAATGTGTTGTCATAGAATGATTTGGGTTAGAAGGGTTAAAGATTGTCTAGCTCCAGTTCCCTGCCATGGGCCAGGGACACCTTCCACTAGACCAGGTTGTTCAAAACCCCATGAAACTAAGTGAGAGATGTGTGGCACTTAGTTTGAGCTAAATCTGGCTGTTGTTACTGTTGCCAGAAAGGGCAAATCGCCTCTGGACTTAGAGGAATACTAATGTTTGTCTGACTGTTTGGTGAGCTTGCCCAAGAGTAATGTCCAGATGAATTTTTAAACTTACCAAAGTGAAACCATTTCAGCCAGTTCATTTCCCAGGTACAACTGTCAGGCTGTGCAGCTAAACAAGTCAAAGCTGACATGAGAGGTGCCTGTAGGTGACTGAAGCTGGAAAGAGCTGACCTTGCCTTGACTTAAGCCAGTTGTGAAAATACATATTTTCACTAAGGCTGTACAGGAACACTGCTGTGACAAGGGTAAGGGAATACTCAGAGTTGCTGCTGTGAGAAAAGGGGGCATTGCAAGTAGCCCTTCAGGTCAGGGGAGCTGGGAAGCTATCGCATGGTGTTTTTGGAAAGACACAAAAGGATGTATGTGACCTTCAGAAGCATTGATGTATCTGCTGTTCTTACACTGGTATGTTTAAATTCTTACATACTAAAGGAATACAAGTATCTACATTAAGAAGGAATGTGTTAAGAGACCTGATCGCTTTTCTTCTAGCTTCAGCAAGTGTCAATATTGGCCAGCTTGAACATCAGCTCATACTGTCAGTAGATCCTTGGAGGATTCGACAGATCTTAATTGAGTTGCATGGTATGACTTCAGAACGCCAATTCTGGACAATTTCAAATAAGGTAATTCATCTGCTCATAAGTGCAATTCAAGGCCTAGTTGGGTGTCCTGCTGCAATGAACAGTAAACATCTTGTCATAGATCTTCAGCATCATCAATTTTTTTTCCTTTTTCTGCATAATGGTGGTTTAATAAGAGTGATGATACATACATACACTCATTCGCTATGGCACGTATTAAGGCAAAATGTATAACCTTTGTTTTAATGAATTACTGGCTGAATTATAGGCTTTCCTTGTGAGAAAACAGATTTCTGTAGCTTTTGCTTTCAGTGTTCTGACTAGTCAGCAACATTACTTTAAATATTGAAACTTTTAAACTGACATTAAAAGCTGGCAGCTGAAGAGAGGAAGAGATTACTTTTTCTTTTAAGTAAGGATTTCTTGTCTTCTTTCCCCTCTCCCAATTATTGCGGATTCAGAGTATGAGCAAAGTAGGGTAGCTAGCCTTCTTTGTCAAACTTCCATCAGAGCAATACATTACTTCTGATTAGATATAAAAATTAAGGACTTGGCACTTAGATGGCCATAACTGTAAGTGTTTGAGTTTTGTTTATAACATTGTGAGCAGTGACGTGAATTCTAAAACCTGTTTTTGTGCAAATGTCCCATGTATTTCTCTCCCAGTGGGAAGTACCAAATGTTTACGGCAATGTTATTTTAGGAATCAAAGACAGTCTGACTAGGGATTTGGTCTACATCCTAATGGCAAAGGGATTACACTGCTGTGCGATTAAGGTGAGCAAGTCATCTAAAGGTACTGGTGGGTGGGTGAGTTTGAGCAATTAAATTTCAGCAACACTGAAAATATGGAAAGCCCTTCTTGAGAGAAAGAATTGTAAAAATGAGATGTGAGGAGATGTAGTAACAAGTGCTGTGTGTCATGTAATGGTTTAATATTTCTGACTCAAGGATTCCATCAGCAGACCAAGGATAATGGCTTTCCAGTTGGTTGGGCTTGGGAGATTATTTCGTTCGTATGAAGTTTCAATTATGATGAACTAAATCATGTTGCATCTAAACCCAGTTTCACACAAGGAATTTATTGGAATGCTGGTTTATTTTCCTTGTAGTTGACAATACTGTAGTTTTCTAAACTACAAGATAAAAAAACCCCACTGCACCCAGTATGCCAATAGTTACTTCTGATATGTTTATTTCTTGTTTTCTTTGAAAAATCTAGAACTGTTAAGCTTAATAGCAAGGCCATAGGATTCAACAATAGAGAGCTGAACAGTGCATTAACTCTTAGTCTTCTTTATGAATCCATTAGGAATCGTTAATGCATATCCTTCTCATTGCAGGATTTTGCCCATGCAAAACAGCTTTTTGCTGCTTGCTTGGAGCTTGTGACGGAGTTTTCTCCAAAACTCCGCCAAGTCATGTTGAATGAAATGCTACTTCTGGACATTTACACTCACGAAGCTGGACCTGGCGCTTCTGGAGAGCGTCCTCCTTCTGACCTTATAAGTAGAGTCCGAGGATATTTGGAAATGAGAGTTCCTGGTAAGTACATTGCTGTCATTTGTGGGACGCAATAAAGTACAAAGCTTGTGAGAAAGGAATGAAGAAAACAACTTTATGTGGTAGGTTTACCACGTAGAAGTGTAATTGGAAAAACAGTGGTGAAGTTTGACACTGGTTTTAGCCAGCAATGCCATGAAGCCTACATACTGCTAAACATGACTGGTTAGTACCATTTAAAAGGGCTTGAACAGGATAAAACATGGCTTCACGCTGAGGGATTAATGTAATGCTGTTGTGGTTAGAGGAAGCTGTTGTTGCTCCTAGTTTTCAGAGGTGAGGTCTCTTGTAGGACTAAATATCATGCTTTTTTGTGATAGCTATGGAACAGAAGTATCTAATTCGGGGGAATGGGTTTTGCTTGTTTTCATATAACACTGTGTTAGTTAAAAAAAATAACAAATAAAGCAGAGAATACCTTTTCTTCCAGATATTCCTCTTCGACAAGTTATAGCTGAAGAATGTGTTGCCTTCCTGTTAAACTGGTGTGAGAATGAGTATTTGACCATGCAAGTTCCATTACCTCTGGTTCAAACTAATCCTTATGTGAAGGTAAATAGTGCTCAGTCTCAAAGCCTTTGCAGACTGTAATTTATTTTTTCCTGCTGGGGTCTTTTGTACTTTCAAAAGCATGTGTCCTTTTGTCTCTAGAGTCATGACTTAGGTCTGGTGTACGAGACAGCAGGGCTAAGCAACGAGTGTGTTTGACAGGTCACTGAAGATATGAAGGCTTGTGCTGCAAGAGCATATAAACAAACTGCACCTTAGCCCTTGTTGGCTGCCAGCTGAGCTTGGTTCCATAAGCATCAGGCATGTGTGGTTGTGATTGAAACCCTGTAGCACTTCTGTAAAGGACTCGCCTCCTACATGAATTCAGGCTGAGGGTTCTAGCTGAGGGAAATGAAAAGTGTATAGATCTCAGGCTTTGTATCTGGTTGTTGTTCTGTTTGCAAGACACTTGTTTTCCAGGTGCACTGTGATGGTTCTGGTTTATAACCCAACGCTAGTTTTGAATTTTTGGAGACATCCAAGCACTGCCTTTTTTTGAAACTTTGCTTTCAAAATGGTTTTACAGGACTGTTCCTGCTTCAGAGTCTGGCAGTGAAGCTGAAAGCAGATCATGTTCCAGGGCAGGTTCATTTTTTGCCTGCTCTGCTTACCTTTGGTAGTTCCTAATTTCTGTCCTGAGCTTCCATTTTTTCTCTATAGCAGAGGGTGTCAGTATCAGTTCAAATTAATTATTAGAGACAGTCTTTATAAAACTCTGTTTTACACGGTTTAGGTTTTATGCTGTACACTGTAGTAAGAGTGTAAAGCTTGCTTTGCTTCTGGAACTTGTAATAATAAAATACACCCTCAGAAAACTACTAAAAGGATTACTTCTCTGCTGTTTAATTCCAGTCTTCCAGGTTCCTCCTACCCTCTGCTGCAGAGTTCAGTCACATGGCCTTGTAGTTTGTAACTTAAAATAATTGCTTAGCCATTTAAATGCCTTTGCTGTAGTCAGTGTCCAGAGAAGCTGCACTTACTGTATTTTCTCTCTTGTCTTGTATAGCTGGGACAATTGCTGGCTGCTACTTGCAAAGAACTTCCAGGTCCCAAAGAAAGCAGACGGACAGCTAAAGACCTTTGGGAAGTTGTGGTACAGATCTGCAGTGTATCTAACCAGCATAAACGGGGGAATGATGGCCGAGTGAGTTTAATAAAACACAGGGAGTCTACACTGGGCATTATGTACAGGTGTGTTTGCTTAAACTGGTTTTAAAGATTGTTTGAATTGTGTATTTGACCCCCTGGTCCCTTCAGAAATTGTTTGGATTCCGCCGTCAGGGTGGTGGTAGCAGGTAAAGGTCTCTACTGGGTAAACAGTCCACCCAATGGCAGTGTTGGATAGTAGTGGTGGTGTGTTGAATTTCCTTTTCAGAGGGAGAGAAAAGGAGTGTGTGGGATTATGGTCAAAATACGGACACTGAAGCGTGTGTGTCTGTGCTCCATTATAACCAGTGCAGATCTTCCAGTAAAGTCAGTAGCATCTAAAGGGCAGTTTAGCTGACCAACTGAAGGTGTCTGCTTTTCATTAATTGGAATTGTTCTGCAGGCTCCATTGACTGTAATTGTGTTCAGTTTTGGTGCTTGCTATACAGGAAAAGATGTGGACAGGCTGGAGAGGATCCAGAGAAGGGCTACAAATGATCCAAGGGCTAGGAAAGCCTGCCTTGTACAGACAGGCTGGGAGAAAGAATTGGGTTTGTTCAGCCTAGAAAAAAGAAGGCTCAGTGGAGACCTTTTATTGCCATGTTCCAATAGTTAAAGGATGGCTACAAAGAAGGTTTTTTTTACTCTTTTTACAAGGAGTCAGTCACATGGAAAAGATGAGGGGTAATGGGTACAAGGTACTACTGAGGAGATTGCAGTTGGACACAAGAGGACAATTTCTCAGACTAAGAATAATCAGCCATTGGAATAATCTCCGCAGGGAAGTGGTAGATTACACTTTCTGGATTTATGTTTGTGATTTGGTTGGGCAGGGTGATGGGCCATCTGGGGTCATGCTTTGCTAAGAAGGGCTGGACCAGGTGATCACTGAGGTCCCTTCCAACCTGGTGTTCTAGGATTCTGTGATTAACTACTCTTATAACTGCATTAAACACCTACATAAATGCTAGCATAGGTGTTTATGTGTATCTTGAGGGTTCTGAATTTAAAGTTAAATGTTATTCAGTCTTGAAATGAAATTCTCCTTCAGCTGAGCTCCTGGGAAGAGTTAAAGGAAGCAACTATTCTTGACTGAAGTAATTTCACTGTCAGCTCCCTAACCTCTGCCAGTCTTAGCTTAACTGGCTGATGGATTGATTCATTCAGGACTCTCTGACTTGTCCTCTCAGTAAATATTTTCAGCCTTTTCTTACGTTCAAGCCTAATTACAGGTTCCCTGTTATGGTAAATTCTGGGATGTATGATTATATCAAACAGCTTTCCATGTTATAAACTTGGGAAAGATGCCCCTGTCAAACTGTTGACTGTTTCTTTGCCTTTCTTGAGCTAATCAGGTTAATGTGTATCTAAAGACCAGCTGCTTTTGCTTGTCCAGCAGTGGGATGGGTGAGAGAGGGTATGTGCTTGCCATAGGTTTCAGTTGTACTCTGGCAAGGAAAAGGAAGCAGTACAGGTGTACTCTGGGATGCTGAACCTCTTCTCACCCCTCTGATTCAAACAGTGAACGCAGTGACCCTGTTGTTATTATGGAAAAGAACCAGTGAAACCTTTTTTCACACAGGCTGTGCTTGTCTGGGTTGTTTTATGGTGACAGTTCTGGTGTGGCATGATGAGGAAATCGGTGTACATCATGAATAATCACTGCACACCCTCTTCTGTAAGCCTGGAGGTCACTGTTGCAATCCTCGCTGGAAGAGTTACAGTGCAGCTCAGTTGCTTTCCATTTTGGAGTCAATGGTTAACCAACTACATAGTGATTTTCCTGCCTTTTATAGCTTGATGGAATAGCACATCACTCTTCTTTAACCTCTTTTAAATGTGAAACTTGCTAGTTGACTGTATTAGAAGTGAGTGACCTGCCTGAGTGTTTTCACTTGTGTATCCTGCATCTATGAACTTAGAGGTGAAAGGCTGTTTTGACAGGTGAAGAACTTGCCTTATGGACCTAGTTTCCAGTGTATTAACTTTGCATGTATTCTTTGTTGCGGACAATTGCTTACATGGGGTTTTGTGTCCCTAATTTAGGAGTGAATTGCTGTCCTTCATCAAAAAGCTTCGGGTAAGTTACAGTTGTCTTGAGAATGTGTCTGCAACCAGAACTTCCTTTTGATACAGCATTTTTCTGGACTTTTCCTTTTAAATTCCAGAAAGTCTGACAGCTGTATAGGTGTGTTGAATGGCTGAAGAGCTCCTGGATTTGCTGCAGCTATCATACAGCAGTGTTGCATAGCCCATGAAAAAGTTACCCTGCATTCTGACAGTGGAGATCTGTTACCATTAGGAATATATTTTATTGCAGCTGTCCCAAAGCAAAGCATTCCTTTTGGATGTAGGAGGAGGCAGTTATGTGCATCCTGAAGGCAGCAGATGTAAGAGGAATGGAAATTGTTCACAGCTTGTGGGTTTGTAAGTGCTTAGACAGTTGTAGTGAACCTAGCTTGAGTTTAAGGCTAGGCAGTAGCCACAGAAACATGGAAAACCTGAGTGGAATTTATATCCAAGGTGTTATTTGGGAAAATGTGAATTAAAGATTGCCCACAGAAACTCTCTTGCAGTACCCTTATGTTGCAGGATTCCTAACAAAATACTGCCCTGTTTCAATGTAATGATGTCAAAACTTCTTACGTAGCTTTAGAGCTTAGGGAAGAAACTGGAGGTTTAGTAGTTCATGGGAATACTGTTCACTTTTTTTTTCCTTTACAGGAGCCATTGGTTTTAACCACAATATTGTCCCTGTTTGTCAAGCTCCATAATGTTCGGGTTAGTACATACCATAAACATCACCCTTGGCTTTCTGGAAAGGTTTCTCTTTGTAAGTTCTCTCACGTCTTTCTTCTCTTAGGAAGACATTGTGAATGATATTGCAGCAGAGCACATTTCCATCTGGCCCTCCTCCATCCCCAAGTAAGATGATAATTAAAAATACAGGTTTCAAAGTATGTGTTTGCATAACTGGTTTGGTTCCAGTTGCTGTGTGTTAGTTACTGTGTGTGAGTGTGACTTCTGCCCTGTGAGGGCATCGCAGGTTGGTCTGATTGCAGGCAGGTTTTTGCTCCTGATTTTGTGGTCCTGGTGGAGTGTTGAGTACAAGAGACTGAGGATGGTTTTAGCTGTGTGCTTTACTGGGCTGTGTGTAACTATGTGAACTGTGTAATACTTGAATACAAAATAACTAACATTTTGGAGGTGTGTCAATAATAGCCAAAGGGACATCTAGTATATATTGATTTGTTCTGGTTGGATTGAACTGTATTTCTCCAGTGACATTTAAAGGCTCTCTGGGGCTAGAACCTCATTGGTTCAGATTCTTTGTATGCACTGGGAGAGGTGATTCCTGTGAGAGAGGGAGAGTGTAAAGCTTAGCGTGGTTAATCTGTCTTTAACTGGTCTGATTGAATAGCCTTATTGTTCCTGGTGTAGATTTCAGTGTGTATTGTAAGGTCAGGCAGAAGAAAATTGTTCAGTGTTACCAGAATTTAGCAGTAGGGTGAGCAAAGCCACGTTTTTAAAACTGGAAGTTCCACACAGACTTCAGGAATGGCTGCCCAAGCGATGTGCCAAACCATTCCCTCCTTCCTTTCCAAGCCTCTTCCACAGGTTTCCAGAGATCACTGTCTGTGACCTGTGGATGCTGTGATAAATTTGTAGTGGTTTCAGGTGTTGTTCTTCAAAGTGGTTGAAACTGAGCAGATGTGGTTTTGCACAGAGCCCTCTTGCAGTGTAAGCCGCAGGTAGAGTTCTGATTTCTTGTCTTAAGTCTGTGAAGGGTGTATTTGTTCTGTCGGATTTGCGACAGTGAAACAATTCAACAGTAGTCTTAGTCAGCACTAAGTCCTCCTGGAGTTATTTTTGCTTGGCACTTCATGCAAGGTGCTTTGGACTTAAACTAGATGGGAAATCGGATCTGTGTTTAAAAAAGCAAACCGATCACTTAGGAATTATTTTTCTTCTGTTTTTTATCCTCTAGTCTCCAGTCAGTGGACTTTGAAGCTGTGGCTGTGACAGTGAAAGAGCTGGTGAGCTACGCACTGACCATCAATGCAAACAACCACTTCTGGTTAATTATTCAGGCAGATATTTATTTTGGTAAGTGACACCAATGTCTATTGTTAGCATGCATGAGGGGTGCTTTGCTGCTCCAGGACTTGTGTGACATAACGTTCCTTAAATTTCCTCTTAGGAAAAGAAGCTTGTGATAGACGGGTTTAGAATCCTCAGGTGCAGTAGTGTAGGTGAGTCTGGGAGGTTGTCTAAACCCACAGAGAGACTCAGCTTTCAGTGGACTTGCTTTTAGGGTAGGGGAAACTGTAAGCATCATCACTAACTTCACTTTTTTAGGTCAGTTGGTCCTTGAGTGCTGTAATTACTGAAGCCTCTAATATTTGAGTCTTTTATTAAGTAAATGGAAAGTTGTGTGAGTAGGGATTGCTTTTAAATGTGGAGATGGGCTTCGCTGTAGCAGAAGCAGAAAGAATCTGTGTTTGATATAGAGAAGTGTCTAGGATCTGTAAACTAGGAAGCATGAACTGATCTGGTTTTGGTTGTGATGGGAAGCTCTTTCCTGTCATTCTGTCCTCACCTGCCCCGTCTGCAGTACTTGTCCTTGCTCCCCAGCAGGGAGCAGCCAGCAGAACTGAGACATAGAGTGTTTCAGATTCTGGGCACCATGACATGCACCAGGGCAGCACTTGCCTGGGGAAATCTTGCCCAGATTATGGGATACCGGGCTTTGTTAAATTGTACCCTACTCCAGAGTCAGCTCCTGGGGCTTATACTTTGTAGTGTGAGTAAAGAAAGTGCAGAGGGGTAGGTGCTGAAGAGTGACCTTTCAGAAGGTGGACAGACAAGCACAGGACTACCTGGTGCATGAGCTAGCGAAGGACATGGCCGTAGACGTCCTCAAAGGTAGCTGGGCATTTCTTCCACTTAAATTATCAGTCAATACCGTTCTAGGGAAACTTAGCATTTAAGCCAAACTGTTCTTTACTGGCAATAAAACAAGGTACATTGCTGTGCCTCTGCCATATACTTGCTAGTGCTTTGGGCTGTAACAGGAGACAGGGCATATGTTCCTGAATCAGTTCTTTTTTGGAGTGGAAGCATACCTGTGGTGTGCTGTAACCTGTACTGCAGAAATCCTGGCCGGTTTCTTCCAAAGGAGACAAATACCTAGAAGATGCTTTATAACCTTTGGGGTGGAGGGGTCTTAATCCAGTGTTTAGTGCTGACACCTTATACATGGGAGAGTGATTCAGGGCTGTAAACTGGCAGCATTTGCTGTTCACATGAACTGGAACAACTTCCCAGGAGTAGGGTGATTCTGTAGGGAGCCTCAGAAGCTGGCACCCAAAAGAGCAGTGCTTGGAGCACACCTGTGTGTCAGATCTGTGTTTCAGAAGCATGTGGACAAGCAGACTGCTCTCACCACGTGGCCCCTGCAGGCTGCCCTCATGTCAGCCCAGTGAGAACTTGCTGGGAATAAAACTATCGCAGAGCCATGAGGTGTGGTGACATGAGTCGGCCCTCTAACTGGCACCAGCCAAGCTCCTCCACTGCCACCTGTGTGCCTGGTTCAAGGAAGCCAAACTTCTTTACTCTCAGGCTGATGGATTTAAGATTCAGTACCTGAAGAACAGGCAGTAATTCTCAAAAGGCAGAAGAACTCTGTGATGTTGGCTCTCTTCATTGTGTAGTTTTCTGACCATCACTGTTTTACTACCTCCTGTGTGTTGGGGTTTTTAAACAGTGATATGGAAGTCACTTTCCCAGTGGAGCTCAGCAGTAAGGGAGATGTATCTGAGTCATTCCATAAATAAACAATTGATAAGAGACTTAGAAGTAACTGCTGTGTTTACTTTAGAGACCTTATTTTGCTTTTTTTCCATTGCAGCAACAAATCAGTACTCAGCAGCCCTTCACTATTATCTCCAAGCAGGAGCTGTGTGCTCAGACTTCTTTAATAAGATGGTGCCACCAGATGTGTACACAGACCAGGTGAGCTAAAATGGGCTTTGGATGTACAAAAGTCTCTTCTGGATGCAGTTGGCATCCTAATTCTGTGTAGAGCCAAAATAGCTCCCGAGGCCCACACTCTTGTAGCCTTGTAGTCAGATTTTATACTGCTGTGAGGAGGTCTGGAGGTGGGTGAGATTGTAACTTACCACTGCTGGAGCATGCTGGAGGTGCAGCTCTGCACACAGTGGGTACCTGCCCACTTTGCAAGCGTGTGTAGCAAGTGGCTCCTTATTTGTGAGTGGGCCATGAGTAAGAATCCCTCAATAACTGTGTGTATTGCAGGAGTCTGATCCTAGCCACAGTGTGTTCAGTGGTGCCTTTCAGTCACTGTAACCTTTATCCAGGTGTTTAGTTCTCCAGGAAGCCAATGTGTTACTTGCAGGCTGCATTTTGGTGGGCAATAGGAAGGAGCTGTCTGGACCCAGGGAAAGTAGTGATTATGTGCTCTGTCCAACTGCTGCTCCCATCATAATCCCGTTCATACAGCATATGAGAGCTTCAGATCCTGGTCAGGGATCATCCTTAGTGTTCACAGCCCTGTCCAAACTGTGCCTCCATTGTGCCAGGCTGCAGTGGTGCAGGAGTCCCAGCTGGAACAGTGTTTTGTCACATGTGCCAGTGTGTGCCTGCTCTGGTGCTGTTCCATTCCCACATTCCATCAGGCCTTGGCAGTAGGCAGCAGCAGGTAAAGGTAACACTTTTTAACAGACTGCAGCTTGGCTTACACCAGAAACACAGCCCTCTGTGTGCCACACAGCACAACCCCTGTGAGGTCTCCTCAGGGATGAAAGCTCAATCCACCAGTGGATGTGCTAGAGCACAGGAGTTAGGGGGTAAGGATGCAGGCAGCCAGTTAGATGGGCCCTTGCATTTACAAAATACGAAATAAGTTGCTGTTTGTGTTCCAGTATTGGCGTTTCAAAATGTGTGTTCTGTTTTTAACCATGCTGTAGGTGATAAAGAGAATGATAAAGTGCTGTTCTTTACTCAACTGTCACACCCAGGTAGGAGGTGAAACATGGCAGTAAGTAAAACGTTGGTTTATATTTTGGTGTTAATGGGCAGGAAAGTAAAATGGAATCCAGCTTTCCTTGTAAATGCAGTCTGCACTATTAGTAGATTTTGTTCTTACTGTTGCTGCTAGGACACTGAAAGGACAAATTAGTGAGTAAATAGGGATATATTTGGAAATGCTGTAAATAGTAGAAAGAATCTGGAGTTTCTTTGTCCCTTTTTCTCTTTGTACATGGATATATTTATTTTCTGTATGGCTGAGTACCTTCCCTTTAGTTACTGTTGTTGGTATTGCAGCATGAGCTGTGGCTGCTCTCGTAGTTCAGGTGCTTGGAAGGTGCTCGCTGTGGAAATCAGCTGTAGCTCAGGGGCAATAGTACTGAGGGGTTCTGTGGGAATTTGAGGCATTGAAACCCGTGCTGAGTCTTTCCTTACAGGTAGCTATTCTCTGCCAGTTCCTCAGAGAAGTAGACTACAAAACTGCATTTAAGGCACTGCAAGAGCAAAACAGGTGAATGTTACAACAAAGTTTATAGCTACATGTACAGGGGTTATGAGTGTGTTAGTAACCTAGTCTGTGTGCTCTTTCAGCCACGATGCCATGGATTCTTACTATGAATACATCTGGGATGTCACCATCTTGGAGTATCTGACATGTATCCTTTCACTAGAATACCACCATCGGTGCTCACGCTGGATATTCATGGCTGGAAAAAGTTGATTTTCTACCCCAGTGTCTTTTCTTGACTCACCCTCAGATCTCCACCACAAAAGAGGAGAGACAGACAAGCGGCAGATAGCAGTGAGTTCACAGGGGTGCTGGGGCAGAGTGGGGTTCATAGAATGGTCTGGGTTGAAAGGGACCTTAAAGATCATCTCATTCCAACCCCCTGCCATAGGCAGGGACATCTTCCACTAGACCAGGTTGCCTGGCCTTGAACACTGCCAGGGATGGGGCAGGCACAGCATCTCTTGGCAGCCTAACCTAACCAGGGACTACCATAGTCCATCTTTACCTCCCTGAAACTGTCCTTGAAAAGAATCACCACTTCCAATTTTAATTTATTGTATAATTCTTAATGGAGTCTGGATGCTGATTTGAAGTGGGGGGTGGCACAGAAATAAATCACCTATGGGGCACTAGTGCTGAACTGGCCCTGCAGTGCCACCATCTCACTGAGCACTGCTGCTCACCTTGTCTCCTGTTCTTGCCAGATAAAAGCCATCGGCCAGACAGAGCTCAACGCCAGTAACCCTGAGGATGTCCTGCAGCTTGCTGCCCAGAGGAGGAAAAAGAAGTTCCTTCAAGCAATGGCAAAACTTTACTTCTAGACTAATACTGGAAGGCCATGATAACGGGGGGGAATGGAAAAAAAAATCTGTCAAGACTTTTATTTTTAAAATTAATTTCAATTTTTATACAACATTTACAGTCTAGTATCTTTTTTTTTAGAAATAGATGAAATCTTACAATAAAACCCTTATTTTACAAACTGTACAGAAGGTAGGAAGCAACTTCAGCTGGTTCCACCATGGCTTGTTTGCAGAAGGCATGCATTCAAGTTTGCTGAGTTTGATGTGGATGGGGGCATCTGGTGCTCAATGTCCCCTAACACAGGTCCCTGGGTGTGGGGCACAGGGAGGAGCATTGTGCCAGAGGGAGGAGGACCAATACCCACCATTCCCAGTACTGTCCCTTCATCACAGAAGTGATTCAGAGGTAGTGGATATTCCAAGAACACAGTAGTTAATGCTGTTTATAAACACTGATAAAACACATCTCCACAGTTGTTTTAAAATACTGTTCCCAGGACACGAGTGGTTGTAGAGTACCAGCAGCTCTCTTTCTCCCATACCCTCTCCAGTTCTTACATGTTCATTGTTGTAAAATGGAACTCCTTCCAGGTTGTACTTCCAGTTGACATTACGTTTCTGCTTGTACTCTTACCTGAGGTCAGTGAAGCACCAGAACTGAGGTTTAGGGCAGCCCTGAGAGGCCACCACAACTGGGTCAGCCTGCTGTGGAGCTGGAGCCTGACAGAGGATCACTACACTGCACTACAAGGACAGAGTGGCACCAGGGGAGGAAACTGCTCCCACCTTCACCTCCCTAACACCCTGTCAGGCATTAAACTCTGACTAGCAAGAAAAGGGAAAAGAACAAGTCAAGACGAGGTAATATGTACAAGCTGTCACTAAGTTCTGCTGTATAAAGCAATCTGACACGTAAAGCTGAGCAGACAAACTTTGCCATGCAGCCGTTTTAAAAAAATTCTTAAAATTCATAAATTAGGAATGGTCAGAGTTGAACTAAGTTGTGTGTTAGAAGGGAGCAGAGCAGCCCTGGCTCCTGCGGTGGCACAGGGGCTGCTGCCCTGCCTAACTCAAGTTTGTAGGAGGACGCTGGTCACAGTTTGCATCTGTTGCACCTCTTAGTGCTCAGGTCTCAAACAGCAGTAAGAGTGTAAGTCACCGTTAGTGTGGTCTTGTTCTGAAGCACCAAATCCTGTTCTGTGTGTGATGGCTGTTGTCCACATCTCATTTCTTCTCTGTACTTTTGGGAGGGGTGATTATTCCTCCTGTTGACACAGGTGATAACTGACCTGGGGCAGCAGATGCTACTCCACTGTTTACTTCTTCCTGCACAGTGAGAGAGGAAGATGACAGTGACATGTTGTATACACTTGCTGCATTAGTGCTCAGCAGCACTTCTCACACTGCCAGTACTACCATCCAAGTAGCCCAGATCTAGGATACTAAAAATCCCAAGGTGCTATTATACAGTAGTGTAAAGACTATCATCTCTTAAACACATCACCAGTACTTCTAACCCAAATCTATGTTTGTGGCGTGCAAGTGGTACAGTAAAACACATTTGGTTTATGGCATCACCACCTAGGAGCCAGAAGCAAGCACCTGGGCATTGCTGACCACACTGGCTGCAGAACCAGGCCAGACATAAGCAGAGAGGTGCCTGGCTGCAGGAGAAGGGATGTGTAACCTATTCTCAACTGCCTAAACTGTGAGCCCACAAACCACCTACCAGCATGTCCAAGTAATTTGTGTGCGTTTGGATGTTATGTCGATCCTCTGCTGCAACCTTCTTGAAGTTCTTCAGCTTCACAGGGGCTTTTTTTGCCACAGCCACAAAAGGAACCATCCATTCCACACACTCTGAAATGCTGTCCCAATCTAAGCCTAGAGGGCACAATACAGTTCTATATTTAGAACTCGCAAAGGAGTTGCACAATGCTCTAGTATGGCCATAAGTTTTAAAACAACAATAAATAATAACAAAGATAAAAACTGAGAAACATCCTCCCACAAACTCCCACCACTTCCCTGTGCTCCTTACATACCAGTGTTGTAGCTGAGGATGGTGACCACATCACCATCACATCAGCAAAGCAGCCCTGTGGCTTACAGGGAAGCCTCAAGTGCCTTCTCCACTTGAACACAAGATTCTGTGTTCAGGACACACTACACTGTGGTCACAGTCGTTCACGGTTCTTAGGCAACATGCAGGCACTGAGCTTAGTTCAGTGGTTTGGGTTTTTTCCCCACTTTGTAAGAGACAGGCTGGTGGGATGAGCACAGAGGTTAACTGAGCACTGCTGCCAGGCAGGGGTGGCTGCCTGGTACTTGCATTTGAAGGGAAAAAGTAATAAAATCACTTATAGTTAATGAGCCCCAAACTCACTGGAAGCAGCGAGCACCTCACAGAGCGGTGTCACCCCAAGAGCAAGGATAAACCTGCTCTATTTCCTTAGTGAAGACCATACTTCTGACAGCATTCCTTCTTTTTTGAGTCTTTGTAACATCCAAAATAGTGGTAGGAAGGAAGTGAAATTGGGGTGGGGAAGATGGGACCCAAAGTAGAACAGAACACACTGTTGGTGCCTGTGTAGCTTTTGCTTCTTGACAGCCTGGTAAACCAATACACTCATAGTGATCTCAGGCACGTAGCAGCTTCCAGAATTCCCCACCTGACACAACCAAGCTTCACAAAGGCTTCTTACCTGAAGCTTTCTTAACAACTTCAACTGAGGTATAGTGGCAGAGTGCTGCAGCAGCAAGTGTTCTGTACTGGAAGTCCAAAGAATTCACATCTAGAATACACAGGTCTAAGAGCTGAGGAAACAGAGTGAGGAAGTAACAGTTACAAACTCCAACAAGATGATACCTTCAGCATAACCCTGCCTCAGAAACTGCCCTGCACACTGCAGTCCTCCTACAGCCCCTGCTCTGGAACATGGCTGAGCTTTTTAGCATCTGTTGTGCCATCCAATTTAGTTTTGGCACCAGTGGCAGCTAAAATGGTTTGCATAACTCTGCAAGACCCAGTTCTCACTTTAACCAACCACATACACACCACTTGGCTTGCACAGACTGAAGCACACCTTTAAACTCTCAGCACAGCGCCAGGAAGGTGTTTTCTTAAATGACCCAGCAGGTCAGTGACTTAGCCCAGTCTGCTCTTCAGGAACCTCCCTGAGGCTGGACACAACACGTGCTCATCAAAACTGGAGCACAGTACCTTCAAACTAGTGTCTGCCTTAAAGGCTGCCTCCTGGCACTGACACAGCAACACTGCAACAGACAATACAGGTATAAACAGTTAACTGCCCATAGCCTTTAAGTTACCCCCTCCTCTCAGAGCAGTTGCCACTGTTTACAGAATGCTGCAGTGCACAGCCATTACAAAACAAGATGGAATTTTACATTGCCAGTGTACAGGAAAGTATTTTAAGGGAGTATTGAGCAGGAAGACAAGCAACACATGGGTGCTTGTCCTCAAAACTCAGGTAAGTCTGCTAGCAGAGTCAAACTTGCACATTACAGGCAAGGTGAAACAAGGGAAAGCATGCCAGAATGGCTCCTGGGGTGCAATATTCACTTGTGTGGGTAGTCACTCCAAAAAGCATCTTCTGACACAGTTTACAACCTACCTGTGCTATCTGAATGAATTTTTCCTGAGAATACTGAGGTAGCAGCACTTTCGGAACATCCTTCAGAGCATCCACTTGAAGATAGAGGTTCAGCCAAGAGACGATTGTCACTGGACAGAGTTCCCACTTTAAAGCCTGTACACATGAAACAGTTGCACGCCTTAGGCCATGCAAGGACAGCTTTATGCTCTGATCTCTTTTCCCACACCTCTCCTCCAAGTTTGCACAGCTTATTGCACAGATCCTCAAAGAACACTAGAGATTATGTACAATTTCAAGTACAGATACTCATTTTAGATGGCAGTCTCACTACTTTTTGATGAGGCTGTGTCACAACCAGCACTAACACATATTCCTACAACTGTGCACCTGGATCTTACATTATCTTCCCCACTCAGAACTTCGGAAATCAAGAGTATTTGCCCAAGCCCTCAGTCTAATTGCCTGAACCTGCAGCTCTTACCTATTAAGGAAGAGCAAACGCATAAGGAGTGCTTACATGCTCCTTTCCAACACAGGGAGCACAGAGTAGCGTCAGTTCTTCACCTGGCTCTCCTAAAGGCCCCTGGCTCCCAGACAGCAAAGGGCCTTAGCAAGTGCAGCACACTCCAGTGACGGCCTTCTGGTCTTCCCACAGCATTCACACAAACAAGAGAAATCTATTCTAACAGACCAGGACTTCACCTTAGCCAAGGCTTTAGAGATCCACTGCATACAGATCATACAATCACAGAATGGTTTGGGAATGGAAAGGACCTTAAGACCATCTAGTTCCAACCCCCTGCCATGCAGTGAAGGTTTTGAAGAAACAAGGACATATAAAACATGTTCCTATTCTAAGCAAGTGATGTTAAAATACAAGGCTTGGCTGGGAGTCAGCCAGCACTTAAAACCAGCTAAGTTCTTACCTTTAACATAATAAGTTCCATTCTGACAATATCATCTTCACTGCAAGCACCATCAGTGACGTAAGCAAATTCCTGTATTTTAGGAGCGTAGATTTCCTTTAAGAGGAGGGAAAGTGAAGGTCAGTGTGCCTTACAAGAAAGCTTGGGAAGATGCTGGCAAATACTTTTCAGTCCATATTGATAGAGTAACATTTCTTACCATATCACAGAATGGTTTGGGTTGGAAAGGATACCAAAACTCATCTAGTTCAAACCACCTGCCACAGGCAGAGACACCATCCACTAGACCTGGTTGCCCAAAGTCCCTTTAGGCACTAGAAGCTGCACTAAGGTCTTCCCTGAGCCTTCTCCAGGCTGAACAAGCCCAGCTCTCTCAGCCTGTCTTCTTTCACTAGAACAATATTTTCCTTGTTACATGAGGTGACTTGAAACTCACAGTATGAAGAGATAACATGTATCTGTGGTAAAACACAATAGATTTATTGCAACTGTTTTAGCTCTGGGGGAAGTATATGCTGACCAAGCAACCATTTTTTTTTTACACTGTTTTGTTTATACCACTTTTTCCATCAAATGGAATGGCTGAGAAGATACGCCACCCCAAGCCTCCTAGAGCACCCTGCTGTGTTAGAAATGGCTCGCTGGGACAAGCCACATGCAATGTCAGTGCTCATGCAGTCACCTGGATTTGTTATTAAAAAAAGGCTAGAAAGAGATGACAGAAAAACCCCACAGCCACTGTGGCTGCTAAATCCACGGTGCAGGGGTGTGTTATTAAGAGATCTTGGCCACAGAACTGCTTCTCTATCAGCTAGCTCCACTAGCTGGTAGCCTGATGCCCCATGCACTTCCTTATGACAGACAACTGCATGTAAGGCACTACCTTGGCTTTAGGTCATGCTAGATCGAGGGGGTGCCAAGTATGGAAACTCAACACCCCAAGTTTTCCTTTCAGCCTATATCATCATGCACTATACACAAATGGCTCGTAGATGTAGTGCACAACATAATGCATCATCACCACTGCATTCTAAAAGAGAGAAACTCCACTGAATGGGCTTACAGGGATATCAGCCTGATACACAAGCAGTCTGGGACTTGGGCTTGGTTCTGTTCAAGTCCCACACCCATTCCTGAGATTGTTTACCAACTGCTGTATATTTGGAAAATGACAAAACAAAACAAAGCTACTCCCAGCGCATTTGCATACCTTTCAAGTTTATGTGGTCTCTTTCCCTGCTGATGAGGAAAGGGAGGGCAAAGACTACGCTCCTAAGAGATTGACATACACACAACTCAAGGAAGAGAAAGAAGTTTCCCCTTCTGACCTTCAGTGTTGTATGTACATAACAAGTTCAAGAGATTCAGACAGAAGAAATAAACATGTTATCACTGTCTTTTTAGTTGTTCCAAACTTAATATCCTCTCTCCTTGTAACAGAGCTTCTTACCTCAAGTTTGGAGGCAATGAATAATGAGGTAATTCCTATGAGCTGAAGCATGCTTTTGTTAATGTTCTTCTGTGTCAACATGAATCTATCAAAAAAGTCTTGAGCTAGGTAGAAGGTTTCCCTGTGGAGTGCATACACCTCACATACCTGCAACAACACAAAAACCAACCCAGTTTAATGTTAAAAACCTCTTGTATACACCCACTGGAGTATTCAAGCCTTAACAGGAAAACACAGTATGCACAGTTTTATCTTTTGCTCACCCAAACTATCACATACCCAGATGCGTTAGCATATAGTGGTTAGTATGGGAATGAGAAAAGTACTTCCTTTGTTCCCACCTAAACACAGATCATCTGTGATGCCCCAACATACTTCCAAATTATACTTTTCCCAACCTGACAAGCATCTACTTTTTCCTAAAAGTGAGTACAAACGACTTTCCACTGAAGGAAGGTGGACTCATTGAGGGAGGGAAAACAAAAGAGAACAACAAAAAAACCCATTCATGTGCTTGCTTAAGAATACTCTATGCTCACACCTCAACCTGAAGTCACTGAGCAGATTCCCCCCTGTACTCCTCACAGGTCTGTCCCAAGGCAGGACCACTAGAACACTTGAATTCCTTGGCTCTACAGCAAATAATGCTGGAAGATGCAAGCTCTGCCAGGCATGCTGCTGGCAGCCCCTCAGGCACACCACAACCTTGCTAAGCAGGAGCAAAAATGCAGGAATGGCCATCTGCTCCCTCCAGTTGCAGGGCTCCCCACAACTTCTAATACCACATTGTGTCAATGTGGCTCAGGTGCCAGCACAACACAAGAGGAAAAGAGGCTGCCCAGGCCTGGAGGTCCTCTGCAGAGGACTACTCTTTCCTCTGATTGCTAACTGTATTTGGGTGGGTCTGCCACAACTCCAGCTCCTCCGCAACTCTGTATCCCTTCCAAAACTAGAAACTAGTAAGATACCGTAAGTTACTTATAGTCTATGTATGGTCAACAGGAAAGAATATCCAGAAACAGACCCCAAGCGCTTCATTATTTCACTTGGATACATAGAGCAAACTCTCACTACTAGCTACTTCCTAACATAAGGCTGAAAGCTCATTGGCAAATTAAAACCCTTCCTGACCATCAAAACACAACTGGTTGGCACTAATACCACAACTCATTCTTTTAGGCCTGAGCTAGTATTTGCCAATTGATGCGCTACTCTGATACTAGTAACTGCTGCTCCAAACAAGATTTAGAACTAAAGACTTACAGAGCAGGCCCACCCATTAATAAATGGCACAATTTCTACGAAAATCTGCTGCCTAAATGTGATAAATCTTGCTCATGTTTCATAGTATCTCAGTTATGATGTTACAGACAATGATGTCAGGAGCTACTGGAGAACTCTCCAAACTGATGGGATTTTAATCCACTGTGGCATAGAGAACCAAGAGCTGGGCAACAAAGCCCTTGTTGACATTTCTGTTTGGAAATTGCGTGATTGCTTTCCTGAAAGTTTAAGGAAAAAGGAAACAATTTAACAGTGGCATGTAAACCACACATTGGATGAGGTAGTGAAGTACACAGCTGCGACAGTTTTAATATTCAGACTGTATAAAAAACCATAAAGGACAGCAGGGGTGCCACTAACATCTCTTTCCTCAGAGTACTTGATATGGATTTGGTAAACCTGTACTATCCCTGCTGCTGATGGGCAAGGATTTAAAGAATCAAATGTTACTTTTGGCAGTGGAGATTGAATACGCTCAATATAGGGTTCTTGGAAGCCCTTCCAGAACGTGGCTCTCTAGGTACAACACTAATATTCATTCTCATAAACTGCCAAGACCGAGAGCTTCCATTTTGTTTAACAATTATAATACTCTGAAGTAAACCAATTAGATTGGAATATGGATACGGTTTCTTTGTAACCCTTTCCAACTAAGAACCTGCTTGTAACAAGAAACCCTCACTGTCAGCCACTTTCTTCTGCTCTCTGCATAGGACAAAATGAAAAATCCAGCAACAAGCCAGGAAAGTGTCAGGGTCTGACATCTAAGAGCTCTTGGTGTAGACAGGGCCAGGGTAGTAACTCAAGTGTTCAATCCAGATGCAGTTGTCAAATGGCTTAGATACTGCTTAAGGTGTAAAGTTAGAGTTCCATAACTAATCTGCCTATGACAATTTTAATGCAGGTGCCTCAAAACTAGATTTCTCCCCTTCCTAGGAAGCAGCAAGGCAAGAGCAGAAAATTAAGTACTACTCCTTACTGCCGTGTATGGAAGGTTCAGAGTCTCCTGCTACGGAAGACTGGAATGTAGCTCACCAAGAAGACCAGTAACTTGTAACCAGTCTGCTGCAAACTAAGTTTAGCTTTTGTCATTACCGCACATTTTGCTATTAGATCTTTATGTAAAATCTATGCTTTTATCTGCCTACTTTCCAGGCATAACGCATGGCAAAGTAATTAAAAGAACACACCTCTAAGAGCCAGTCTAACAGTATTGATCTCATGTGAGGTTGCAAACTGGAATGTAGTGATGTGAAATGTTTGCAATGAGCGTATCTGTTCTCCTTCTTCAGAATGTTGAGCCAGACGTCTTTGGAATTTCCCCAGCTACAGAATAAAGTTACACAAAGCATTGTTAAGTATATATATACACCTTCATAACAGGAGTACAAAAACATTATATATTGCTTACAGACACTCAGGAACAAAAATTTTGCCATTCTGAAAGAACCTCATGGCAATTATAAAACTGCAGGTATACTCTGAATATGTTACATCACCACAACAGCAGCTTGCCAAAATCATCAGCAAGTCCAGTTTCACAGAATAGCCAACAGAACTGAACATGTGCATCCTAAAGTTATACATACAACCAGTTCCCTATTTTGCCCACTTACGTGTCTGTCCAGAAAACAAGGGAAAAGCCAAACCTTCCCCCTTAAGAAAAAACCTACCCCACTCCAAGCAAAACAAAGCTGTCCAGTTTAGTTTGAGAAGAATATTTACAGATGGCGCTCAAAAGCCATTCACCCATCCCTTCCTTTTCTAGCCTACCCTGAGGCACAGAAACAGGCTACTGTGAGAAAAAAATAGTTCTTTATTGCTAACTTATTATTTATTAGCACTGAAGTCTACTTGGGAAGAAGATTTGTCTGTATCACTAATATGGCTTGGCTTTAATTTGCAATTATTGTTATTATGAATTGATGTGTGTTTTCTCAGATGTACTTCTCATCCCAGAGTCACTAAAAGGGACAGCATGTTAATCAATGCAAAGCTGGTTTCCTCCTGAAATCTTAGGGGTTGCATATTCACCTTTCCAAGCAGAAGAGGAGACAGAATAAACAGCCCTGATCACTGGTATCACCCACAAACTCTAACTGCATCAGTCATTCTGCTGCCACCATATGTTAAAAGCTGGAGAAGTACTTGCTTGTTTAATGCAAAAGTTTCCCCATTTAAGAAAGCAGGCACCAAGAAATTTATTATAATCTTCCTACAGCAGTTAGAAAAGCATGAAAAAAGACAGGCAAGAGTAAATGATCCTCTTATTCAGCTAATTGGAAAGGATGTTACATCCGTGTTACTAGGTTAGGGTAGCAATAAACTTCTTGGAGTTCCGTATCTGAACATATCTTGGGGATCTGGGAGTTTCCAACAACTTCCTAAAGCAGTGCATGAGATTTCCTCATCACCATTTCTGTTTAAGTTAAAAAAAACCTCAAAACCTACTTTGCACTAAGCTTTCTGACACACTCAAAAATGTGATGTGCTAGGTACAGAGCAGAGCATGCTGCTCTTTGAAGCAGTGTTCAGCAGGCTTTGGAGTAATACTGAGAGAAAAAAAGCAGCTGAGTTTGAAACTCAGTGAAAGAGACTGCAAAAGACCTATTGCTTTGCACTGAGCCAAAAGACCACCATGCTCCTCCCTGTTCTGATCAAATTTTGGCCACAACATGTAAAACCAAAGTGCATCTAGAAAGGTTCTCTTAGAATCATAGAATAGTTAGGGTTGGAAAGGACCTTAAGATCATCTAGTTCCAACCCCCCTGCCATAAGCAGGGACACCTCACACTAAACCATGTCACACAAGGCTTTGTCCAACCTGGCCTTGAACACTGACAGGGATGGAGCATTCACAACTTCCTTGGGCAACCCATTCCAGAGCCTCACCACCCTTACAGTAAAAACTTCTTCCTTATATCCAATCTAAACCTCCCCTGTTTAAGTTTTAACCCATTACCCTTGTCCTGTCACTACAGTCCCTAATGAAGAACCCCACCCCAGCATCCCTATAGGCCCCCTTCAGATACTGGAAGGCTGCTATGAGGTCTCCACAC
>NDXB01017683.1:430972-444936 GCA_002631895.1 Agapornis roseicollis | reverse complement strand
TCCCTGGGTCATCCATTTTCCCCTTCTTGAAAATGGGGGTTATGTTTCCCTTTTTCCAGTCGTTGGGAACTTCACCTTACTGCCATGATTTTTCAAATATGATGGCCAGTGGCTTAGCAACTCAGCAACTGTCCTAGCTTAGTCATTCCCCTCAATGTAGTAGCTTAAAAGATAACATTTCTAATATCTTATGTATCAACAAGTCTGGAACAGGGGAGAAACCATCAAGTCAGGATGACTCTACAGAAAATGCCCTACTTGTGCCTACCTCCACCAGTGAAGACATTCACATTGCACGCTGCAGGCAAAACCAAATTTATTCTACCCTTATGCAAATCAGGGGAAAAAAAAAACACAACTATACAACAGTGACACTATGCCTGAGCAAATATAACTAACTTCACATACAATTAAAAATCAGCACCTGCACAGAAGTTAAACAGGCAGGTTAAAATGAGCGAAGTGGATGGACTCCTATCACCAGAGAAGAGTCTTCTCTTGCAGTGACTAGTAAAAAAACAAACTTCACGTCTAACAATATACTGGGATACAGCTAAAAAAAAAACCCACTTACCTGAAACAATCTTCACAGCTTTCTCATCATTAAATTACTTTTTCTAACCTGCTTAGTATTCTGCATCTAAAAAACTAGCAGATAGCCTTGTTTTAATTACCTAAATGTAAAAGATTGCCAAAGATATGGTTTCCTTCAACCAAAGCAGTGTGCAAAGACAGTAATAACAATTCAATAAGAAAGCATTTTAAGATGTTTCCTTCAAACATTTGTTTTACTAATGACTCAGTTATTGAATTTCAATTTGATAAGGAAATCATAGGTGTTGTAAACCCCTTCCAATTATAAAGAACATAAAACACACAGATGTTACATATACTACATATATTGAACACGAATACTTCTAAAAATATATATATACACACACACATACCCACAATGCGTTACTAATGCACAATAATATCTTATATTTGACCTTCTGAAAATTGCAGCTTCTTAACCTAAGAACACTAGATAAAACATAAATAATTCCCAAAAGGTCTCTCAGCATATCCAAAGTGAGGTACGTGCACCCCAGCAGGTGTAAAAGACAATCCACTGGGGTATGGAAAATATTTTTTGCATTATTCCTAAATAGAAGTTCAGAATTAAAATTAGTTTTTACTTATAATGTACATAATATGCTAATACAGAAGTACATGCATGTAATTCCTAAACAAACAGTTATACATTCATTGGGGGTGCCTGCTTAGCAATTGGGAGTGCAATCAAAAAGGTTTGAAGACCACTTCCCTAGATGCTAGAGAAGAGGCAATATACTTTTCTGTAGAAGCAATACATCTGGTACTTTACAGTGATTTTGGGGGGGGGAGGGGGGGGAGGGAAGGAAGCCACTGCTCTTTAGAGAATCTGAAGTCTGCATCCTGCAAGTATTTCCCAAACAATCCTTCATATAACTTTATCACTTTTGACCTAAATTGGATATCCACTTTGTAATACTTGCAAAGTACATTATTAAAAAAAACCCTGTACAACAGTGGGATTCTAGAAGTAAAATATGGTTATCAGTTTATTCTAGGAAACGGGTCTGAAAGTGTTTAGCCAGCTTGTAGAGACTTGGGGATAGACACTACAAGTAAGGCAGAAAGGCAAACAGAACACAGGAAATCACAGAAGAGGGACAAAACAGAACATGTATCAAACATGGAATTGTGTAAGAACAGCAAACAATAACCTTACAAGAGGAATAAAATGAAACTAAAAGCAAGAAAGAATACAAGCTAAAGTGAGTAACCAGTTTACTTATAAAGCTGTAGCAGGTTTTATCAGATTCAGCAACTGTGATGTTAAGTATTTCCTCTCCTACTGAAAGTCACAGCCCTCATACAGCACATGCTACAAGCAAACATGTGCCAGCTCCTCAAATGCCATCACATTTCATAGCTCAGCAGATTAATTGCAGAGCATTTCAGCACAACTAAAGGCACCGGGTTACAAATTCCAACAGAAGACAAGAGCCAGCACATCTGTTTCTGTCATTTCTGACACCGGGTCGATCCAGAACAGCTGGAAAACACTGCACTTGCCTTCTCACAATTGGCAGATATTGCTGCCACAGCTAAAGCAGAGACAGTTAAGAGTTTGGATGTAAGAAACACTAAATGACATGCTACAGGAAATGTAACACTCAGCTTTCCATGTTGCCATTTTTTAATTTTCTGTAGCTGTGATCAACATGCAGATGCTCTTGGACAGAAGGGTGCCTGGAATGAATGAAGAACAGCCCTTCATTTACACTTATCAAGGAATGACTTTTTTTTTTCCTTTTGCCTTCAGATTCCACCCCCTGCTCCCCTCTATGACACTACATTGCTTAAAACATACACTACTAGAAGTCGGTTTATTGAAATAAGCATCTTAGAGAAGGAAAGCACAAGACTCGAGTGGTACATCAAAAGGATTAAGCTCAAATCAGCTATACATGACTGAGCCCAAAGACCCACTACCATGCCGGTGATCGATTCCTCTTTTTGATCTAAGCCATGTCAACACACAAGAAGTTTAGCACATTCTACTGCTCACGAGGGCAAGAGCAAAGGCAACAGTCGTACACACTACAATCACAACTGTAGCCTGTCCACCTGGGCTTTATAACACCAAGGCTGCCATTGCTAAACTAATGATTCCTACTAACTATACCAGAAGAAAAGGGTGCCTCAGTGAGAACATCAGTAAAACCTCAGCAACTAGCCCATTTTTCCTTTGGTTCTTTCAATTCCCACTAAGCAACACTGAAAGCAAGGGCAGAAATGTGAGACTGCCACTTGATGTCTGTTGCAAGCAGCTTACATTCCTATGTTTGTTAAAACGTTTTAAAGCTTCCCCCCCCGGATTCACCACAACACTGTTTTCTGTTTGGCTGGCATCTTTCCACACTTAGTACAGAAGCTCCTACTCTTACTCCAAGGCTCTACCCTGCCTTGATTTCTCTCTGTCCCTTTTCTCAGCATGTAGGTAATGACCGAATGGAAACTGTCTCTGAGTAACAACAGTAAAGGAGAGGAAAAAAGAAAAAAAACAAACCAAACAATCCCAGACAAAGCCAATGCCAACTAGTGCTACATATATGTTATCACTAGTGCCTACAAATACACCCAAATGTCTCCCCTTTTCTCCTAATTAACTGAAGTTGTTCTCTTGATCCCCTTGTATGACAACTCTTTTCCCCTTTAGGTTTTTCCATTTCCATGGAAATAAAAAGCAGTGGATTTAGATATGCCCTACACAAAAAAGCACACACACAGTAACAACTCCAAAAAACCAACCCAAGACATTAAAGCATTTTTTTATACATAAAGTTGGTATAACCTTAATGGTAATTTAACTTCATGAAGTCGCAACTACTTTAAAGTTGTCTTTCTACTTGGAAAAGTATGGTGAGCTATGCAGAAGACTACACATCAGTGTTCCTGTTAGTGGTGCTTTTCTGACTTTGTTTTTCAAAGTTACACTGGAACAAAAGGTAGTAAGCAGACTGATTGAAAGGAAAAGGAAACTTTAAGATTAAAGGTTTTTGTTTTGTTCCCACCCCCCCTTTTTTTTTTCCTCTTAAAGGAAAAAAAAAAATACGTATTGATGTATTCCACATGTATTCATGAATTTAAAGACATTCCAATGTTTGCAGTGATACAATGGAGATACTCTCTGGCTTCACACCTGAGAGACCACAGTTTATACTGTTATTAGTTGCTGTGCTGAAACTTGTTTCCTTATTTTTGTGGTAATTATTTTTCTGTTGTTGTGTTGGGAAATACCTAAGTAAATATTTACATGTGGGGAAGGCCACGGGAAACTTTGTTGCTAAGAGTCTGATTTGATAAACACTGAGGAATGCATCTGTGCTTCTTCATAATGCTGAATTCGCCTGGCAAAACTTTAGAGATAATGTAGCAGTAGAAGGGAAGAAAATGAAATAGCTCCTCTGTGACAGGTTTCACTGAATCTCCATGTTTAGAATTTAAACCAAAATGGCTAACTTACAAGCTGAAGATATTTTTTCTATTTGCTTGTTTAAATGAAACAATACTGAAGTCCTCCATCATTTCCAAATCATTTTCTGTTTATAATTTCTATAGTTACCCTTGCAGTCCCAGAATCCATGACTATGACAGATGTCATATGTTTGCTTTGAAACTTGTGTCAGTAAGTAAATATAATTTTTAAAGGAGGTAGAGATTTTAAGAAAATAGGGAGATGGTTACATAGTTTTTTTTATTATTGTGGGGGGTTTACTACTTCTAGAATTTGAAGGAAATCATGTACAACTACAGTGGCTGTTAACACCAAGGAAAAAAGGGAAAAACAATTCGGATACAGAACAAAACAGAAGATTTTGCTAAAAAGATTATACTGTTTTGTTTTGATGACACTAAGCTCTCCTTTTATATTGATATCTTCCTTGTGCTCAAGTTGAGTAGCTTTTCATAGTGGCAGATGTTCTTCCCTTCACTGTCTCACTGAAGCAAGATTTATAGTTCAGTTAATCACACTTTTCACAGAGAAAACTGTATTTTAAGAAACAAACACCATTTCACATACTCCTACATTATGTGGATGTAGCCTTTTTCAGGTTATGTGTATGATTACTCATGGATAATAATTTAGTTTCAATTCACAGACTTGTGTAGGGAAGATGTTTAAGCATATTTCTGAATTCTTGAATTCCTAAATGCTTACGAGTGTAGTAATTCCAGAAAAAACCTTTCTGCTTTAGGAGCTGCAATACATGATATTGTAATTTTGATGACAAAACACGGATAACTGCATTAGTGCTGTGGTTTTACCACATTTTTTGACACATCTGTTGAATTTGTTCTTTTTAAAAAATTCTTTTAAAATTGAAAAACCCAAGCCTTGGTAAATGCTGGCATTCCTGGTTAAACGCTATTCTATGATTCTGTAATTCAGAACCCTTCTGCCTAACAGTTGTTGCCTTCCTCCAGCCTGAGCTGCAGTGTGTGTCACAGGGGATGCGAGGGTTTCACCATGTTTTCTGAAGAACACCTGACAGTTGCTGTGGGCAGGTGGTTTTTTGTAATTTTGTTTTTAATTTAAATAGCTTGCAGTTGTAGAAATTGAGGATGCTTTGGGGGTTTTAGTTCTAACTTCAGTTGCAGCTCTGGTCCACAGTTAAAATGAGCTTGGTCAATCACATACCTCCCCTTTGTGCATATGGCATGTTGCGTAATTTGCACATTGGCCTACATAGAAGGTGGCTCTCCTGGAGGAACTGGGAAACTGTGGTATGAACTGGACGGGCAGAACTGCTTAGCTAAATGTATAGAGTGATGTCATATAGCTATGTCAGAATTGTTTAGTGGTAGACTTGGAAGTGCTAGGGTAAAAGCTGGACTCAATTTTAAAAGCCTTTTGCAACTTAAATGATTCCTTGCCTCTATATTCTAAACAGTCAGAAAATTCTGCCATTTGAGGGTTTTTTTTTACATTTTAAACTGATGAAAAACATTATTTAAATGGTAGTGAAAGATCCCCAATCATTTATTCGACACCTGCTTAACTTGATCTCTCCAGAAACCAAACAGGCTTGAAATCAAACACATAGGTCAGATGCCTTCTCTCCTTCTCAAAAGAAGAAACAATAAATGCTGACAGCTGAGTACAAGCACAGTATGTGGAATAGCTGGTTAGCTGCCATTTCAAGCAGTAGTAAAAATACTGCTTTTCAGGATACTGCCAGCAACTACTGGTTACTTTAAATACAGTTATAATTACTTTTAAACAGTTGATTAAGAATAATGATTTGTTGTAACTAGGATAACATTGTTTCACAACTAGTGAACAGGATGGGACTGATTATTCCAAAACCTACTTTCATCTCAACTACAAAATATTATATGCATCATTTCCTTCCAATGTTTAAATCATAGGAAAAAGCAGTTCCGGGTGTAAAGCAAAACCCACACTGCTATTTCAGCAATCATTTCAGTGTACAGCAGTTATCCTAATGTACAATAAATAAGAAATGAAAATCAGGTTATTTATGTTCCCACAAAAAAGGCTGTGTCTCTAAAGTTTTATTCTTAACAAATTAAAAGCTTCTATCACCAATTCAGTAAATGGTGATTTATTCAGACAATCCGTTTACAGACCCACAAGTTTACATACAGGAAGCTTTTTGCCTGTTCATTTCACATTTCTCTGTTTTCTTCCATTTGTATGGAAATGTCTATACAAGCAATCCTGTGTAAACAGCATTGCATTCTAGGCTGTGTAGTACTCCAAGCTGTAAAGCATAAATTTTCTCAGAAACAAAACTGGTGTCTTTTTCAGACTTATTCTTGCAAAACCTCTTGATCTCTTCACTCTTCTATGAGAATGAAAATACCAGTTCCTGGAGAACTGCACTTAAACTTAACTCTCTGAAAATGCACTTTCTTGGAATTGCTCAAGATGAGATTTGTACTCTTTGAGAAATACCAGGAGCTGACAGGAGAAGAGTTCTTCTGGGCCAAGACATTAAAATACTTTTTGAAATAAAACCAATTCTTATAATTTTTAAGAATTTCAAAGTGGTTTAGGTTCAAAATTGAGGTTTCTCATATGAGTCGTAGGCCCACATTCTCCTCACTCATACTGGCCACACTTCCACCCGAGTTAATTTTTTTCCGATGCCAACACAACAACCTCCAGGATTTCTTTTGCAGTAATCTTGACTCCTTCCATAACCAGCAACTTCCAGTGCCCTGGAGCACTGCAGCATTACTTCATACTAAATGAAACATTCAAAAATTAAATCTTTCAGTTCAGTTTTCCCAGGGGAAAAGTAAGAAATGTCCTTCATTTCCTTTCATAGGAATTTTTTAACTCCACTTGAAATTACTGGCACAGCAAGCTACAAATAAAAGCTAGAGTACTCCCATAATGAAGTACCTTTTATTTGAAGAATTAGAAGTACAAAGATATACAAGACTGAAGAAGTGGTTGACAGGAAAACATGCAAGGAAGTGAAGGAAGAAACACCAACAAATCTGAAGACATAAAGAAAAAGGAATTATATTTAAGGGAGAACAAGCAGAATGAAAAATATGGCCTTTCAGCTCAGTGAAACACCGAGTAGAGAAGACTAAATCTGTAAGCAAATTCCCTAGGCTCCTCAGAAAGAAGAGCTTGCAGGACACAAAAGGTTTCAAGTGAGCAATGCTGGAGAGTCTTAAGAGGAGAAACTAAGACTGCTTTTCTGGAGAGTTACCTCCTGTTTATAGATCTACACATTTTTTTCTTCTGTGTACATTGGTACCTCCTACTCCTAGCTTCACTCAGCTTTTCCCTAAATGTTCTCACAGCAGAAGTCTCCTTTGTGTAAGCTTGTTTTCTCAGTGTGAAGTAGGGTTAGAAAATCATTTGTTCTTACCCCCTCTTTTCATCCTTTAATCATATCTTCAAATGCCACTCATTTATATACATTAACATGAAATAGTGGTGCTAGCCACTTCATTCCAGTTTTCACAGAACCAACTCTTGCTTTCATATCCATCTATCATATTGATAATTCTTTCCCTGGGAGTTCATCTGTGTCAACTCTTCCAAGTCTGCCTCCCATTCCCCTTGGCCATCCAGTTACTATTCTCAAGATACCTGCAAGAACAGTCTGAAAGAGAATGCAAAAGAACACATTTGGCTCTACTGTGCTGCAGTCTGCTCTAAGTATTTCAGTAACCTTACTTCAAAAATAAGACATTATACTCTAGTCTCTAAATCTTGCTATTTTTCTCACCATCTTGCATCTGAAACTACATAGTACACTCTTGAAAAACAGCACTATAGCTTCTAACACTGTGAGTCCAGCTCAAAGAAAGAGCAACCTCCCTTAGTTAACAAGAGTTTAATGTTTCTCCCAAGGCCCACTGTTCCATGTTGCTTGTTACAGACAGTCTGCATAGGTCAAAGGGAAAACATAAACAAATCAAACTAATGAAATTCCCACAGAAAGACATTACAGAACAGAACACACTAGTGTGGATTAATAGCACAATGTTTTCCACACAGAAAACTTTAATAGATCTTTGAGAAAAACAGAAATAAATAAAACATCACAAAAATTATAGATGTCTAAAACCTATTTTCTATATTGGCTATTTAGAAATTAATTTTTAAGAAAGAAAAATTAAGTGGTAATCTCTAATTTGTGTAAATTAGGATCAATGCAATCTCCTCAGAAATAAGCAGGAATTTAAAGACTGCTTTTATGCATACTTCAAAATAGTAATCTGCATTTTGCCAGTTGCTTCTGTTCTTCTTTCTTTTAGAAATGTGTCAGTGCTAACCACTGCATCCTTGGTTATAAGTCAGAACTACACACAGATCTGGTGCTACACAAAAACAAGACCGATGAGCACCATCTCATGGGCATTTCAGGTAACATATTTTGAATATAAAAAAGAACTGGGAGTTCTCCAGGACATGGATTTATTTTCCAAAATAAATGCAATAAAATTGAATGATACACAAGTATAATGCAAAGTTTCAGATACTCAGACGTGGAAATACGGCACAAGTTAAGAATTCTTCTAAAAATCAGTCACTGCAAATATATCTGACAGGAATGTTGTCACATTCACACAGAAAGAATCTCAGAAGTATTTACACACCCAAGAGAAGTATTTTGAAGCAGTTACGTACACACAACAAAGAAACACACTTTCTTGCACAGGGGCTTTAAAATAAGGGTTTCAATAATAAGAGCAGCACCAAAAGAACCTTCTCCTCCCTTTTAAGCCAGTACACAATTAAAAAAATAATTTTAAAAGCATGACTGCATACTTTCATGTTTGCTTCTCATCTTTACACTAGGCAATGAGATTCTAACCAATTGATTACATACATCTCCACAGATCCTATGATGACAAAAACATGACTCCTTAGAAAGTCTTATGGACCACATTGCTTTGAGTACTTGACATTCAACAATACAGTTACTCTGTTCCCTGAAATTTTACCCAGCAACAGAATTACCTCAGATAGAACATTCCCTTTCACCTGCCTTCTAGATCAGGTTACAAAGACACTCCTGCTGTACCACCTAACATTTTCATCTTTCTTCAGTTAACTGAGAAGTTTAATACCAAATAAATATACAGACAACTATCTTTGTTAAGCCCATTTTTTATAACTGAAAGTTTGTTCATTACAGTTTCTGTAATGATTTACTGGCAAAATACCTTGTAAGAGTCAGTCACAATCAAATTGATTTTACTTCTTTAAGTGCTAGCTTTCAGCAGCCCTGATCATTAAGTGCAATTTTTGCTTATCAGATGCCACTAACATACAAAAACCCCACCAAAACAGTTTCTGTTAGCATATACAAAGCTGCTCCTGGCACTGTACTCCACTACAAAAACTCGATTGTTAATTCTAGAGCAACATTGGGGTTTGGAAGTTATAAAACACCATTGTGTCCCTCCCTGTCCTGAACACAATCTAATCTATCACCGGGAAAGGCATTAATTAGAACAGCCTGGTCTGCATTTGGAAGAGCAGGCCACAACCCTCCAACCAGACACTGTTACTGAGTCACTTGCCTGCAGCACCTTTGCAATCATTTCACAGTAGCTGGGGTTCAAACCAGATCTAGTATTTCAGATGCAGATCAGAGTGACTCTGTGTAATCCTTCTGAAAAAGCCCTACAATGCTTCCCTGGCTTCCTTCCAAAACTCACTACCATAATCTCTATGCACAGCCTCCCCAGCACTGAAGCTCAGCCAGCTCCCACTCACTGTGTATTAGTAAATTAGCCAGTCTAGACCCTCTGGAATTGTTACAAGGGTGGATAACATTTTATAAATTCCTGTTACCCAATTTGACCTGTCACCATATGAATCTCTGTGAAACTATCAGGATCAAAACTGGTGTCTTTTCCCAAGCTCACTTAGTTCAGAAGTTTATAATCTCTTGATCAACTGAAATAATTCTCCTAGTTATGATAGCAGCCAAGATGCAGCAACCCACCTGTAGAAATTCACCACAAAAGCAGCTATGTTTGTTCACCAACCCTTCCTACCGCAAGGGTTACCTGCCTGAGAACAAGTATTTCAGCTTCATGCCAAGATTCATATCCTATATAAAAACCATTAACACTAGAGCATGACATTTTTGTATGAAGCACAACATAACTACCACAGCCAAAATGCTTTTCAACACCTTTCTCCTCCTGACCCAATCAGGTCCATACCAGTTCAAATACCAGGTTACCAGATTCCCCTAACAAAGAAGAGAAATAATTGAAGGCTAAACACACATAAAGTGAAGTTCCACCCATGTGTGGAGTCAATTGTACCATCTTTGGTTGGGCTTTCATTATTAGAGCACTGAATTTTCTTCCCTTTGCAATCAAAGTTTATGCACTGATGAACTTACTGCCATTCAAACCTAAGTAAGTGAAGGCTTATTGGTAATTGTTCTAAGCTGGCCTCCCCAGTCCACTTGGTGAAGATTTATTATTTACACTTAGCCTGTAGACTAACTGCATGAAATATTAGTTGGCCGCATGGTTGATGTTATGCAGGAGGACACATTGATCACCTGGTCTTACAATCTATACTTGACAGTCTATCAAGGAAAGCTTTTATTGGCAAGTGTAAATTTTCTTCAATACCCTTCAGATGTTTGGAAAGTAAGGTATTTCCTGCCTAGCAAAGTCTTAATTTTCCTTCCGAAATCTATGATATAGCTGACTTTCTTTCCTATTCGGTATTTACTAAGCAAAGCAGATTAACATTTTACCCACATTAAGCCCTCTTCAAGGAAATAAGTCTGTGGAGGCACGTGGGTGCCTCTTGTATAACTACTTAGGCCTCAAATTTCAGCATTCTTGTTTAACATGTCTACATCACTACCTGAATATATTTTGTGAAATTGTAGCACTATATGCTTTCTTTCAAAAAATCAGGTAGTTTTGGTTTTGAGGATTTTATAACACATGTCAGCTGAAATACTGGAAAAAAAAACCACTGTGACAGTGGATGGAAGATGAAAAGAGAAATAGTATGATTTTCTTCACGTATAATTTTAAAAAGGTGTGGGGTTGTCTGCTTTTTATTTAGTATTGGACTCTTTGCAAAGCATTCAGCACAGAATACAATGCTTGCTTAGGAAACCATTCTTATTTCAAGATAAGCCTAAAACTTAATTTGCATTTGTTGCTATTCACCTGTTTTCTTTTAGGTGTAATATTGCCTGGCAACACAGCTGGTCAATGACATCTGGAATATGAACGGCTGTCATGATACAAATACAGACACCACTGTTCACAATTTGAGAAGTACTTAAATATAAAGATCTTAACTCTATGTTCCTTCCTTCCTCTCATGCAGATTTCAAGACTAGACAGGAAAGGGCCTTGTGGAACACACTTATGTTCAGCACAACAAATACTAATGAAACATTTAAGGAAATGTTCAGGAACAAAAGTAAAAGTTACAGAAAGAAGAAATTCAAATTACTTATTTGTACCCTTACCAAACTATTAAGCTAGTGCTCACCACACTCTGGCAAAATACTGTCAGCTAAAGTCTGTAACCTTTGTACATAGCAGTTTTTAGACAAGACAAAAACCAGCTTCCATCGTCTAGATTAATTCTAACAAACAAGCATTTGACTGCAACTCTGACAAAAGAATTTTAGTAACTGTGCTACTCTTGTGATTCCACCAATTCAAGAGATCCCTTTTTCTAAAATAAGATAAACAAAGCTTTAAGAAGGATTCAAAATTACTTTAAACATAATTGCCAATATACTGCATTAATGAATCACAAGTATCTTGCTGAATATCACCACCTTTCAAACTGAAAAGGTCATATTAAGCAAGATTCTCCTTTTAACATTTTCCATTAAGACATCTAAATAAAGTTGTGAGTACTATATTAATCTCCTGGTTCCTTAAGCAGTCCACATACTGCTTGCATAAGTTTGGAGCCAATTTAGCTGTTTAACTGAGGAGACTGATACAACTCCTGATGCCACTACAGAATAAACATCGCAGTGGTTCTATCTCCTTCTGTACGTGGGCTCTCCAGGCATAGAGGAGAGGCTGCAGCAAAGGACAGCTAAAACAGTTAACACAGTCCTCTACTGAGCAGAAATACAGATGAAACAGTAACAGCATTCTCTCAGAGAAAACTAGCCAGTGGCAAACACATCATTGCCAACATAATTCTGCAGTGACAGAGCCAACAAGGAAAGCAGTGAGTTACGGAAATAGGTTATGGAAAATAAAGCTACAGATAAAACCCCCTCTCCATGGAAGACTCAGATTCCTAAAATAGCACATACTAATTTGCTCAGGAACCATTTTTAATTTAACTGAGTTTATCCTTAGCATCTACGACACCACTTGAACTGCAATACACTTGGCACTACAGATGGCACTAAATGACTCCAGGTAGTAAGAAGAATGCTCTTGTGAGATAATAACATTCAAGAAGTGATAAAATTAGATTTCTTTTTCTTCTTATATCCCAGTATCATTTCTCACTGTGTTTAATACAAAAGTAATTCCAGATTTATAGAGCAGTAGCATTTTTGAAACCCCAAAATATATTAGTTTTTATGACTGATTTCACATAGAATCAACTGGGTTAGAACACACCTTTAAGATCATCTTACAACTCAAAAACTGAGAAATGTATCAATTTTAAGAGACAATTTTAAAAAGTTTGGCGGAGAGGCTGGAGTGAGTTTCTCTTCTTGTGTCTCCTATTAGTCCAAAAAGTTTTTATTCACTCTGCATGTTATTCCTATGAAATAATCCAATTTTCATATTTCAAAATTTAGCATGCATTCAGTCCATGAATCACCCCTACTAGCATTAATAATTTCCAGCAAATCCACATGCACATCCTCATAAATGTAAGATCATCATCACAGGGGACAAGAATTCTATTTCTCCCCTTCTCCCCTAAATCACAGGCAGCGGTCAAACTACCAGTTTAAGGAATTTTATACATTGGGAGTATATAATACAAAAGATTTTGTTGCTATCCTAAAATAACTGTTGGCAATAGCCATGGTTTTCACCATCTGCAGTGATGGCAGTGACAAAGCTGCACCCACAGCAAAGCAAGCCAGATATTTCAAATTACAACACATCTGTGCTTCCTTGGACGTCACCTTGCACACTTGGAGCTTGCTGCACAAAACCAGGCAACTTAAAGGTCTGTCCACAACTCTGCCTCAGGTAATGTACAGGAACTCCAAAGAGCTTTAGCTGAAAATGATGATACATTTCTGACTTTATATTTGAAATTTCCATCTTGAGCATTTCCTCCATTCAAAGCTGCTTCTTCAGCACCTACATTCCATAAGTAAAACACAAAAACAGTTACCACTAACATTTTTAGGGCCTAGCAAACAGGTCCACCTCAATCTTTTCAACATACTTTGTTTAGTTCTTCTTTGTATTGAAAAATAACTACTTACTTCTACTGCTACCTGTTATTCTTCACCTTGTTTCGTGTGTTTGTTTTTAGTTTGTTTACTTGGATTTTGGTTCTTTGGTCTTTTCTTATACAAATGAAAAATTTTGTACTCATACACCTACTATTATTTGGTTTCAAGCAAGTACTACACTCAAGTTGTAGGATGAACTGGCTTCAAGTTTTAGGTCACCCTGCTTTAGAAACTTATGTCTGCACAACACAGCCTGTATCCTGCCTTTAGAGAAACAACCCTCTCGCTATCCACTACAAGTCTCCAAGAACAGCTTTTGTGTTCATTTCCTCTTTCATAACTAAGTATTGTGCAATGAAGTGCTTGGCAATGAGGTCTCAATATGTAAAGATGATAAAATCTTCTCATCCTTCACTGCAGTTAGCAGAAAGCTAACAATGGGGGAGGACAGATTGTTTCAACAAAACACAGAAGCTTCTTCCCAAG
>NDXB01017683.1:417066-430817 GCA_002631895.1 Agapornis roseicollis | reverse complement strand
AGGGGGGGGGGGGGGGGGGGGGGAGGAAAGAGGGAAAGAAAAAGTTACAGAAGAAGTTATAGCTCCTGAGTCCCAAGTCTACCGGAGAACTTGAATGTTCGCAAAATTTCTGCAGTGAGAACTGCTTTTATAAGACAGGTCATAACAATATCAAGTCACCAACCCAGACAACACAGCTTCATAGAATGATAGAATGCTTTGCGTTGGAAAAGACTTTAAGATCATCTAATTCCAAGCCCCCTGCCATGGTCAGGGACACCTCACACTAGACCAGGTTGCCCAAGACTCCATCCAATGTGGCCTTGAACACTGCCAGGCATGTGGCATTCACAACTTTCTTAGGCAGCCCATTCCAGTGCCTCACCACCCTCACAACAGAGAACTTCCTTATATCCAACATGAACTTCCCTGTTTAAGCTTGAACCCGTTACCCCTTGTCCTGTCACTACAGTCAGTAACGAAGAGTCCCAACTTTCTCAGCCTGTCTTCGTATGTGAGATGCTCCAATCCCCCGATCATCCTCATGGCCCTCCTCTGGACTTGTTCCAACAGCACCATGTTCTTCTTTCACTGAGGACACCAGAATTATACACAATACCCCAAGTGAGGTCTCATGAGAGCAGAGAGAGGGGCAGGGTCACCTCCTTCAAACTGCTGGTCACACTCCTTTTGATGCAGCCCAGTACATGATGCAGAAGACATACAGAATCTACTATCAGCTCATGGTTTGAACCCTTTAAATGTCACTGGAGTTACAGTGACAAGCATCCCAGCAGATAACAGGACAAACATCTTGTATCACCAGGATCAGACTATATCATGGTAGGCCCTGCCTCCCTCTCTCTTCCCAGGAGTTGAGGCAACTGCAGAAATAAAAAGGAACATTAACAGAGCTACACATTATCCCATGCAAATGGCTGTAACACACCTGAACTGGACAGGATTTCCTTTCTTCTTTTTAAAGACAAAAGGAGCTCAGGCTTCACAGAAAAAACACAATGCAAGAATAAAGAGGAAGCTCTAGAGTCAGGTATTAAACAGTCTTAATGCTCCTTGTTTTCTAAGTAGGAAGCACGGTATAACCTGTTGTGCCAAGAATTGGGAAGCCCAAAACAAATATCCTCCTCTTCTAGCTCCCAACTCCTTTTCCTAGGTGCCTGACTGCACTCAGCAGAAAACACACATCTGCTGCTGCTTTGAAAGCATCAAGAGCCTGTTACAAGAGTTCATCTGAACAAAGGCTGATCTGAACCCACAAGCCTCTGGAGCACAGTATGATATAGCAGCTGCAAAAAATGAGTGGAACTTCAGAGAAAATACCTGAAGACTGCTTAAAATGGAAGGCATCAGGTAATCTTAACATATGAATCACTGACTCTCAAGAGCAACTTTCCAATTATTTTAACATATTTTCTTGTTTTCATTTTAAAATCCTGAAATTCCACCTTGAGGAACCAAACTGACTCTCATTTTCAAAGCTTAATCCTTAAGGTTCGTAATTTAACCCAAGTGATGCAGTCCAGTAGAAGATGTCTGTCATGGTTTGACTCCAGCTGGCAATCAAATACCATGCAGCTGCTCATTCACACCACCCCCACCTCCCGGGGTGGGATGGGGAGGAGAATAAGAATGCAAGGTTGAGATAAGAACAGTTTAATAATTGAAATGCAGTAAAATATAATAATAGTAGAAACAGCAACAACAATAAGGAACAAAAAAGAGTGAGAAGGAGGAATAAAATTCAGGAAATCCAAGTGACATACAACACAACTGCTCACCACCCACTGACAGATGCCCAGCCCATCCCCAAGTAGATAAAAGCCCCACACTGCCAAATCCCCTCCAGTTTCTTCACTGAACATGATATTCTATGGTATGGAATACTCCTTTGGCTAGTATGGGTTACCTGTCCTACTGTGCTACTTTCCAGCTACTTGTACCCCTCCTCACTGGCAGAGCTTGAGAGACTGAAATGTCCTTAACTTAGAGTAAGCACTACTTAGTAACAACTAAAACACCAGTGTGTTATCAACATTATTCTAACACTAAATCCAAAACACAACACTGCACCAGCTACTAGGAAGAAAACTAACTCCATCCCAGCCAAAAACAGGACAATGCCATTGACTTATAATATGGACCTGTTCACAGGGAGAAGAAAATGGACATCAACTTTCCAAATGTTTCTGCTTAATAGTTTATTTATGAACTCAAAAGCTTTTGAAGTTCAAGTTTCTCATTGCCAAGGCTGAATCTACATAGTGGGTTGCAAGAACAAATATTATAAAAATGCAAAGACAGAACTTCTCATTGAACTATGCTGCCATTAGCACAAAGGAGCAATTGTGAAATATCTCTTGATGAAGCAGGACAAAAAACAAAGCCCCAAAAGTATCTCCCAACAGCAGTGACTGCTACATGCAGCTGCTTTGAGGTATTTTACTTAGCATCCCCTCTCCAAAATTATTACTAGCTTCAGTTCTGCCAATTCTCTGCAGTCATATACATGAATGTTTCTTAAAGCAGGTAGCTTCCGTACAGTAGAAGTTGCCTTTTCTAGTCCTTCACTGCTTCATGTATCCTTATAGTCTTTTCTATAGAAAAACCTTGACCTCCATTCCTCTTCCTAAGAAAATTAAATTCAACTAAATGTGCCACATCATTCATGACTACCTACCTGGAGCAAGTAAGACTTGATTCAGTTGGCAGAAACTTTGTTGGATGAAAGCAAAAGAGCCCAATATGACTCTTAGGGGCTCTGCTGTTTTTATAGCAAGTAAAAATACACTATCTTCCCTTTGCCTTTACACTACCCATCTTTGATATGGAAATCATTCAAGCAAAAGGCATGAATATATCTCAAAGAGGAATATGCTACTTCGTAATACCAAATGCAGTGACTATATAAATACCTCACTGGTTTGTGGCACCAGAACAAGGAACACCACCATACACAGATCATGACAACATTACACTGAGCAAAACACTGCCTGAAGGCAAAAACCAACCCAAACCCACACTTGGGTAACTAATATTTAATTAATATAATTGCTACATCCATTGTGTTTTCTTTGACACCACAGTTAATTTATCAGAGATACTTAGCTTGCATGCTGGTAACGGAAAATAGTTCCTCTTGGCCAAACTATTAACTTTTTTATGCAAAGGCATCTTTGCTTTCAAAATTCTGGATTAAGTTTGAGGTTCCTGTATTAAAGGATGCCTGAATTTGCACATACAATTACTGCAGTTGAGAAATCCTTTACTCTGCTTTGATTCCATCATTACAGTGATCAATACCTGTTTGAAGAATCCAAGTGTTTTCAAGCACTTTTTCCAATGCACAGTAAGGTCACCAGCAAACCAACCCATTTAGAGGCATCCTTTGATAAACAAAACTCCTAGAGAGAGCTGACAAACAGAATTCTAACTATGTTTCTAGCCTCATATATGTAAACAATGAATCTATAGAAAATACTAAAGCTAATTCTAAAAGCTGTGAAATTGAGTACTCACTGGAAGAGGATAATTAAGCATTTAGTTCACCTCCTTCCCCACAGTTACCTTTAACAGGTAGTTGAAACATCAAGATCACTTCCAACACAGTGCTACAGAAGTCAAAAGCACTGCCAGCCCTCAGAAGACATACAGTAAGCGTATCCCAAAACTGAATAGCTATTCCACAAAGCAGGTGCCGTGCATGCCAGAAAACAGTAATTAAGCCTGTCTCTGACTAGTCCTATTGTCAGTAATATGCAACATTACTACATTGAAATGCACAGAAATACCCTGTGCAGGATAATATTGGGCTTCAGCTACTAGAGTAGGAACTTTAATAGGAATGAGTCATAAATTTCTCATTAAACCCTACATGTCAGTTAGCAACTGATTAATATACAGTGTCCCACTACAGAATAAACAGAAACACAGATATTAATGTGTGTCAGTGACAGATGAGTCAAAGTCCACTGAAATAATTTTCCCTCTTCCTCCCTCCAAATCCAGGTTTAGCTTAAATTTCTGGTACCCTTGTGTCCTTCAAAGCGATTTTTCCCCTTCTACCCCAAAGAATCACAGAATGGATTGGGTTGGAAGGGGCATGAAGGATCATCAAAAGATTATCTAGTTCCAACTCTCAGCCACAGGCAGAGACACCTTCCACTAGAGCAGGTCGCTCCAAGCCCCATCCAACCTGGCCTTGAACACTGCCAGGGATGGGACAGCCACAGCTTCTCTGGGCAACCTGTGCCAGTGCCTCACCACCTTCACAGTAAAGAATTTCTTCCTCATGTCTAAACTAAATCTACCCTCTTTCAGTTTTAAACCATTACCCCCTTAAGACTACACTCCCTGATAGAGTCACTCTCCATCTTTCCTGTAGGCCACCTTAAGGTATTGAAAGGCTGATATTAAGGTCTCTCTAGAGCCTTTTCTTCTCCAGGCTTTTTAAAAATGGGGATTATGTTTCCCCTTTTCCAGTCAGTAGGAACTTCCACCAGTCTGCCACTTTTCTAATATGATCAACAGTGACAAGATCACAACACTTAGGCAGCCAGAATTTGGTTTCAAAAGTTTGGATTTGAAACAAATACATTCTAATCAATTTTTGCTACAGCACACTTAAGGTGATCAAACTAAACCACTCACTTGTGATGTTATTTTAAGACGATTTCTTTGGGCAGTTAGGTTGTTCCTCTAAAATTTTACCTCTACCTCTATTCACGTGACTGGAATTGAAAGAGATCCCAGCAACTCTGGACACCGAATTAAAAACCCCTATGGACACATTCATCTTCAAAGTGCTAAGAACAACAGCAAAGGCATCAAGATCAAGACTTAAGCTAGCTCTTAACTAAAACTTCAATTCCTCACTCCCTACCTTTCACTTTGCATCTTGCCACACAAAAGCTAGCTAAGGGAAAACTTTGACAAGTTTCCTTGTTACAGTCAGCCCCATCACGTGACAACATGAACATTATTTTTCCCCTTTGGGGGAAGGGAGGGATAGACAATACATGACATTAATTTGTACCTAGAAGTTATACATGTCTTCTTTTTCATCTTGCTCATCATGGTTTCTCTCAAGACAGAGCACAGAAATACCAAGCACACTCCTAAAGCAAGATCTACTTAGAAATAGTGGTATCACTTATCTGCAAAATGACAGCACTACCCAGAAGCAACAAACGCAAGCTTCTGTCACCTAAATCCTAAGTTTTTGAAATACGTATAACCAACTCTGGTGAACTTTCAATCACAATACATACCCCTCCACCTGAAGATAATTCACCTTCCAGGAAGGAAAGCGGGATTCTGTACACCACAAACCAAACTCAACTAATATGTGTGCAAGAAGTCCACTGACTTAAAGCTTCAAACCTTTTCTGTCATATGTGAGTGACTGGAGAATGTTATTCAAACACCTTAAACAGTAGGTCTGAGACTTGTTTCTTTCTGTGTCTTCTCTTCATACCCATGAAACTAGCAGACAAGCCTAGCCTTCGCAAAAGAGGTGTTAGAAATGTCCCCTTACAAGTCACTTATGACACTATCGCTATGTCTACCTGACAAATGGCAATTTGAATCTCTTCCTACTAAAGATAGAAATCAGGGTGACTTTCATTTCCTGCATAGATGAGACTGTACTAAGCCAGCAGAATTCCCAAAAAGCAATATACATTTCACTTCAAAAGCAGCACATAGGAAGGGCACGAGTCTTTAATGTCAGGTCTCAGATAAGTCTTGGAATAAACATCTCCTCAAGGGCAAGTCTCCTGCCAATCACCTGATCCACAGCAGCTGCAGCGTGCAGTGGCACTCACAGGTCCCCAGCCCACTACAGAACCCACCAAGTGCTTCAGACTCGCTTTTGCAGCCCCAGATGAAGGCAGCAAGTACCAGGTCTTTGAGAGGTGCAGGCAGGAGCACAGAAAGGACAAAACAGTATCCTGTTGTGAGGCTAAACACTACATAATCTAGCATGGCCCTTTTCACAGAGCTCTATTGTTGAGTTGGGCACCACTGCTACATTACATAAGGAAATCTGAAGTGTTAAGAACATCGAAGCTTCAGAAGGTGACCCTTGACTGTAGATTACAAACTGGACAGAGAATATTTTGCAACCCCAACTGAAATATACACTCCAGCATTTTAGTGTTTTCCCATTTTATGATATCAGCAATATATTAAACATACATAGCTCCCCATCTCATGCTGGCTATTGCAAAATGCATTGTAAAAATGCAGGCACAGTTACTTGGTCTCATATTCCATATCAGATACTAAAAGTCAGGCACCTAGATTATACATTGGAACCAAATCCTACATTATAACGAAGCTCTCATTAGAGAGAGTGTTAAAAAAAAAAAAAAAAGAAAGCTTGCCAGTTCTTTTCAGTCAAGTTCACAACCAAAACCAGAGACAAATCACAGCTTAGTTTCAACAAAAGCATTAGCAAGAGGCAGATGCTGACTGGACTGATAGTTTCCATTTGTTTATTTAAGTCATGCACCGTTACCAACATTACTCATTTGGCTCCCATTCTGCCCCTGACTGCATTGTTTTAAGGCTTATCAACAATTCTACCTCTGTATTATTGGCATTTTTTTTAGCTTATGTCTATAATTGCACATAAAGAACCTGGAGGAAGGGAAGAGTTAAGACCTTGATTCCAAGGTCTGCCAAAATCATTAATAATCCTGCAAAAAAACAACTGTCCTTAGGGACACAATTTTAATCTCAAGAAATACAAGCAGCATAATTTTAAGACTTCACTAATAATGGACTACTAAAACTTAAAAGCTGCAGGATTTGCAAAACCTTTATTCAGCAGTTCTACAGCAACAGGGTTTACCTTATTCTACCTCCTGATCCACCCCTATCCCAGTTGTATTTGGGAAAGCAAACAGTACAATTCCCACTCACACCTGCACAGTTTGATAAAGGAAACAATTTGTGAGAGATTTATCAAACAAACATTCAGCATCTGGCACTGCATAGTCACATCCTTCCCAGTCCACTACAAGCTACTGGTTCTTTTGCTGCTCTTTTAGAAGAGACATTGCTGTCCTGCTGCAGTGACCATCTTCCCTGCTGCTTACTGGTGCTTCCAGCCTTTCAGCATCCCCAGAAGAGAGAATAAGCAAGCTACACGTCACCCTATGCACTGACACAGTTACTGTTTTACAGGGCTAGTCCACTCTAAAACTAGAAATCTGAAGTGGAGCAAATAGAACAGACTTCATTTCACTAGTTTATTTCTGTAACTTGTGTCCACACCACAGAGATCAACTGCTGATGGCAAAGGGAGGAAGTGTGATGGGGAGGGAGGGTAGGGATCTGACACAAATACAAATAACACACTTCCACAGAATAGATGAGTGCAAAGTAATTACTCTGGTTTTGACCTTCATTTGCAAAGGAACACTAACCCAGTAGCTCTTTAAGTGTTGTTTTCTCCAGTTGCATCAACAGAAGAGGTTTTTTGCCAGAACAACTCAGTTTGAGCTGAACAAAAACTAATCGGTATTTACTGTATAATGCATGTGAAATTTTTTTGCTAGATGTATGTAGAATACAAAATCAGCAGAACTACTCATATGCAGACTGCAGTAGAGGGACTTGCAGCTCAAACTCACAGAGCACTTTACAGGAGGCAACAGAGAACATCCTATTCCCACTAGCTATTCTCATTTAAATACCATCTCAAGACAGCTATTAACAAGAAAATCATGCCTGGGACATAGTTGCTCCCAGCTCAACAGTTATTACTTGAGGAATCCAGTGCAATGGAAGGCATTAGGTTTTCTTCTTCACAAATTACTTTCTATTTAGAAACTATTTATGCCAATTCCTGAAGCTTTGGAATCTAAAGCACTGTAGCAATGCGAACTCTTCACAAATTACAACAACCTTCCAGTATCAGCACAAAGACTACAGTGTCTCAGAGAAAGGTACAATTGCAGTCATGCAGCATCACTATTTAGCAAATTTGATTACAGCAGTTATGCAAAGATGCATCTCAATAGCTATCTGCTCTAAATATGGAGCATATTGGAAACTACAGTCTCCACTGGCCACTTGTGGTATTAAAAAAAGCAGACGGCAACAGCATCCCGCTTTATGCAAATCAATCAGAACCCTCAGATTCCTGGCAAATACCCAGAGCTCCCAGACAAAGCCTGAAGGTTTCCCAGAGGAAAAAGAAAAATGACCAAACCAGTTTTTGGATAAGTAATAATATGCTCTAGTATGGTACGAGGTCTAACAGAAAAATCCAGAATTAGTTAAAGCAGAATCATAATCTAAATTAGGACACCAGTAATTAGGTCGAGCTAATAGCAAAAACCATCATGCAAATGTTATGAAGAGGCCAGCAAGGACTCCAGGGGCTGTGGAAGACACTGGAATGGCAGAAAGTTAGCTAACTGCAATTAGTGATTATAAAGAAAAACTGTCTTCCAGATTGACCCATTTAAAATAAATAGAAGTTCTTTAAAAAGATATGCATAAATTTAATGCATGCAAGACTGAATTTGACAGAAAAGATTCTTAAAGGGTTTTATACACAGAAGCAGCAAAGGCAGCAAATAGCTAGTTTGCATCCAATGACTAAACTGTAAAGCGTATTTAATCTGTGCCACAGATTAAAGCTTCCTCCTTAAGGTTTATAGAGAACTTCATGACCGCATAAAGACAGAAGCTATAAACGCTGTAAGTTACCAATGTATCTAGTAAAAATAAAACCCAAAAGTCAAACGACCATGCCAAGTGGGATACAGTTCAGAATGACTACAGCTTCCCCAATAGGTGGCAAAACAAATATATGGATAGTGAAAGAAACCACAGAGAAATGTCATTTTTATCTTTCATTTTATCTGTCATTTATCTTTTATCTTAACACAAAAAAAATTGTATTTGATGATTTTTCAGAAGACTGAGACTTCTCAGCAAGCTTCAGCATCTAAATGCTGTACCAAACCAACACTGCCTTAAGAGCTACACAAATACCTCTGATTTTCTTCAACCTCTAGTATTCATCCAATACAGCCACTTCAAAAAAAACCTTCTCTTTACTCACACTCCTCTTGAATCTGCACACTTCAGTTCATCCCCTGAATAATCTCTTCCAACAGACATGAATAGCTATTTTTATCTCACTTGGCAATGTCCAGCCTTTGTAGCAACCTTGACATGCCATCCACCTATTTCTCCTAATTTCATTCTACTCCCTAATCCACAAATGCTCTTCCTGAGCCAGTCCATATGGCCACTACATTACAATGTTATCTCCACTACTGGGTCAGGCCAGTGGTCCATCTCACCCAGTATTGTCTGACAGAGGTGATACAAAACACTACTGAGAGAGCACAAAGCAACCACAACAGACACCTGACTCCTTTTTCTTTGTTACAGGACACCAGCTAGAAAAATTTGTCATTGACCTGATCAATTCCCCTCTAACAGAGAATTGCAAAGTATGCTGTGAACACATTTTAAAAAGGCTTACTTGTAGAATGGACTGCTAATTAAAAATTGCCTATCAAATATGCATTATTAAGATACTATATATGGAAATGCCCAGTTCAGCCTTGCTTTTTTGTATTTATTTTAGGTTTGTGCAGAGCTACTAATGGCAGTATAGGATGCCAACACTCCTGGAAAATGCAGACTGCGTGTCATTCACAGGCTTTCACAGGCACTTAAAACTTCACATTTGTCATGAGAAGCTATAAAAATTGACCAGTTAGAGAAGACTGAGAAAACCTGAACATTTTCCTGTGGTCATAAGGTTTTGCCCTCAATATATTGTCATCCTACACTGTGTCTTAAGTTGCAGTCACAGATGTGAGCTGATACCACAGCCAAGTTAAATCAGCTCCTCTTCAGATTCTAGACAATTTTCTTCTAAATTGTCAGCGTGCCTAATTCAAGACTGCCATTACCAACTCACTTGCTACATTCCATGACTTTCCCAGCTGATAACAAAGTTTCCCTAAATTCCTACACTTACTTTGCAGGATGGTATTTCCATTAACTACAAAGTTGCATCAATACCTAAGAAAAACCCACTACACACCACTTCAGTGCTAAGTGTATTCAGAATTACTCAGAATAAATTCTAACAAAACAGAGGTCTGTAATTCTTAAGTGGAGGGTGACTCCCATTACTGAAGAATTTTGAGCTAGGTGAAGTCTGACTAAATGAGGCCGAGAGACAACTTTCACCAGCTAAATATACCTAAACCATCTTTTACTGTTACCAGATCCCAAATTATGGGTCCATGAAGACTTGAAATCAAGGAGCCTAAATCAATTCATCAAAGTGGGCACAAACCTCCCATTGCAAAAGGGCCAGGAAAAAGTAAGTTTGCACCTATTTTTGAAAAAGAACATTGAGACTTGAGACTTGGAAGCATTTTGCTGAATTCCATTCATTCACCAACAGTAAAACCATGCATGCCCACCAAGACAACTGACTGTCCAAGTTACTGTCATTTCAAGAAAACCTACAAGTTTGACCCAGCTAAAGCCACAGCCTTCCCTTATCACTGTAAATGGGCAGAAGTGACTGAACTGGGATAACAGCAGCCAAAGGTGTACTTACTGGGGAACATGCTATGAAAGCCTGCCTATATTGAGAAATACACAATATTTAGTGATGTTCTAGAAAGCATTTGGTTACTTTTGCTTGTCAACAGTGTTGATAAGTTTATATAGAGAATAAATCCTAGCATTCTCTAAAAACCATACTGTGAGGTTATAAAAAACAATTCATTGTTATGAAGACATCTACAGTGCATTTCTACTACTGTAATACATTTAATTCTATTACCATTAGCCTCAGGGGTTTTCTGCACGAAGTACATGCCAAAAAGTGAACAAAGATGAAAAAAGGGGAAATTCTACTTCGCAACATCCATAGTAGCAATGTTTCAGTAGCATTGATACTAAATTAGAAACCTGTTTTAGCAGCAGGTGATGCTATTAGCTTTCAATATGAATAATGATAAAGAGTTTATAGTGCAGAAACCGTAGCAATGGAGACATGACAAAAAGCGCAGAGGGCACATGAGCAGAAGGCAAACAAGTGGCAGTCCTGACATTTAACTCATATTTCTTCTATAAAACAAGCCAAGTGCGCTGGAGAAGGAAGGTTACTTGCAAGGAAGAAACAAAGAAAGTAAACAGCAAGAATTTTAAAAAGTTACATTGATTTTTGTTTGTGATTTTAGAAAAATCTGGCAGAAGTGGGAAAGGTGACAAATGAAGCTTAGCAAGTAATTTTAGTCTCTGCTCCTTAGATCCTGTTATTTCTCCTCCAAAGGTGATAAAAGCCTGATTTCTTCCTCATTTGCACTTCGTCACTAGGTAACTCTTGCTGAGGACCTCATAATCCATGAGCAGAATCAGAAGCAACAGCACACTCTCCTCACCAGAGAGAAAGCATTAAAAAAAAGGCTCTGCAACACAGACTGAAGAAAAAGCCTAAACAAACAAAAAAGCCCAAATAACAGAATGATATTACAGCCACTAGAACAATTAGAAGTGCTAAAGCTTTTTCAAATAAAACCGGCTTAAAGCAAGGCCTGGAATTTCTTTAGAGAAGTGCAGAAAATCTAGACTACCTGCTGTCTCTATACACTAGTTGATTTGAGACCTGAGTAAATTCTGGCACGAAGTGCCCAAACTGAACTATACGACCACCACAAAGACAACAGTTGTACAGTCATCTGCTTGAAGTATAGTAGAATTTTGCCAGAATAACCATTTCCCACCAGAAGCCTAATAAAGCAGCACAGATAACCACTGTACATACAATATTCATTATGAACTCTCACTTACCAGTGAGAGCTCTTTACCTAACGACAGACAAGGATATCCAGTGACCTAAGTTTTATATATAAACAAGAAACTTACAATAACTTAGTAACAAGACAACACTGACACATGATGCAAGACAAGCTTGTTTAGAACGAAGTAGAGCAGAAGCTCCATCCAGAATTTTAATCCAGCAAGGATTTTTTCCTGTACTTCTAATGAAGTTTGTATAGTCTTCAGAACAGAATTTATTCACTACACCTTAAAACTTCAAATCCTAAAAATCTCAGCACAACCAGCATAGTACTGTAACTAACTTATAAATATATATTTTAAAGTTTTGCCACTTGCCAAATACTTTCTACTACTCTATCTGAAAGTTTCATTAGTTGGAGATCAACTTGGTTTTTTGCTGTACCATGAAAAAAAACATAGCTGTCTTAAGGTAGTAACAGATCCTGCTGGAAGTAATTCATTTTTCCATTCTATCATCTTCTACCAGGAGATTTTTTTTTTTTTACTTTAATAAACTAAGAAGGGCACGGAGGAAGGAGCAGATATGAGGTAATGAACAGGAATAGACCTGATTTGTATACAAGAGAAATTCAAGGAGTTACTGCTGCCCGAAGTCAAGTCCAAGTATAATTCACAATGCATCAGCAATATATACCAATATTATAGCTTACTGTCAGAAAAGTAACCAAACAGAATAATACTTGAACAAGAATGTGCTTGTAAAGTTTTTGACAGAATAATACACTTCACTGAAGTTAGTATTTTCCTCTTCAATTTTAAGAAGTGCTGAAATACACAAAAACATACCTAACATGGGCCTGAAAACTAGGTTCTCAGAGAGTACCAAACAAAACAAAGCAGCTCAATTTGAATATTTCTAAGAGCAGAAGTTCCAAAGACAACAAATGAGACAAGACCCAAGGCTTTGGTGCATGTTACAAAGGAGCTCACTAAGCACTCTGTTATACTGGTGAACAGAAAAAATATAGGTGTTTCTCAGGTCCAAGATCTAACACTGCTGCACTGAACAAGTTATTTACTCAAGTAATCAGAACTACAGAACCTGAAATTCTTTAATAAGCAGCAAGTCAACCACTTTGCACCTCATGTTGTGACCTTCTGAGACTTTCACATACAGATCATGGCTGCCTCCTAAACATTTAAAGCCATCAGCTCCATCTTGTACAAGCTTGAAAAGCATAATTAAGAGCCACACGCTTGCTCAAGAAATAAAGATTTAGGTCAGCTAACCTCCCTTTTTAAAAAATAAACTCTGCAGTTTGAAGGTGGCTAGGCTATAAAGAAAAGGTACATAAAAACACCTTTTGACACAGATTTGCCCAGCCTTACTTCCAGTCTGGTCTAAAGACATCTCACCTTAGCAATCAAAAAATCCCCCAAATACTGTACATTTCCTCCTTTTAACGTACAAGAAGAAAGCTGGCTGACTTATGCTAACACTGCTGAGGTAGCACACTTATGAGTCATCAGAGTGAAACCCAACAGGAGGAGATATGTTGGGCCTAACCCCATTTTCACACCCCTAACTGAACCTGTACACACACATGAATAAACCCATTCTGAAAGTTACTGGGAAACAATGTACCAGAAAAGCCATAGCCAAGATCAGTTCATCACATAAAAGGTAATTCTCTGCATACATGCACAGAAAAGCACACCACTGCTAACCAACACTTCACATGCCTAACCTCTGATCTCTTTGATTTCAGAGGTATTAGCAAAATTAAGAGGTCACAGCTAATGACTGAGTGGAGACAGAAGTCAATGACAGATGGATCAGTATTGCTTTGTAGGAAGGCCGTATATCCCAGAAAGCTGTATTAAAAAGTCAGCTTAAAAGTTTTTACAAAAAAAAAAAAAAAAAAAAAAAAAAAAAAAAAAAAAATATTTTTTTT